>OX467082.1:33659158-34257768 GCA_950106755.1 Climacium dendroides | reverse complement strand
ACAACTTCAACCTTTATATATAGTTAAGTATTTAGTTCACCCACTACAATTTTCATGTTTAGCCAATTACAAATCTTTTAGAAAACACAATATAATATATTAAGCAAATAATAATGGGTATAACCTAGTGTAGTGCATTTAGAGTGAAAATGTGGAAACTATTTTATCTTAAGATTTGAAATGATGTGAGGTAATAGGATATATAATGAAATAATTTGTTTTGGTGGCCTTCAAAGACTAATGTTTGTCATTGTAGATGATAAGGGTCAAAAATTTTAAAAACTCTTTCTCTCAGTCTCTCGGTCTTCTTGTTTTTTGTTATCAATCCCTTTTTGTACTTTGAACTCCTTCACATATATACAATTATTTTTAACAATTTTTTGGGTGTTTATTTTTCTTGTTGTATCTTTGAATTGATGATGCAATCGTTATATCTAGTGATTGGGTTTCCATGTATATATTGTTGTAACCAATTGTTATGGTGAACTCTTTATTGTGTGTGTATGGATGTATTTGTGAAAATTGATATAAGTAGTCTTAGAGCTATAGAAGATAGGACCAATTTATAAGATTTATATCATACCGCATCTACAAATTGAATTTACTTGGCATATTCTATTGTGACATATTTGTAGATGTGGCTGATCTGTGTATACAATTAACAAGTTGTTTTGAAAGAATTGTATGTGATTCAAAGTTTTATTGGCTAATTTCATTTGTGTGTAATCATATTTTTAACAATTTGTATTGTTATTATGTTGAAAGCAAGCATTGATTTACATTGTGTATGAGTGTTTAGTGAACTGATGAGTTGTCTTATGGTATTTAATGTGAAAATAATTGAATCTCAGAGTTAGGGCCGTTTTGCACGTGGCACTAGCAAGCAATGTTGGTACAAGTATAACATAGTTAAAGAGTGGCGACTATTGTCGTGTTAAGCGCTGCCGGGTGCTAGTCATAGCCGCTTGTCAGACTAAGTCACTAGAGCCTGAACAGCAAACCCTACTGTCCACATATGTCACTTGTAGTTGAATTTTTGAATTGCTATTACTGTGGCTATGGAGCAATAGTTGTTGTGTTGTCAAACCTGCAAACAAGTGTTACGACGCGTTTACATTCCCCAATGCCTTCCTGTAGTGCTTGACAGTATCACCAATGAACTACAAATCAATAACATGTCATTTTTTACAAATTGGAACCGTCACTTGACGATGCATTACACACACACCTTAATAGCAGAGATTTGGACAGAACTTTAGTGCTTCCATCGACCAATGTTGAAGCCACTGAACGACATCCTTTTCAAGTGTTGTCAATCATATTCGTTTTTAGGTTTAGTAAGTGTAGATGAACAATTAGGATTGGTTTTTAAAGTTTTTTCATGATTTGTTTGTCGTTGTTGAGAGTGATTTGTATGTTTTTTGGTGTGTTTGTATTCAATTTGGTGATTTTATATGTATTTTTGTCAATTCTGAATGTAATTTTTGGAATTAGTTTTTGAGATGTCTAGTCCAAATATGAGTACATGTCAAATTGTGTTTGGAGTGAACCAAGTTGGAAGTTAAGTATTAGCTAAGTAAGTTTCCAAATTGGAGTGATGTAGTAGTATTCCAAGTCAAAAGGATAAGGATATTTGTGTCCTAGTTGGAGTCTAATGGAAGTTATGTTTTGTGTTCAAATTTGATAAAAAAATTTTGTGGTTAAGTTTGTGTTTGAGCGGTTGGTTAACCGTTCTTTTATCCCTATTAGGTTGTCTCTCTCAATTTGGAAGGCACCCAGTGTCAAAGAGTGTCCACTTCGTGTCCCAGCTAGGTTGTGTTGTATATTTGATTTGTTGTTTTGTGTGTGTGCATCAAGGCTTTTTTTTCGAGTCAACGGTGCACCATGCAGTGAATTGAGGATGTTCCCTCCAGATTTAGACCACTATGACTCTGCCATGACAACTAACTCTGGCCTCATGAGGCCAAAAAAAAAAGCCTTAGTGTATCTTTGCAGTTTGATGAGATGGAGATGTGTATGTGTGTCTAACTATGAAATTTTAAGTATTTCAAGTTGAAGAAATATTTTAGAAGTTGATGAAAATGAGTGTTGGAGTTTTGATTGGATGATGAAGTGTGACTATATGTGTGAAGAACAATGAAAGTTGGAATGTAATGTTCTAATTGGTGATGTGGAGATGAAGTGAAATAAGGAATGTGGAATCCTAATAGTTGAGTGTGAATTTCAAATTGAAACTCAAATTGTAAAATGGTGATGTATTCACCAATTTGGAAATAAGAAATATGTTCAAGCCAAATTGAGTGTTTTAATGTGTATGATTTAATGAATGATTTAATGTGCACATGTGTTTATGGAATTATTTGAGAATGGAGTATGATGGTGTTAGTCAAACCATGTGAGTGAATTATGCAATGCCATCGTAGATTGAGTGGTTATTTATTTTCCAAATTGGGTTGTAGTCTTCTTTTTTGGGATTGTATTTCCTATTTTAGAAATTAGTCCCATTAGCATTGATTTCCTACTTGACCGTCTCCCTTGGAACGAACTTATTATACTAATAAGGTAACTTCAGAGTAGGTCATTATCCTTCTTCAACAGTAAGCTAGTAATCTTTTCATTGTTTGTAAAAGGTAGCTGCTAGTGGATTCTTTTTTAAAAAAAAATTATGCATACTTCGATTCACTACGTTTGTGTCGTTTATTCTTGTCAACAATTTAGTTATAGTGCCCATGCTTTCATTGAGCTAGTGTAATCTGAGAACATATTTTCAGAAACTGAAACATCTTACAGTTTGTGTTGTTTTCAATGAAGACGGTACTACATTCCGCAAATGTTATCGCAACGCAATTTTTTTGAAGCTTCAAGACGTTAAACACAACTTGCAATATGTGTTGTCATGAAACAAATTTTAATGTTGAATGCCATCTTAGTTTAATGGCTGCTTGGAAGCCTATTTAAAGAACAACAGTCCTAAGACACTCACATTTACGTTTCCGCTTGTTCTGGCTATATAATGTAAATTTGTTCTACTTGCCAAAGTCTAGGGACTACTAGTATAAAGGAGTAAATCCTAAGAAAAGGTCAATAAGTGTATAAGGGGGTAAATCCTAAGGAAATATCAATAAATATATAAGGGGGTAAATCTTAAGGAAATGTCAATAAGTTTAACATTTGTGTGACTAAAGTCACTTGATTCGTAATTTGAATACTTTATTTGTATGTTTTGAAAATTGATTTTAAAAAAAGAAACCCAAAAAACACTTCTAAGGTCAATTTTTGCACTCTAAGTACTAACACTATATTATAGACACAATGTATGGCATCCCAATCCTATCTAGTATGTGATTCATGTCAAATATCTTGATCAATTCGTAGGGTATGGTCAAATTATTTTATGCATGTTCTAGCCACTTAATCATATAAAAAATTTATATATTTAAAATATAAATATACTTTTAAGGACAATTCTTTAATTGATACATTCTTTTTTTGTTCTCTTGTATTTAAGCAATATTATATTTACTAGCCTAATTATTAATTTTATATGCTCAAATCAAATCCATATTTCTATCAAATTTCATCATATGCAAAGCAAGATTATAAACCTTTTTGGTTAATTGAAATTTATTCTTCTCACTTTTCCCTTTAGCTTTAACTTTTTCAAGGGCAATTTTATCTTTTTTTAGTAAGTGTGCTTGTCTAGTCAAATAGGCACAATAATCAACACTACCAAAAACACAAACTAATGGACTTAAGACCATGCTATTGTCCAGTTGTAATGACACAATCGACTTGCTACCAACCTCCAACTACTTTGTCTACTTGACTAGTATTTATCGTTTTTGCAATTGGACTTGGTTTGTAATAACAATGACAAATTTCAACTACTATAGATTTGGTATGAGAGATTTCATGCTGCTTACAAACTCCAAAGGTGAAATTTTCAACGTAAATCCAATGAACTTAATTTAATTCATAATTTGAATTTGCCAATTATCTTTCCAAACTACCTCTACTGTAACTGGACCATGTCAATTTGTAAATGATAAGTAAGATTTAGTTAATTCTTTATCAATTAGACGTAATCAAACTTGGATTATACAAGCTCTCATAATTTGAATAAATAATTAAAACGTCAAATGGACCAGTTATCGCAATCAACAATGCACAACAATTAGACTTTCATTAATTTTATCAATTGCCACATTGCAACATTTACACACACATGCATTTACCATGTCAACTAGACTTAAATCATTCTAATACAAACAAACAATCTAGCACAATTTGACATTCACACATCTTCAAGTATGCAAAACTCCACACTCCACAGATCAAATTGACTTCCAACAACTTTTAAGCAATCTCATACATGCTTAGTATAAAAGATTTCAACTTCTCATTCTCATCAAACTAATTGCATAAGCAAATTGACTAGTAGTTTAACATTTCAAATTCATTCTTACATTAATTTAACAAACATCTATACTCAACTTAATTCACATACAACTTCAAGAATTAGACACTAGTTGACTTACAATAAAAACATCCAACTCAAGAATTTACAGAAACATTGTCAATTGAA
This sequence comes from Climacium dendroides, assembly GCA_950106755.1. Classification (NCBI taxonomy): domain Eukaryota; kingdom Viridiplantae; phylum Streptophyta; class Bryopsida; order Hypnales; family Climaciaceae; genus Climacium; species Climacium dendroides. Next base: position 34,253,183 of record OX467082.1, on the reverse strand, counting down.
CTCAAATCATACCATATTTGGTCTCTGTGAACCTAATTTTTCTGATTTTGATGTCAATTTGTCTTTCACAGTGTAAATAGAGCTCATAATTAGTTCTATTTCCATTCCCATGTCAAATAGACTTGTAGAAATTACATGAGACCTAAAAGGGTGCACATTAAAAGGATTGGAAAGAACTAATAAGAAGAATTGGAAAGACAAGTGGACAATGTGCCCCACGGTGAAGAGTTGTCTTCAATTTTTGGGACTATATGTCCAAAGGTCCAGTTGTTTTATTTTCAGTGCATACAGGTAGTATGACTCACAATGTGCTTCGCTTTCAAATTGTGAATATATTCAAAGCTTTTTCATTGTGCAAATTGTCTGTGTCCAATTGTTTTTGAGCTGTGACAGCAGGTGGCTGTGAGCTCTAGTGATTTGTCTCTAGTGATTTGTCTATTTGTCAGTTTGTTTTGTGTGTGTTATATCTCAGTGGTGTCTGAAGCTTCGTCTAATCGCCATTGTCAAATTGCAGTTTTAATTATATTTATCATTCTTCCCAGTGTCTAGTGGTCAGTGTTATAGAGAGTGAGAATATTTAGTTTATGAGCCTGGAGTTGTCAAATCGACTGAAGCTGATGGTAGCTGCCTTGGAATTCGGACAAATGGACTGAGTAGGTTGCTTGTGGTTTTTCCTTGACGGTGGTAAGTTTCTGTCAATTGGTCTAATTAATTTCTTAAATCACTCACACATATGTATTTGGAATTACAGTCTAATTGATGCATACAGGATGCTTGAATAAAATAAGGTAGTTGTACAGTTGCGCTATATCAATGTCAAATTAGCAGTTGGATTAGCAAGGATTTATGTGAGGTGCATTAATTTAATTTATTAAAATTAGCTGGTCTAATAGATGATATGAATCAATTCAGTTAAGCTCAATTGACTGTAATTGTATGGAAGTTGTGTCAAATTGATTGTATGATTTCAAACAGGCTATGAACTAAGCCAGAAACTGAATGAGAATTAGTAATTGTATGAACAACTTGATGAGTTGGCTTGAAAACAGTGTATCTAATTGACTGGGTAGTGACATGGGAGATGAAAACCGAGAAATTGAGTCTAATTGATCATGGAAACTGATTAACCAATTTCTTGTTGAGCATTATGATTAAATTGTTGAAATAAATAATTGAACAAATAATATTAGATGTGAATTTCAGTTAAGCAAACTTAACAGTAAGCAGGAGACTTAGTTTTAGATAATTCCTATGACAAATTGCTAGTGTGTAGCTTATTGGAAGTATTATGGTCTAATTGTCTGTAACAAGGGCTGATTGAGGGTGAGTATAGTCAACTGAATATTGTAATTGTTTCGTAACCCTGAGCTCATGTAAAATTTACAAACTGTGTTGAATTATTGAGGAGCAGGTCCTTGTGTCTAATAGACTGAGTTTGCTTGCGCAAAATGATGGAGTTGAGTTGAAATTATCAAATGAACTGAATGGAAATTGGCTGTGAGGAAATTAGTGAATAATCAGGAGATCAATAGAATTTGTGAAATTTGTATTATTGTCCAGTTGATGGTAATAATGTGTGTATGTGGATTGTACCATGTCTAATTTACAGCACTAGAATAACAGTGACAATTTGACGAGTGTATTCTTGATTTTAGCATTTATGCACTATGGCAATCTAGTGTATATGTGTAACTCCAATCTATTTGATTTCTAAATGTGTTCATGGTATACTTGTGCACTAGTTACCACAATCGAGTACAAGCTTAGCAATTGGTTAACAAATTAAAATCTAGTAGCATTGTAATTAAATACTGACGATTTGACTATGAAAATCTCCCTTGATTATTCTTATAAACAAAGTCTGAAGGGATATTTGTAAGTCTAATTGTCCATAGTCAAAATCGACTATAAAACTCACAAAGGTCTATTTGGAATCTTGTGTTAAGATTTGCATATCTTGTATTGGGTATGTAGTCTAGTGGATAAGTAGGTAGTACATAATCAAGTTTCCATTGTAGGTAGATAGAACGACAACTTGACAAGACACATAAAGTTGAAGAAGTCGAATAGTCATAGGTTACACATCCATGGTGATAGGTCTAATTGTCTTGTTTTAAAACTAATAGTGGATGTGGACAAATTGACTTGGTTACCGGAATTCCATAAAGAAATTAAAATGGGTTGAACGTGAAGATTAGAATTCAAGCCCAGGAACGTCTTCCAATTTCTTGTTGAAATCTAAATATAGAAAATTAGACATTATCCAATCAACAATCAAGGGGAATGGATAATTCCTAAAAGAAATAAACTAAATAAATTTGAATTTTATAAATATAAATAAATATATTAACTATGCATTTAAGTGGCTAGAGCATGCATAAGACAAATTGACTATCCCGGACAACTTGACAAAGAGTATTGACATGAGCCACCCACTAGACAGGACTGTGACGCCATACATATGGTCTATACTATAGCATTGGGTTTGTGGACTGTGACAATTTGACATTAGAGATTTTCCTTGGGTTTATTTTGTTTAAAACAAAACTTAGAACGACATAAATAAGTATCCAACATACGATTATTGTGACCTTAGTCATACAAACGATAGACTTATCGACCTTTCCACGGAAATAACCCCCTAGTAGGTTGTCTTGGGATTTTTGTCAAGTAGGCAAAATTACCATCACAGTCTCACAGTTCAATGACTTAGTTCATCAATTATATTTCAATTAATTTAGCCTCATTTGATAGAGAACATTACAATCAATTAGACTTGGTCTGGCAATTATCCAACAGCATTACACATACCTTCAAGAGTGAACTGAAGGCATGAGCGGAATCATAGCAAGATTCAATCATACATGTGCTAAGCCATGAGCACTTATACACTAAGGAATTTCAACATAATCAATTAATCATGGTAATCTCATGAGTCAAATGAACCACTTATCTACTCAATCTTTGGTGCTCAACCTTGTCGAGTCGACTTCCAACAAGTTCTTAGAATCACAGCAATTTGATTACGCTCACATTCAAGTTGACTTAAGAATTTTCACCCACATAGTGATTCTCCAATCAAGCTAATCAACTAAACTTACAATTTATTAACTTGCTAGTTGACTCACAACTACTTTCAATAACTCAACAACTTTCACTCATTCAAATAGACAAACCACGATACTTTCTTGCAATTACCTATAGTCTAAATAACCAAATCATCACACATACAACTAAATCTTTTAGCCAGTAGACAAAGCTTAATATACCAGCTATAACTCATATTTGAATTCTTAATCAATTGGACAATAAATTAATACTCAACTATAAGCTTGTAATAGACAGTCAATTAAACTTCACCATAACTCAATAATTCAAGTAATAATACACGCTATAGCAACTTGACCACCGTGACTCAAATGTTGTAATTCTCCATGCAATTAGACAAGTTCAATTGATTCTTCCACAATCTAATTAACACAGGCTCAATTCACAATTATCTCACACAACTTACTTAGTCAATTAGATAGTAATTATTATAGTCAATCACAAATCACAATCTACACAATCAATTAGCCAACTACTTTACTCAATATTCTAAGTTGTAACTCATAGCAACTAAACCGACACTCACATAGTGTACAAATTCAATAATGCAATCAACTAGACCAACAATACTTCCAACGCAAGCAGCAAAAGCAATTAGACAGTTTTATAAGCTAGCAAATATATTCACAATTGGGCACAAAGTACAATGTAAGTCATACAACTAGTATAAACTAAGAGAAAGAAAATCAACCTTTGGACTTATAGTCCCAAAATTGTGAAGACAATTCTTCACTTTGAGAGTTGCAAAGTCAATTTGACACCCTTTAAATCCTACCAACTTGACTTTTCTAAATCCTAATTCCACCATTTCAATTTTCATATAATATTCACAATCCTAATTGACTTGGCAATGGAAATAGAATAAGATGGTAGCCCTATTTACACAACAAGGGTCAAATTGACTAAAAATAAAAAATTTAAGTATGACAAGATGCTACATCAATTCCACTATAGAAGTTGACCTTTCAAAAACTGTGTCCTTGTACCACCGCTCATTAATTCCACTATAGAAGTTGACCTTTCAAAAATTGTGTCCTTGTACCACCGCTCTTTATATCTATTCGACCTACCTCCACATAGGCTTAGCATTTCCTAACACATAGTGGTGTAAATGCACAACGATTGTATTTCTGAAAAGCTTACAATTAACACCTTCTTAGCACCAAGTGTGCAACGGCCCTTAGTGTGTGGGGACATGAGCAAAAGTGCAAGATGTATTTTATTTGATCAATAACACAAATTGTTGGTGAAGCAAAACTAGTAAAAGACGCTCATAATCCGATAATATGATTCTTTATCGATCGTTTGTAATTGAATTAATTTTATAAAATATTTGGTTAGTACTTTGGAAGTTTATTAATTGCACGGGGAGGACATTCCCCGTGTTTTAGAAACCTACGTGCGGCGAAAAATGTAATACATGTAATACATCCTAAAATTTAATTTTTTTTCCAAAAAAAATTATGAATAGATTGTGTTACTTTAAAAGTTTATGTTTTGAATTATTGATATTTTTTATGCTAATAGTAATTAGTTGTAAGTTTTTAAAGAAAAAAGATACATTGTAAAGCTAAAAATAACTTTCACACCTCTATATTATATAAAAAATATTTGAAAAATGAAAAAAATATTCTATAGAATAGCTTTCTATTGAAAGTTTATTTTGATTGAATATTGATGCAATAGTCATCATCATGTGATCTCTATAAATATTTTAGTTGAAAACCATGCCATTTTAGTTCATTTTTCAACCTTTTCTAGACAACATATCTTATGTTATTTGGAATTGAAATTTTTGTCAATAGAAACCTTTAGTCATTGTTAAACAAAGCTCAAAATTTTAGGATGAAATTATAGTTTATTCCAAAGTAAATAGGGGGTCAAAAAATCACTTCGCCGCACGTGGGTACCTTGAATGTAATGAGAGTGTCCTCCCCATGATTAATTGCTTAAATAATTGTGCTATGATGGAGCATAACAAATTGTTAAATTGACCTTGAGAGAAATGATTGATGACTATCTCAATATCAAATTAAAGGCTTTGAGAAAGTTTATTGTGTATATGGAGAGGGTCTAATTGCCAAAATTTGAGAAATCATTTGGCCTTGAGCTTGATAAGTAATTGAATATTGAAGAAATTTGTGGTAGATTATGATGTATCAGTAGTTTTGTAATTGAAGGCCAAACAAATTGTCTAATTTGTCAAGGATTTTGCACAAATGCTTAATGTTGTATAGTGAAATTTGTCCTTAAATTAAATTGTAATATGTTGTGGAATTGATAATCAAATTTTGTGTGCATGGTTGATTATGGCAAATGGTCGTGGTATGGAGCTCGGAGCAACTTGTATGTTTGAACAACAAGAAGAAAGAGAGTATTAGTCTAGGAATAAATTGTTACATATTGTTGAGTTGTGTGTGTAGATTATCTATGTTTGAGTTTTCTTAGTTATTTATAATAGAAGCGTTTATATGCAAAGTTGTGATGGATTTGTTGAGTAATTCTTGAGTAAGTCACCTTTTTTATATGACAATTTGTTAGTTCCCTTATTTTGAAATTGAACTTGGTAATGATTGAGTCCAATCTATGTGTTGGACGATTTATAGAAAGGACAGTGAGATTGAAAGTTGCTCTGTTGGAAAATAACCCACTTGTCATATAGCTGAGTATAGAGTGTCTTCTATTTAAAGTCTAGTATTGTGGTAACTAGTTGTTAGAAAGTTTGTACATAATACCCAATACTAGTTTTGAAATATGGATCATTGGTCTTTTCAACTAAGTATTGGTAGTAATTGGTTAAAACAACAAATTGTTTAAATGAGTATGTAGCAATAATCTTTATAAAACTTGCATCACACACACTCATATCCTGCATTAAATAGAGACCAATTGTCGTATATAGAACAAAAACTAGTTTTTGACTCTTTCTAATTTGTTATTAGATTAGTTAAATAGTGATTGCTCAAATTGTTTTGATAAATACTATCACCAATAATTAATGAAATATGTATGAATGTATGATATAAATATATTTAATAATATTACACATGTATAAGTTTTAGAACATATGCAAGACAAATTGTTGTACACCCTTAACTATTTGTCTAAAAATAACCTCCAAGCACACTTGATAGGACTAGGACAACACTTATACATCCATAGCATTATTAAGGACTAGCCACCAAATTATACTTAGAAATAAGAATGAAAACCTATTTGGGATAATACTTTGATAAATTGAATGATATCTTTATGTAATTCCCATTTTTTAATTCTAATACAAGTGAGTTTAGCCATGAAAGGTTAGACTATTTGACCATTCCCAAGATTTTGGGAATCCCTATACTATAGTCCCGCATTTTTGTGAGAGAGGCAAAATCTAAATTACACCTAGCCTCTATTATTGCTACTCTATACACTACTAGAAAATTCAATGTCTAAATCAACATAAAAGTGTTGATTTAGTTGCATTAATTTGGAAAATAATCAATAGAAATTTATTGAATTGGTCAAATCCAAGAAAAAAAATTCAAAATTCAAAATATAGAGTTCAAAATTTTTTTGGTCCAAAATTTTTAGGCAATGGAAAAGAATTTGAATTTCACATTGCCTGGAAATTCTAGGCAAACACACAAGCAATCCAAGGTTGTCCTCCTAGTCTGAATCATGGACCTTGCGCCTACAAAAGTAAGGCCCTAATCACCACACTATCATTATTAAAAATTCAATGTATGAAACAATTCATTTTTTCTTACTTATGCATATACCTACAATATTATTTAAATTCAGGAGACTTTGGTGTCTATTTTGGCATAGTAGAATAACTTTTTTCAAAAGCTTTGAACTAAGAAGAATTGTAAAATCAAGCTAAATTTCATCCCATAAAACCGTTTGAGATTATGAGCACCAAATCAAAAGTTATAGGCAAGTTTAGAAAGGGGTTGGAAGGAACATTTTCTTTAACATCCTCTCTGAATTTTGTCCTCTCTGAATTTTGTCCATAAATTTTGATTGGAGATTCAAAATCTCTAACAAATTTTCGGAGATGAAATTTACCTTAACTTTACAATTTTTAATAGTTCAAAGGTTCTTGAAAAAAATTAATCTACTATGCCAAAATGGACACTAAAGTTTGTTGAGTTTAAAAATTGCCAAATTGTATATGAATGATTAAGTTAAAAAATATTTTCATCGTACATAAGATTATAATTGTGGAATCTCAAACATTATCCATATGAGGAAACTTATTTCAAATGCCTATAAGTCAAAATTGTGAATGTGTATATCTTTTAACTTTTGAAATTGTGTTATTAATCTTGTTGAAAATATGTGTAAAGATTTTCAGAAGTATTAGATCTATTTGTTATCGCTACTTGAAATTGCCCATTACTTTAAAAAATGACTTTTTGAGTCATAAATTTTTAATCACAATATGAATTGGTTTAAAATTTTCTAAGCATTGAGCTAATAGTGAAATACACCTTTGGTTAAAATTTCACAAGAACTATATTCAACAAATATTGCACTTGAAAGGACCAGCCATAAAATAGAAAATGGCTTAAAATCATGCTTCATGGCCTTAAGAGTTAATTAATTGTTTGGCATCAATGTGCTAACTTTCTTCTACTACTATAGTACAAGAACATTCTAAAATCTTCCAAAATATTATGAAAAAATTCAAAAGGTTCTAAAGATTTTCAAAGATTCTAAGAAGATTCTAGATTTCCTAAAATTCTATTGATTTGGTTATTGCACTATTCAAATCAACAAGGAGTAGAAGGCCATTTTGTTGGTTTTCACAAAAGTTTTTGAAGCATTGATTTTTAAAATTTTAATTTTTTTTGTAACACTATGTATTTGAGGTACTGATTTTTGGATTATATTTAAATTTTTTTTTATCATTCTTTATACTAGCCAACAGTGGTTGGTTCATAGCATGGAGAATGGGCCTAAAACAACCTATATTTGAGGCATTGGGGAAGTTGTTTAGGGACACCTATTTTCAGTACTTTGAAAATACATTGTTCATTCATATAGAGTCAAGAATTTTCAACAAGATCCAACAAAAATTTGTGTCAACTCAATAATAGGAACCATGCTCTTAAAAACCTTATTTGGATGCATTTAAGTGTTATTAAAGAAAGGCATATCCTTCTACAACACCCTCCCTTTGAAGAGAGCCAAACTAATGGTGTTCAAAATTAGCCAACTAATTTAGCTTCAACAAATTCTTTAATTTGAATCGATACTAGTTTCTAAAAGTAACCAACTTGAGATGAAGAATTTTTTGAGACAACCACCAAATGAAAGTTGAAGCATTTCTAGATTTCAGGAATGTCCTATTGGGGGTAGTTTAGGGTCAGTAGTAGTAGGTGTTCCTATAACCCTTTTTTGAAAATTTGTAGTCCATTTTCATATTCTCTCAAAACTTTGAAAATAATTGCATTCACTTCCACTTTCATTTGCTACCATCTTGTGCAATTTTTTTTTACCCAATTTGTAATTTGTATTCATGGATATTAGATCTCAAAAAAGTATATTTGATTCAGTTCAGGTGAGGACTAAGGATACTTCCCTTTCTTGGTCCATATCAACAACTACCAATGTTTTTTTATGCACACTTTTTCACCAATTGGCTATAGCCAAATGATGTTGGTATTTTTTGTAAAGAAAATTTTCATTCAGGGTGGTCAAAATAACCAAATTACTGCTGTATTTTGAGACCTGTAGCCAAATTTTACCTTCGTATCTCCTAAGTAAGTTTCATATAGATATCACCAAGTATCACATGAGTATTGAAGAAACACTGGCGGCCACCGACCCACGGTGCCTTATCTGACAATGATAACTTGGACCGCGCAGTGGCCCTATGTTCGCCCCAAGCAACTGCATATGCTTCTTCTCCTTCTCGGCAATCGTAGTTTTTTCATAAACCCAAAGCCCCTGCATCCCCAATTGCACACGATGATCATGTCCACAGCTCTGTGGAAGCCTTCTGTTGGAAAGCCTCTACATCGGCACAATTTTTATGGGAATCAAGTGCGTGGCGACTTCAAGCCAGGGCAGAGTTTCATCCATTGTTTGGGAGCTCGAGGCTCGTTTCTTGTCAACAGGATTGCCAATGGGTGCAATTTCAGGACCAGGGAGCTTCGATCATGGAAATTCGCTGCTGTAGTCGAGGTACTACTGCGATTGTTTCTCTTTCGATGAAATTTGGGGATGCGAGCATCTTGATGAGTTTTTTAGGTTTTAAGAAAAATTTAATCTCTGTTTGCTGAATTATGTGAAACGAGTTGATTTTGAGGTTCATGAGAATTTCTTCGTTTTAGGTGAAGAGATTTGTGAAAATCCTGAGGGATTGGGAGGTTGTTGGGGTTGGTTTAGGGTTTTGGAGTACGTAGGGCTAGGTCACTTGCAGGGAAATGGTATTACTCAGGTGCAGAAGATTGCGCTGGCAGGAATTCGATGTTTTGATGCACTAAGAAATTTGTTGAAATTTGGGGATGCGGTCTATGAGGTTATTTTAGGTTTTAAGAGAATTTAATTCTTTTTTGTGATCTTTCTGTTCGCTGAATTGTGTGAAACGATTTGATTTTGAGGTTCATGAGCATATCTTTGTTTTGCTAGAGAATTTTTTGAAAACCCTCAGGAATTCAGTGTGGGAGTTTTTTGAGGTTGATTTAGGGGTTTGGTGTCCGTAGGTCTAGGTCACTCAGATGTGTGTATTCCCGTCGTTGCTGTACAATGAAATTTGTAGTTGAGAGTTTGTTGTAATCATTTTTATTTTGTTTCTTTGCTCTCTCTGTCTTCTGAGTTGTGTAAAACGGATTGATTTTATCCTTTAAAAACATACTTTCGTTAAGCATTTTTTGTAAACCTCAGGAATTCAATGTGGAAGGTTCTTGAGGCTGGTTTAAGGTTTGGGTGTTCTTTACAAATTGTATGGCAAATATTTATGCATTCACTGCATACCCCAAGGTTTAAGTAGCTCAGCAAATTTTAAAAGTGTGTGAAGTGATTTAAACTATTGGTGACTGAGACTTAGACCTTCTACAAGAAAAATGGTTCAAAAGTCATATCTTGTGTATTACGATGATATATATCCAATTCTTTTTTTTTTATCAAAAACAAGGGCTTCCTCATCACTGCAATGCCACTTACTTTACTGGCCTGAAAGTAAAATTTGGTCACTCAATAAAATTTATTGCAATCCTACAATGGTCCATGACTAGACTATGTCGCTCAAGTGCATATTAACTTACTATATGAATGGAAATTTCTTGCAACCCTACCGTACGGCTGGTCTGTGCAGGGAAATGTGTTGTCTATCTCATGTCTGCGTTAGGTCTCGCTCCTTGGAAGGCTAATGGCATCAATCTGATACAGAAGATTGCTTTTGTCGGAATTTGATGCACGCAAACCCGTTTTGTGCTTTGATGGAATTCTCTATGAGTTATATGTCGTTCTAAATAATATCCTTGCGAAAGTCAGGGTCAAGAGCAAGCTCAGATCGATCAAGATTGGGAGCAGGAAGTGGAGAGGGCTAAATTGGATCTCCTACGGGCAGTGATGGACACGGAAAGGGGCGCGCAGGTCACGCCAGACCAGCGTGCTGCGATCGAAGAGGCCATGGTACGTTGTTTACTTGACAATTTATCTTTAAATCGTCATATATTTTTTCTTAGTTTTGAATGTCATTTTCAGCTCTTTTCTTTTTTTCTTTTTCTACAGAATTTCTTCTCGGCACTGTAGTACATATCAAAATGGGTCTAAAAAAAAAATTCTCCTCACTTATGTAGATAATTGATGTTTTTCATTGATTCAAATCAGGCCATCAAATAAATGATATTCCTCTTATTTTTAGTGTTCTTGGTTTTTGGATGATTAAGTGAATCCAAAATTAAATTAGTTTTGGAGCGAATGCATGGAAACGTGCATTTGAACACTTCGAATGAAAAGCCGATGGGTTTATGGACAGTCAATATTTTGTTCTTTTCTACTGAAGTGTAAGTTTGAAACACTCGTGTATCTCTTGATATTGATCTGGTTTCCATGATTCAAAGTGGCAGTGAAACTAGAGAATAAATGAATGTAGGTCTTAGATTTACTCAAAAGCATTTGAAACCATTTTCTTTGCAACAACTGATTTTTTTTACCCTCAAATGACCCATCGGATTACTTGTTACATTTAAGGGTTAACGTCGCATCAACACTTTTATCACGCCATCATTCTGGTCGGTAGTAAACCCCGTCAATCATGTGGCAGCCATTTTGCATTCTATTATTACCATTACTGGGAGATCTTTTGCATTGTCGGTGCGCAAGATGACGGAGCATTGGAAATTTGAATCACGGAAGAGGGAACCATAATTCACCTCTTGGGTGATGATTGGAAGCATACAGTTGTTTTGAAGAGCAGTCTTTTCAAGAGCTTGTTTCTCAAGTCGGATAGTGTAGAATTAGAGCTACTGTAGTTATTTGTAAGAGTACATTCTTGTAAAGCCGTTGGATGTGCGTTGATGTTAACTCATGACGCAGGCTAATCTGCATGGGAAAGCCAGGTGGGCGTGGAGAAGTTCAACGCAGGAGCGCCGTTAGTGCTAGACCAGCTGCACGGGACTTGGTTACTTCAATATACGACGGCTCCTGATGTCATCTCGCTCCTACAAGTGTCTAATCTCCCTTTACTGCAGGTGAAACCCTCTTTTCTAAGTCTTTTTTCCACCCTCTTGTTTTCTCTTTTTCTCGCTCGTGTCGATTAGACTTTCTAGTTGTTGCTTCTGGAGTGACGAGTCCATGTATTTACCAATATCTTGGTCGAATTCCGGTAGAAGATGCGTTGGAATCTATGTGCTTTTTGGCCAAGTATAGTCTGGTCACATCTTCCTGACTTGCAATCTGTCTCTGGAAGCTAGGATAGGCGACATTTTGTAATTGAATTCGATTTACGTTTGAGCAGTCTTCCGTGTTGTAATGTTAGTAATTGGTTTTATGAGCAGGTTGGACAAGTGTATCAGAATTTCAACTGTAAAGGCAGAACAGATGGTGGGACTGTTGAAAATATTGTGCGGTGGAGCGTTCGAGGACTTCTACAGGTTTGTGGCCCCTATGTGGCTTTTTTCTGTCTCCACATGTGCCTCGTTTTGTGTACCTTGCTTTATACCGACTCACTGGTCCAATTTCAAGGGTTATTCTGGGCAGGCCTATTTTGTAAGAGTGTTGTACTCAGTCAGATTCAGGTTGTGGCATTGTTGTAATTTGGAAATAGAATGTTATGATCTCATTTCAGCACACTTCGTTGGTTTTGTGTCTTCTTTTGCTTTTCCTTTCGATCCATGTACATTTATGGTTCTAACTGTTCAATTTCTCCCACCTGCTTTTATTGTTTTCGTCATTTTTTAATGTGCATTTCTATGTAGGAGAATGAGGGCGCAACCCTCATTGTGTCAGCGAAGTTCTCTGTTGCGAGTCCTCGCAGCATCGTTCTGAATTTTGAAGAGGTACACTTTTGGAATTCGTTGTCTGTACAGTATTTAGGAAGTCGTCATTATTTTACCACACCATGTGCAACTCCGGTACGAAACGAAGTCACAGTAATTTTGGGAGTCAGAGCAGCTCGTTGTCTCTACGGGCATTGCACTAAAGAGGGTTGAATTCCATGTCTTATGTTTGGAAGATTTGTGGTATGGGATGCACTTCAGGCAAGAGTAGCTGAGGTCGAGATAAGTGCAGAATTGGAAACGCTCATCGCTCCAGCACTTTTGCCTCGCACTTTTATCAATCTTCAGGTACTTCTCGTCCGACTGCTCTTTTAAAAGCGATTTTTATGGAACGCATGGAGTTGGTAGTTCATCGTTGATCATCCGTTTCCCATGTCACTATTAAAGCTACATTGCTAGCGCATTATCATACTTGAGACTGCTCTTGCTGAGTTTGTGCAATATATTCTTCAGTTCATTCATATATTTTGCAAGGAAATGAAGTGTTCTAGAGCATGTGAGCATTAGTGGAAACTAACCGAGTCCTTTTGATGTGTAAGTGAAGTATACTTGACAGTTTGCCGAGAGAAATCCACCTTGTGTGCACGTTTCATTATCGTCTTTATTGTATCATGCTGTCAACTTCTTTCATAAAGAATGAGTAGCTCTAGACGGTGGATGAGGAACATGCCCTTATTCCAGTCAAGATCTTGATGACAAAATGCTATTCTCTAACTCCTGTAGCTACCGTTGCTCTGGAATTTTTTGAGGTTTGGTTTCCTGTTATTCAATACTGACTAGATTTTGACGAATTTCCTGTGCTGCCTACGGATATTTCATTGTGCAGATTTTGCAGTTTCTACGGAGTTTGGACTTACGATTTCCACTCAGAGGATCACAAGCTCAACCTGAGAATGCCACAAGGTAATCTAATCGAAGATTGATGTTGTTTTTCATTTATGATTTGGTGGTCCTCCACCCCGTCATTTCATATTTTGTAAGAGAAACCGTGCTTTCTTGACATGTTACAAAAGAAAGTCCTCATGTGGTAGAATTTCATGAAAATGCAGGGCTCCTATTGGAGCATGGTACAACCTAACATTTTTGGACAACAACTTGCTTGTGGGGCGGGCTCTTGGCACTGGGGGCGTCTTTGTTTTTTCCCGAACCCAAACCCGTCATACGTCCGTATGAGGTCTCTCTAAAACCAAGCGCACGAACTGCGCTGAGCGCATGAACACCGCGGCCTCTGCTGAAGCCATCTTCTGCAACTCGGAAATTCAAAGCTGAATAGCTTGCTTTGGTGTGTGACCTTATCCCATTCTTCACAGGCAAATGCTAAAAGTAATCTGCAGGTGTGCCTGAGTCAAGTTTCTTGTATGCAATTTATCTACATAGCTATGCTCCAAATGTTTGCTAAATCTTTGTAGCATATTAGGTGAGATTATGCAACTTTGACTACAACGGTCCTAGAATGTCTGTACACCTTGTACCAAAACAACCTATAAAGAAAGTTGACTTCATGCACAAAGAAACATGTTATGACATGTTTTCAATTATAACCCAAATTCAGCTATTATGCCCGAGGGTTATGTTGGAAGAGAAGCTCATCAAAGCCCAGGAAATTGAGTTGACGACGCTCTCTTTTGTAACTAATTAATGAGCTTCCAAATCTTGTAGCATGGCTGGGATTCACAAATTTTTTTTTTAATGATAAAGATGCCACGAAGGAGTGAATTCCCAGCTTCACAGACTTCAAGGCCTTATCTTGAGGTCCAGTCAGGCAAGCAAGACGTTGAACTCCCAAATCATGGGAAGATATGAACACATTCTAGGTACCTGACTACCTGAGTTTTAGCAGGCCCATGTCAGCTTTCTTGCAACAGGTTGCAATGGTCCTTTTCACATTGTCAATCTACAGTTAGTTTAGTATCACACTCTATCTTTTTGAACCCCTAAACCGGGCGTTCAAATTTTGAACTATGGATGAATGCAAAACACATCCCGAGCACGCCATCGGGAAAAAGCCCCCCCATTGCTTTAGTACTGCTGCAGTATTGTTTCAATGGGTTTAACAGTATAGTACTTAGAGTATATTGTTGCAGTATTGCAAAAAGTATTGCAACAATATATTTTCAATAGGTGCACTGTAAATTTATTGAAACATATTGTTTGCAGTATTGCAACAATATACTTTGAGTACTATATTGTTAACCCATTGAAACAATATTGCAACAGTACTGCAACAATGGGGTTTTTTTTCCCGATGACAAAAATGCATTTTTTCCATCCATTAGTTTTTCATCAGTTTTTCTTAAGATTCTTGAGATTCTTTTCTTATGATTCTTGAGATTCTTTTTTTAAGATTCTTGAGATTCTTACATTTGTATGATATAGAATCGAATGACTTTACTTTGTAAATATTCTATTATTTAGAGGGTATTGGTGGATTTGGCTTCAAGAGGAACATTTTTAGTTTAAAAAATGACCCTTTAAAAATGACTTGAATAAAAAAATAAAATTAAAATCTTTTTAAATCACTATAATTAGAATTTAACATTTTGAACTTAAAAGGAAAAAATTCTTGTGAAGATTACAAGTATTTAATTTGTAATCAACTTTACATAGAATTTTTAATTTTTAGATTCAAATATTGTTAAAAAAAATATTGGTTTGGATACTAGTTGGTTTAGTTGCATGGATATTATCTATGCATCGTATTTTATAACTATTGGTTAAAGATCGTTATTAAATTATTATTCTAAATTGTATTTTATAATACATCTTTATAATTTTAAAAATTTGGATATTTTCTTAGTTTTTTAAGGGATAATCCTTGAAGAGTCCTTGTAAGAGAAGTGTATATAGAGGTATATTGAGACAAAAACAAATTATCTATAGCAAAGAATGTAGACTTAATCTTCATTTTGCAAGTTATTATTTTCTTCCCATTATTTGTTTTTTGTAGTATTGTAGATCATTGCAAGAAACACTAACCAAATTTTGTAGTGCTTTGTAAAATTGGTTTTTTTCCAAGCTACAACTTTTGAATTTAAAATCCCATGCCAAAAAAATTTTAAATCAATTTTTAGAAGTTTTGATTGTAATTGTATATCTTATTTTTCAAAAAAATTAAAAATCATTTTATATTTAAAAATCAATTTTATTAATTAGTTAAACTTTGGGGTTTAGGGGTTTTGAATACTATTGAGCAATATAAATTAATGATTTTTAGCTCAAATTTTTGTAGTACATTCTTATAGTAGTCATATATGATCCTACCAAAGAGCATCCTAAAATAAATTATTTTATGTCCTCCATGTTTGTGCAAAGAGATCTCCCTAGCATGCACTTCTAAACATGAAAAATGGTTTTGACCATCAAATCCTCATAAATTGACAATTTTTAGTTTCTTAGAATTTTGTTTTTATTTATTTTTATATATTAAAATGTCAAAATATGTATTTTCTACACACAATTCTAAGTGGAAGAATATGTCTCAAAAAAGTGGTTGTGGTAAATATTTGTGAAAGTGGAAGAAATGTCAAAAGACTAAAGAAACCTAAATTCAACACCTATCTAATCCATGGAATCCAAAAGAACCTAGTTCTAACAATAAGTAAGAGAACAACACTATTGCTTTAGCAAATTCCTTTATCCAAACTCTAGAAGTCAAACTACTCTACGCTAGGGTCAATTTTGTTAATGAATGATTCAAAATATAATTAAATTTGGCATCTAATGAAATTTTCAAAAATTATAAGGTGGCATAGTTGAATAGTATACAAAATATTAATGAAAATAATCACAATTCTAAAAATGCAATTAAAAATGAAAAAAAAAACTTACAAAAATAGCAAGCTAGAATAGTCCCATTTGTTTCTCACAAATTTGGACAAAACTTATTATAGCAAAGTTATGTGCCTTCCTATCAATAGTCCATACTCACTAATCAAGGTCTGAAGAGGATCAAAATACTTAAGTCGGAATCCTAAGGAAGAATATTTTCATTCAATAAGCCCCCCCTAAAACGCCACTTTTGTCATTGTGCCTAGTTACAATTATTAGATTGGTCAAATTTTCATATTATTTTGTTGGTAAGTGAAAGGAAGTTCCAATGCCCTCCTATGGAACACAACATTTGGATACCATATGCAAAATTGTAAAGGATCAAAAAGAATTGTTTGGTTGAGGCTCTCAAATTGTTCCTTCTAGATAGGTACATATTGATTTTGGAGATGTACACTAGGTGATGATGGCGGTGATGGGCCAATGGCACATGTAGGGAGGCCCACCTCAAATTCAAACTTGGTTGCAATGAAATTGTAATCTCTGGTGCATGTTACTTAGGGACACTTTACACCTAGAGACCGGACCATTCCCTCAAGGCCAATTACACAAATTTCAGCCTTTTTGTATAATCACAAGTGAAAATTTTGGGTCTCTTTCTCAACAAATTGTCCTGGCCTTTTACGGTGTAAAACTTCCCTTAGACTATATCTGAACAATTCATCAATCCAATTTGCTAGCAATTGCCCAACAGCTAAGAATTGGCATTGATGAAGTTTGATAATGGACTGGGGGAGAAAAAGCAGGTCCTCCATTATTTTCACATCCCACTCATCCATGATACACTGACCTTGCGTAACTTACAACTAAAGTTACCTGGCTTGTTTTGGGTACTTGCAAATTCTACTTTTAAATACCACATAAGTACAATTATAGCTTCCAGAAAAAGAGCAAAAGTATTTTTTTTTAAACCACTTGGGCATGATCAATCTTCCCAGAATACAAGAGGTGAGAATTCACAGGAATTAATTGCTGCTATGGGGACAATCAATCATGGAGTCACCTCTCCGCTCAGTTACTTGCTTGGCTGATGGACAACCTCCAAACATGTTGATGGTATGAAATCATTTGTCTTCTCTTCCTTACTGCAACTTTTTAGGGTTTAGGGTTACCCATGACATCAATTAGTGATTGTGTGGAATGTGCAACTTTTTAGGGTTTAGGGTTACCATGACATCAACTGAAGTGACTGTGTGGAGTGTGGAGTGTGCAACTATTTAGGGTTTAGGGTTACCATGACATCGACCTGAAGTGATTGTGTGGAGTGTGCAACTATTTAGGGTTTAGGGTTATCATGACATCAATTGAAGTGACTGTGTGGAATGTGGAGTGTGCAACTATTTAGGATTTAGGGTTACCATGACATCGACTGAAGTGACTGTGGAGTGTGCAACTATTTAGGGTTTAGGGTTACCATGGCATGGACTGAAGTGACTGTATGGAGTGCGCTGCTGCTGATGGTGCAAGTTCAACTTTAAGTTATCTGTTTGCAGTCTCCCACTCCTGGTCAAATCCAGTCTGGTGTGAGCCGTAATTGAAAACACAGACTGGCTGAGGACGACGACAACAATCGCAGGAGAAGTCTCCAGTCAGCCTTGAAGTTTGGATTTATGAGCAACCCCCGAAATTCCACACCATCCCTGTAGATAGTGAGTGAGGGAATCCGCGTCATGGAGTGGACGTCTGAAAAGTGAGACCATTGCGTCATGGGAAGAGTTCGCTATCTGGGTTCAGGTTGTACAATTATCCCTACCCAATGTTCGCACCATGTTGCCTGGGTGAAAAATAGAGAATAAAATGGACTCGGTCCTTGGAAAAACAGTTGTAATTGTTGACAGTATTTGAGTACATAGTTTTTCAAAGCCTTAGTAATAAGCTTTGAAAGGCTTTGAAGTATTTGAAATTTGGAGGCACTTTTATACAACTAGAAGTACATTTTGAAGATGCAACCAATGACATACTTCATGCTAGATTTGAAGAAATAATGGCTATCACAATCTACTTCTAAAGTTTATGTGTCAATGTAGTGAGCTCAGTAATGATGCTAGCATGTGAATCTAGAAATGTAAGCCTTGAGCCTGGGTATAAGTAGGTATTTTACAACCTTTGAAGATATTTATAACATACGCATCTATATTATAAGTATTCTATAACCATGGAAGGCACTTATAACATAAGCACCTACAACATAGGTTTCCAAGTTCTTAGGCTCGTGGGCTCAAGATTTTATGCTCGTATATTAACAATCTTCACAAACTCACCATATCCTATGTATGTCATGAAAAATTAATTCACATTTTTTCTAAAATTCTACCTTGGCTTAAATGTCTTTTGTAAATTGTTTAATTCAATCATGCGGTGTTTAAGAATACATGTGCACTAAAATATTGTGAACAATTCTTTCAATTGATTGTAAGATTCGACCAAAAATTAAAATAATTAAATATTAAAGACTAAACTCCATTCAAATGCTCATTCCGATGCTTTGGAGGGACACATATCAAGTAAAGTAATTACACCTAAAATGGCACAAATAAGTAATTCAACATGGTTCCCATTATTATATTGAATTTTTTAATGTGGTCTTGTTTGTAGTCAAAAGAGGATTTTAGGATTCAAGATGACTCTAAACTATTGGATGATGGTGGTAAGGTACCCCAATCAAACGGTGTGGTCACGAGTTCGATACCTAGCAATAACATACAGTTTATTTAGTATGAAATCAACCTCTCTACCTGACAAAACCCCTTGCAATGTGTTGTTTAACATCCTTATGTCAAAAAAAGGGGGGATTCTAGATTCTCCCAGAATGCATTTTTTTGACATCAAATGAATAAACTATAAATTTTTGAAGTGTTGAAAATAGGAATTTCTAAGTCCAACCCTAGACTCTCAAGTCATGATGTCATTCTTGCTAAAATATACTCCCATCATTCAGTTTATTCATTGAACGATGGGAGTACATTTTAGCAAGATGCATTTTTTTGACATCAAATGAACAAACTATAAATTTTTGAAGTGTTGAAAATAGGGATTTCTAAGTCCAACCCTAGACTCTCATGTCATGATGTCATTCTTGCTAAAATATACTCCCATCATTCAGTTTATTCATTGAACGATGGGAGTACATTTTAGCAAGAATCTAGAGTGTGCGCAGTTTTAGAAAGCAATTGAAATGAAGTGTAGTTACCTTACACTTTCTACAAATTTTCAAAGTGTTGAAGATAGGAGTTTCCAAATCCAACCCTAGACTCCCATGAATAACTGAAATGAAGTGCAGTTACCTTACGCTTTCCTTTGGTTTCTCCTTGAGAGCTACATGAGTGTTAGAGCTGATGATAAGTTAACTTAAGCTTTGTGTGACTTGGAGTGACGAGTCACACATGACTACAGCTCGCCACACCTCCGTCACATTCAAGTCCCATGCAACATGATAAAATCAACAGTAGGCTTACATCACCTTCCTTGACTTCTCTGTCCACCAAGCATGGTCATTGGTGATGCAAGGAGTGGTAGCACCAGCCACTCGGCTTCTAGTAAATTATTGAATTAATGGTTAATTGATGAGAAAGTACGGTATGTGGAAACAGAAGCGTAAATAGGTGAAGTGGAAGCATCTACAAAACAAAGTTTGAATTGAGGTTGTTATGTTTCGTTATTTTTACACAAATGAAATGGAGTTTCGTTGCATTTAACCCTTAAATGTGGATACGGCCTTTTGGTGTCCAATGGATGATAGGGAATCCTTCAAGTAGGATCGAAGTGCAACTATTCATCTTATGAATTTTGTTGTGAAAAATAGAGTTTTTTTTACAGTAGTTTGACTTGCAATGAGTGCTTTTGCTATTTCTTAAGCCAATTATTCACACGATAATGAAAAAGGATGATTTCCAAGGTCATCCATTTGTCGTTTCAGGGTTAAATTGAAGTTAGAAACCACTCAAACCAAAGAGCAAAACTTCGCTTTGAAATGAATTCCAGGAGCTCTTGTTACTATCCCCTCAAAAGAAATTTTAGTTAATTTTCTGCTGATGCAATCTTTCTGATCAATAATTATTTACTGTAAACTCCATATTCACTCACATGCCGCATTATATCAGTTTTTTTTTCTATCTCATTTATTCTGGGCAGTGCAGAAAACGACCATGATGAAGCTATTTTAATTTCATCCATGTCTATGGATGAAGTATGAAAATATGGGATGACAATTGAACATTCATCCAAAGATATATGCATTCATTCCAAAAAGATGTGATGTCATCCTAAGATTATGGAATAAAATTCATCCACTACGAATAAATAATTTCTCATCCAATATTCCAACAATATCATTTTTTTAGCAAAGTCTTGCTCAAAATGGAAACCCTGATTTCATTGTCCAATGCATGCTTGAGCTTGATATTCTCATACTTGTACCAATAAGTCCTCAATTATACCAGTGCATCAAAATGCCTATCTGTTCCAAGAGCAGTTGAGGTAAACCAGTCAGAATGAGGAGTTTGGCATCATCTTGTTGCTGAAATTTTTCAATTTTTTTCTTACATTAGTACAAGTGTGAGAAATAGCAGGTGCAATTGAAATTAATTTTTTTTAACAAAGTATGAATTCGCTAGAAATTTCTGAAGCATTGAGCCCAAAAGAGTCTGTAGACTACCTTATAAGACCACTAAAATCTGAATCTGTAATGCTCATCTCACTGCCTAATGCAGTCAAAATGTTTTCTATTACAGAAGGCAAAAAAAGTCAATTTTTACAATGGACTTCACACTGAAAACTCAGAAGTTCCTAATGAGGTCAGTGTTCACTCCACTGCTGTCATGTAAGACATGCATTGTTGCCCACATCCCACATCCTGGAAAAAAACCACAATGGGTCATTTCTTAGGCGACCACAATGGGTCATTTGACTGTAATGGGCTGTCTTACCTTAGTATCCTTCTTGTGTCTAAAGACCAGCATGCATTTTTTTCAACATAGAAATTTTGAGCATATACATGTGATTAGAGATTTGCATATTTTAGGCTGAAATTTTATTACAATGTGGGGATGAGGAATATCTTTCAAATGCACTAAATTTTATGACATTTGAAAATACAAGTCAAAAGATCTGGTCTGATGTGTTACTTTTTTCTGTAAATAGGTAGTTTGGGTAGATTGAAAAAATCACTTTTTTTTTAAAACAAAAATTTAAAATTGATTTTTTAGAGTTATACCAACGGTTGGCACTTGCTATGCTACGCATTCATCATTAGAATTTTTATGTATTAGATAGAATGCAGAACACAAATTTCAAAAAATCCTCAAATAAAAATGACTAAAATCTTTGTATAATTTTTTTTATAAGTAAGCATATATTGAAATGTACAATAGAAATTTATTGAATGATGAATGAAACATATGCAATGGTAAATACTATAAAAGATACACATACATTAGAATGCATTAGAAATTTGACTCCATTGTTACAAAAAATGGCAACCTAAATTGAAGAATTGAAAAGAAAAATTTATAAACCTCAAAAACTTTGTGAACAACTTAATTGTTGTGGAATCCAAAATCACTTCAATTGAATAAATTTCTCAAAATCATTTGGTAGTAGCAATAGAAAATTGAAATCATGAAAGCTCAAAGCTCACAAAAGCACAAAATCATAGAAGTGCAAAGAAGTGTAAAGCCAAAAGAAGCAATGGATTTGCTACCTTTATAATATCATCCTATGGATCCTCTTTAATACCACCTTAATTGCAACAACTATATTATTTCTATAATACCACCCTTTGTAAAAAGTGATATTACAAAAGTGATTGCAAACAGCTACTCTATTTCTGTAATATCACATTGTGTAAAAATACAATTTCTATGTATGCATGATTAAAAATATTTTTACAAAATATTCAAAATAATTATTTTAAAGACTTATTGAATTCATTATCATGCATTCTATTCAAATATATCAAAATTTTACTAATATGTGATATAATGAATGCGTAGCATAGCAAACACAAGCCCCTAGTATTAATGGTAGCATTTGTGATATTATAGAGGGACTTATAATTTTAGTAGTATGATGATTAGTGCGCCCCATGCTGTTGCCACAATCAAAACAAAAGTAAAAGTAAATTTTTAATTTTTTAGTTCATAAAAACTTCAAAATTCAATAACTTTCTTACCATACGTTCGAATGCCACAAAACCAAGCCGGTGTGCCCCTCCTTGCCGAGGGCTTTTTAACACTAGAAGAAAACTATGTTGTCCATGCATTTAAACTATGTTGGAAATGAGCAAACCACGTCATATGGATTTTGTTGAGAACCTCGTTTCCAATGTTGAAATTATGCATTAGAATGTTATTTTCAATGTAACATTCTGCGTTGGAGTGTATTTCAACGCAATTTGTTTTGTTGGAATGCACTCCAACGCAGAATGTTACGTTGGAAACAATATTCCAGTGCAGAATTTCAGCATTGGAAACGAGGTTCTCAACAAAATCCATATGACATAGTTTACTCATTTTCAACGCAGTTTAAATGTATGGGCAACATATACATGATATGTATAGTTATTTGATGTTATTTTGAATTTTTATTTTATTTTTTCATAATCTATAGAATAAAAATTTCAAAATTCAAAATTTTGAGGTCAAACTTCAATTAGTAAGATTTCAACCAATAAAAATCCAAAATTCATGAAATTTGTAATAGGTGATTTTAGTTAAGATCTACATTCATCCTATAAGAAGAAATGAGACATTTTGACTTTTTACACAAATAAATTTTACATAGAAATTTCATTTAAACAATAATAGGTTTAAATACAATTTATATTAAGTGAAATTGCACATGGAGGTAGAGTCCCCTTTGTACAACAATGCGTCCAAATTTCACTTTATAATTCTAATTTCTTAATTTATGAGAGCAATTTATATGGTGGCCAACTACTTTATGGAATCACCATAAAAGTGCACATGATGTGTCCAAAGTGCTTTGGGTACAAAAATCTTGTATAGAATGGTTGGTGACCACCAACCTTTTTGTAGGAATATGTGACCTTCTAGTTCATAAATAGTTTTGTAGAGTTTTGAATTACAAATTTTTGCAGTCCTCTATGTAGCCTACACCCCAAAAATATAATTGTTCATTATTTACAATAACAATACACTTTAAAACTAAAATAAATTGCTATTGAAGACAAATACCAAAAAATTCAATTTAAAGGTTTAGTTATACAAAAATTGACAATTGTAGACCCCTTGTAGGATTTTAATGATTAATGACAATGGTGTTTTAAATAAGAGAACTAATAGTCCCTATTTTTGGTCACTTCACAAATATATTTTAATTAGTGAGTGTACAAAATTAGGTTCACTAAAAACTAATGTCAATAGAAAAACAATATAATTTATAGAAATGATAGAAATTTGTATAATATAATAATATTTTATTTTTTCTTATATATAAATATTCTATAAATAGTGTGACTTTGACAATTTAGTGTCACAAACACTAAAAATTGGAAAACAAATAAACTAAAGCAATTGTACTTAATTTTGAACTATTTTCAATGTGACTATCACATGTCTGTGCCTAAAATATTTAGCTTTTGTATTAGAGTTGATTTTGGATACATTCACTTCCAACACTTTGAAAATTCACAATTTCTTCATACAATATCTTGAAAAAGCATGTTAGAATCTACTCTAGAATCCCCTCGTTGACCACTTCCATTGATGACTCAACACAAAGTTAGACCATTTTACAATATGAACCTTACTCAAATACTCAAATATTTATTTGGACAATTTTCGGCATCTTGCTTTTAACATAAAGACCGTTACCTCGGATATTAAATTCTAAAATCTACTCTAGAATCCCCTCGTTGACCACTTCCATTGATGACTCAACACAAAGTTAGACCATTTTACAATATGAACCTTACTCAAATACTCAAATATTTATTTGGACAATTTTCAGCATCTTGCTTTTAACGTAAAGACCATTACCCCGGATATTAAATTCTAAAATCTAATCTAGAATGTTCTCGTTGACCACTTCCGTCGAAGGCCACAGAAAAAGCTGGACAATTTTATAATATGAACCATGCTCAAATGCTCGAATATTTATTTGCACCATTTTGGGTATTGTACTTTAATGTTGAGACTTTGGCATTTGTGGCATCTTAGGTAGGCAGGTGCCGAATAGGAATGGTACCTATTCCTATTCAAACATGACAAGTGTTGCAAACTGAGTGGACACATTGCCCTTCATTCAAATTGTGCTGTGTACTTGCAATCAGGGGCCAAGATATGTTACAAGGGCCATCCTCAGTCCATGACCTGAAACAAGGACAGTACTGAATTTTTTTTGGTTTTAAATTTTTTTGACAACAGTGCCAGAATTTATTTTTGTAACACAAGCAAAGGAACCACAAGAAAGAAACCAGTAAGGTAGAACTGCCCATTACCACACAGATGTGCCATCTAGGTACTTGGGAGAAGCTATTTGTGAGCTCTCATATTTTTCAGAGATTGAAAAGTTTGAGAGAAGGTAATCGCAAAAAGAATGAAGACATTCTGACAAGAAGTGAATTTTCTTGTGGTTTTTGAAGCTAAAATGTTAAATTGTGAATAGATCCTTGTTGAAGCATGGGATGATGTGTTTGCTCTCCAAGTGCACTGCCATCATGATAATGGGTTGTAAAGATAGCAGTAATAGATGGGCCACTAACATAATTGGGAAGATCATGTAGGTGGTGGAATTGGGTGGATGATGGTATTAGACAATTCTACCTTAACAAGTCCCCAATTGCAAAGCAGCTTGGGGTGAGAGAACCAAAAGAAAAAGAAAAGAGAGAAAGGAGAGAGAAAGAGGCCACGGTGGCAAAGAGGCCCTTGCTTGACAAGCGTCTCATCACAACAAGACATTTGAATTTTCAAGTGGAGGGTTGTAAACCTCAATCTACTAAGGTGACTTAAAAACACTAACATGATGCAAAGGCGGCAATCCAAACCTGAAATGTACTTTCTTGCATTGTCAAATAAAGGAGATGAAAATATTCTACATTGAAATAAAGACTATCATACAGAAGAAGGAAGTTCCTATTTAGTGGCATGCATAACAAAGTTTGAAAAGATATGATAGCTATGAATCTTCCTATTGTGAATCAAATTATGGGCTCTTTATATTTCACTAACTTGTTGGGTTTGGGAAGGAGAATGGTGGGGTCAAGAATAAAGAGAGATTGATACCAATTGTATCAAGGAGTGTTTTTTGAAGTAGCCCCCTTGATTATGGTGTTGGTGTGGTGTTTTTTGATTGAACCAAGGATGCTTTAAGGTAACTACCAATGACAGTAGTATGTGAATCTAAAAATGCGAGCCTAGAAATCCAAGTCTACAAATCTTGAGCCTAGGTGTAAATAAGTAATCTACAACTATCAAAGGGACCTATTACGTACATACTTATAATATAAGTGCCCTATAACTATGGAAGGTGCTTATATATCCTATAACTATAGAAGGTGTTTATAACATAGGTACCTACATTATAGACACCTATAATATAAATATTCTATAACTGTGTAAGGTGCCTATAATATAGGTACTTATAATATAGGAGCCTAAACTCGTAAACTCATGGGCTCAAGATACTAAATTTATATGCTAGCATCCTTGCATACAATCTAGTTGGTTCCTTTTCCTATATGATTTGTTATTAGAATATTGACTGAGTAGTTGCAACTTTGAGTTAAAAGTTATGACAAAAGAGTTTTTTGCACCTCAATGGTCACTAATGATATGTTTGATCTATAGTTTTATTTGCATTTTTTTTCAACATCAAAACTTGGACAACAATTTCAATCGCCTATCAAATGTGTATTTCTAAATTTTGTGTTTAAAAAGAAAAACATACCTAAACTTTTCAAACACCTCAAATTTCCATTTTCATTTGTTACAAAATATAGAATTTGACTTCCTTCTTCAGAATTGACAAATTTAACCTCTAAACAAATTAAGATGTCCCATTCTTGGTTCATATTTTTTTGTGGTATTTCATTTTTAACCCCTAAAGTTCTTTATTGTTTAGAGGTTCTAAACTACTTCAAAACACTTGCCCAAGGCAAGACTAAAATCTTCATCTATATTTATTATTTAATAAATACATTTATAGGATTCTTTATTTATCTTGTTCAAGTACATTCTCACAAATTTTTAGAGTGAATATCCCTTCCAACCACAAGTTATTTGTGCCCAAACTTCAAACGAATATTTTTTTCTAACTCTTCCTAAAGGTGAAGTTTTGTCTTTCAACATTTAAAAATAATAATTTATGTCCTAAAACTTGTGCTTCCCAGTCAATTTATTGGAAAATGGATTGAGAATATATGAAAAAAAATTAAACCAAATAATCTTTCATATTCATCTTTAAAAAAATAATAAAATGGAAGGTGGCAGTGAATGAAAGAAAAAAACTAAACACTTGTAACTTTAATGAGAAATTGAGAAGTGATAATTCCAATAGTGAAATTATTTTAGTAAATTTTAAAAATATTTTCTTCTCTTTTTTATTTGAAAATTTTCAAATTGAATTCAAAGATGACTTCATCTGATTTTTCTATCTTCATTGCCTACAAAATAAAACTCTTGATAACTTTTGCTTCATTGTTCAAATTGAATGTTTCTAATTTTTCTAAATAGGGTATCAATCTATACAATTCAATAAAATTAATTAATCTTGTTTTTAGAATACATTTTAACCTACCTGGTGTGACACTGAAATGGAAAAAATCCCTTACTCCAATATTTATTGGAATAGTATGAAACAAAGCTTCACACATAGGTCCAAATGATTAGCATCCATTCTCAAAATTTCACTCAAGAATTCCAAATTATGAAGTCAATAGTGCCCACTCAATTATTCAAAAAAATCCATTAGTCTTATAGGGACTGATTTTAAAAAATTGACCAACTCAAAAAAAAATGAAGCTACCTAAGAAAGTTCATAAAACTTAAGAATTTAACCCTTAAATGTTGGACTACTAAATGTTGGGCTACTAACCATGAAAATCAGCCCTTTTGGAACCGTGTGACATCATCTAGTTTAAAGAAACTAAAAACATTCATTGAAAGTCAAACTATTGTAGAAGATTTCCCCTTTCCACCCCTAATTTCGAGGATGAATAGTTGCATTCTGTCCTACACAAGAGAATTCCTTGTCATTCATCGAATGCAAAACGTCTGCTTGACGTTTAAGGGTTAATATAATTCCCCCAAATTGTGTAGCACCAATTTTTTTGGGTGAGAATTTCCCCTGAGCACCTCACATTCTAGGAACTCTCCCAAAATATCAAGAGTAATTACCCAATAATGAGGGTACTTCAGATTTTTTTTGGGCCCCCAAAAGCTGGCTGTAAATTACGCCGTTTGGAGGAACCGACCTACTACCACGGATCCACGCTCTACTCATGGAGGCGGGTCCTGGGGGTCAAGCTTTGGAATTCAATGGCCAATTGTTTAGAGCGGGAGTGGGGCCTGCGATTCCGCGTGAGCCTGTAGAGAACGCCGTTGAGAACGTGTCGGCGCTCCGTTCTTCGAACGTCGCAATCCGCGTTGAGAACGTCGCGGACCAACGAACCCGGTCCTCCGTCACCTCGTCCGACGTTATCGTCGACGGTCGTCCCCCCGACGAACCCGACGATAACTCATGGCTCGTCGAAACATCGACGATTCGTCGGCTCTGAGGAACGACAAACAACCCCTCCGACTCTTCTCGCAGGGGTTGCCAAGCGGAGTAGGAAGAAGTCGCGCTATCGGCTCTGCGACCCGTTTCCTGCCCGAGATCGCTTGTGCGTGATCGCGCTGTCGCTCATGCATCGAGACTGCCGTCTCGACCTTTCCATTGCGATTCGCAGAGCTCTTCGAATCGTCGAAATCGGTTGAGAAATGCGGCCAGGAAGTCACTACGTTTGAAGTTGCTCTTTCTACTTTGGGGGGTTGCACTGCCCCTCTTGCGGCGCTACCCGTAGCTCTTGTAGCTTTGCGTGTTTGCACAGACTGTAACTAACTAACTTCGTTCGCTACTACCAGTCGTTTTCTCTTCTTTAGCTGGAAGGGACCGCAAATGGGGAGGAATTGTGGTTGAAAAGGTTGCCGTTGAAAGGAGAAAGCGTTTCGGAGGTGTGGTTCGTGTCCTTCTCGAGTTCGTTTCCCTCTCTTGATTCCTTTTTGGTTTGAAATTGCCGACAATTGTAGGCGCCGTGGTGGAGTTGAGGTTTGTTAGGGGGGCTTCTTGAGGTATGGGATCATCCCGTCAGTTTTGCTTGAGGTTTTCTAAGATAAAACCCTAGGAAGAAGGAACGGACTGAGAGTATTTGAGGGCGTGAGCCATGCGGGCAAGTTTTTCTTTTCGTCGGATGCTGCATGTGACTGCATTGGACCCTTTTTTGTAACCCGTCCGTATCTTTGGAGACAAACAAGCTTAGGAAATTATGAGCAAAAGTTGGTGTTCTCGTGGATTTCTTGAAGACGTTTCAGCTGGAGGAATTGGTTGTGTAAGAGCCTGCGGGTGCGAGTGTCGAAGAATCGGTTAGAAGTTGTGGTGTTGGGAACCTAAGCGTCCGGATGGTAATGTGAAGTTTAGGGAGCATTTTTGGTTGGATGTGGACTTCCTGCAGTGCAAAGCATGGTACTACTCGTGCATGGGAAAGGTTGTACGTCTGTTGAAGAGTCGTGCATGCAGGGTGATTAGCTCGATTAGGGAGCCCTGGTGTGGAAATGCCGGAGGAACTTGAAGTTTCCTCCCTTAGAAACAGAAGCGAAGTCGAAGCAAGACAGAAGAAAGGACGTTTTTTTGTCATCTGTCGTGGAGAAACACAGGGAAGTGAGGAGTTGCAAAGAAAACAGAGGTGTAGGTAGAGAGAGAGATGGTCTTGTGGTCGAAGCCTTCAAGAGTGCAGTAGAGAAGGCCACAAGAAGGGGTCTGCGATGGAGCAAACAAGAAGTTGGTTCAATCGGTTCCAACCCCGGGGGGACAGGCTGAAAAGCAACGAAGCCAAGAAGAATGGCTCCACGGGATCGGACAGTGGTAAGGACCTGTTGAAGAACGTCGCCTCCGATCCGGATGCGGTCGACGAGTTGCCCTCGAATATCACCAGGCAGAAAGTGGCCGCTGCGAAGCAGTACATTGAGAACCACTACAAATCGCAAATGAAGAATTTGCAAGAGCGAAAGTTAAGGTACACTTAATCGTTCTTCAGTTCCTCTCTCGTAATCGTTTGGAACATTCTTTATTGGGAGTGGACATTTTGGTTGCTTACGCACAGAGTTGAATGGAAGGCACGATTCACTCTGATTTGGTTTTGGAGAACTAATTCAGAAGGTCTCTCTTTATGTTGTTATGGGCTTAGTCCTCTGTCCTCTGTTATCCCCTACTTAACCCTTGCCTTGCTTCTAAGTTGAGGCTGATTCATACTGAATTGCTAGCAAGTCCATGTTGCACGCTCTGGTATATTCATCATTGCTCCTACATTTGCACGATTAGTGCTTGCTCCTCAGCTTTTCTGAAGAATTCTAATATCTTTTCAAATTTAATATCCCAATAGCTGCAGGGGTGGTTTCATTGACAGTTTCATTGCATGGTTGATGGTTCGGGACGAGTGCTGCTCAGGTGATACTGCCCTCTGAAATGTACCCCACTATCTATTAAACTGGGTGCCACCTGAGCAGCACTGTACGCAATGGTTCTTTCTTCGACAGCGATAGTGTGATTTGAAGAGTTTTTTATTTCTTGCTTCGAAGTTTATACTGTTTGTATAGGTATTTGAATTGTCATTATTTTTAGTAGTGTAGAACGTCAAAGCTGGAGGATTGATTGCGGGAACTAGGCGCATGGTAGTAGCCAACTGAATCTCTGGAAACTTGGAATGTTTTGCTGACAATAAATTGTGGGGTGGATTACATCAGACGATGGTCATTGGAGCGCAAGCTGGCCGATGCCGATGTCACGGAAGAGGAACAGAACAATCTCCTGAAGGATCTGGAGAGGAAAGAAACGGAGTATATGCGCCTGCAGCGTCACAAAATGGGAGTGGAGGACTTTGAGCTACTCACCATAATAGGACGTGGTGCATTTGGCGAGGTGCGTGTTCCTAGTGCGAATGTCCAGTCCATGCACTGTCATTTGAAATACTCTCTAATTCAGTGTCAATATTCTAAACGAGGTATTGTTGTTATTATTACGCTTTCCACTCGTAGCTTGGGGAGTCTCATACGGCAGTGGCAATATGAATCTTGGTGAGCTTGCTTAGGTTTATTATTATGCATGCGCAGGTGAGATTGTGCAGAGAGAAAACAAGTACAACGGTCTATGCCATGAAAAAGTTGAAGAAGTCCGAGATGCTGCGAAGAGGCCAGGTACTTCATGTGCATATTTGTAGATTGTAGATTGAATAGCAATGGTGCCTGTATCATTTGCTCAAGAGTACAGATCACCGAACAAATAATGGTTTCTTTCAAATTTGGATTCATACGTTTTTTTGGCGAAGCACATAGTTTCTTAAGATGTCTTCTCTTATCCCGCAGCACTATATTTAACTATAGTGGTAATCTCAGGTGGAGCATGTTAAGGCCGAGAGGAATCTGCTGGCAGAGGTTGACAGTAATTGTATTGTGAAATTATATTGCTCATTCCAAGACGAGGAGTATTTGTACTTGATCATGGAGTATTTACCAGGAGGAGACATGATGACCCTCCTCATGCGCAAGGACACCCTGACGGAAGACGAAGCCAGATTCTATGTTGGACAGTGTGTTCTGGCTATCGAGTCAATTCACAAGCATAACTATATCCATAGGTAGTTTTTTCAAGTGGATTTGCTATGTGGTTTGGTTATGTGGTTATTATCTTCTGCTGTATTTCAAAAGTACGATATGTCTTAACTTGGATCTTATCTGAATTGTGCACCAGGGATATCAAACCAGACAACTTGCTCTTGGATAAGGATGGGCACATGAAGCTGTCAGATTTCGGTCTTTGCAAGCCTCTAGACTGTTCCAACTTGCCTGCTTTGCAAGAGTATGAGTCAGGTCAAGATGCTACGAGAGATCCTGCAGACCCTAGACAGCTTCGATCTGCATCTCCCGCACCAAGGCGAACACAACAGGAGCAGCTTCTTCACTGGCAACGAAATAGACGAATGCTGGTACCTTCTTTTCCTCTTTTCAGTCGTACGCATTTATTCCGAACGGAATTTCTGAGCCATGTGATGGATCAAGTGTGTTAGAACCTGCTTACAAGAGGGCACGCATGCACTGGAGCTGCAGTCCTGTATGGTTTCTCTGCTCTTCAAGCATCTGATGGTCTTAGTATTGACACAATTTTATGCATTCAGGCTTACTCAACAGTTGGTACTCCAGACTATATCGCTCCCGAAGTACTGCTGAAGAAAGGTTATGGCATGGAGTGTGATTGGTATGTATTAAATTTGTTTTATGCTCCTGAATCATGCTGTCCGTTTTCTTGATTGGTATTTATTAAATTTAGCTAAATGTTGTTGTGGCTTAAAGTCCCGCTCGTCCTATAAACCTGTTTTTTTAGCTATCAGGGGCTTGGCAGACGAATTCTTGGTATCACTCGCCCAGTTAAGAATGTCCTTGGATTGGAAGATAGCCTTTCCGGTGAAGTCTTGTTTTGTTCGTAATAGTTGAACGGTTGTTTTCTTCAGGTGGTCACT
Organism: Climacium dendroides; assembly: GCA_950106755.1. NCBI lineage: Eukaryota > Viridiplantae > Streptophyta > Bryopsida > Hypnales > Climaciaceae > Climacium > Climacium dendroides. Next base: position 34,221,023 of record OX467082.1, on the reverse strand, counting down.
GGGAGCAATCATGTACGAGATGCTCGTTGGATACCCTCCTTTTTACTCTGATGAACCGATGACAACTTGTCGCAAGGTGTGTAGCTGAATCTATTATTTTTCAAGCATTCATCCATTATTCAAGGAATTCTGTCCATGAAGTTGTTGATTTAGGTTTCCTAATTAACCAGAAAAGTGCATATTAGCATGTTTCTGCCATTTTCTCTGAAACTACCACAGCTTTCGAGGTTGCAAGTCATGTTCTGGCATTCTTTATATTGCATTCTGTTCGTTGAAAGTCTTGGATTTGTGGGGGTGTAGATTGTTAACTGGAGAAATAACTTGAAGTTCCCCGACGAAGCAAAGCTGTCACCAGAGGCGAAAGACTGTATCAGCAGATTGCTGTGTGACGTGGAGCACCGCCTTGGGACCAGAGGTGTGACGGAGATTAAGGTAGGTTGGGCTTCTGGTATATTGCAGATAATGCAGAGTCTTCTCAACAGAAAAAACCCTGGAAAGAGCGTCTAGAAGTTTTTATTTTCCGTTTAAAATTAGTTCGTAAGAATCAATAATTTAAAACCATGTGTCGTACTTAGCACTGTTTTTGTGTTGGCTGCAGAATCATCCATGGTTCAAAAACCATAGATTGCCTTGGGATAAACTGTATGAGATGGAGGCAGCTTTCAAACCTGAGGTGAAAGATGAGTTGGATACTCAAAATTTTGAGAAGTTTGAAGAGGTTTGTTGTCCTCTCTATCTAACCCTTACAGTAGACTTATACCACTTGTCCTTGGACCCATGGACTCTCGATAGATAGAGTCGTATAGTGTTTGTTCTGGGAGTGGTAATAGAGCTCCTTTTTCCCTTTTTGTATGAACCATAAATCTAGAGTTGAACGTTGATTTTGTTACTAGGGGTTAATTATCTTTTCATTATTAACATTGCACTTTGCTTTGATAAGAGGGATGGCGTTTCTTATAATGCTTGCGAGATGAAACCTCGTGCGACTTTCGTGTGATTACAAGACTTTGTATCGTAATTTTTCGGATAGAGTACTTTTTCGGATACTCTTTTACTTTCTTCTGCCGTTATTATGAACCAAGTTTGATGATGCTCAATGAACCGGATACCTGCAGAGTGATTCCCAGATACCGTCTTCTACGAGATCAGGACCATGGAGAAAGGTACCCATTTTGTAAAGTATTGTAGAGTCGTCTCTTTCTTAGTCTGGTGCTAGATTGACAGTGGGTCTTCAGCATTTATATGTTTCTACTCGAAATTTATAAGTGGCAATAGTGCTGGATTATAAATAGCACTACTGGATTGGGAATGCTTACTAGCAGAGTTTGTGAAATGCAGATGCTCTCATCAAAGGACGTCAACTTTGTGGGGTACACCTACAAGAATTTCGAGATTGTCCAAGATGCCAATGTTCCCGGGATTGGTATGTTCATTTTGAGTCTGCTGGTTCTGATTACACAATGAGTACCTATAGTGGCATGCTTTGGAGTTTTAGGTTTTAAGTTTGTTTGCTTGTCCACGGCTTTTAATTAGAGATGGTTTATTAAGTTGTCTAGGTTGTTGTAGTAATTTGTGCTTATTTACTGTTTTCTTGAACAGCAGAGCTCAAGAAAAAGGGAAAACCAAAAAGGCCATCAATCAAGACACTTTTTGGTGAGTTCTCCTTTATTTCTTGTCATGAACCCATAGTTGCCTAGATGAAATGGAAAACCCACTTTCCAAACTTGATCTTTTTGTTAAGAGATGTAGAGATTTCTGATGCATTTTGTTACCTTCCTTGGAGAGTCTTGAATTGTTTACTTCTGTAGATATGGAACTTAATTGTGAAGGAAGTTTTTTCGGATCTTGGTTCCTTTATTTTTGACCCACTTCATCAGTCAGTCCATTGTTCCGGTAAATTCTGTTATCCTCATCTTGTCTCATACCGTACTACATGAGGTACATGCAGACATGATAGTCAAGCATGGTTATTGTGCCCGATGACTGTCGAGTGAGATGCGGAATTATGCTTGTTTCAACTAAATGTGGTTTGTTTTTCAGATCCAAATGGAGGCCCCAATGGCCACATTCAGGGCAGCTTTTTGTGCCACTTGCCTACTCCTATCGAGATATCGGAAAGTCCAGAGACTTCACCGTCTGGCAGCATTTCATCGCCTCCCCGCCCGAACTCGAGTTACTACAAGCCACCGCCACCGATGTATCCATACAAAAGTCATGCTCGATAGATAGGTTTCCTGCTTCTTTTTATTTATTTTATTTAATTCGTTAGAAAGCATTGTGCAATTGCCAAGCACCCAGTAACATGTCTGCATGCCTGCCTACTTGTGTGTAAGGTTTGCAGTTCTGTATCTCGTCCCAAAGGGCTCACTACAGGACCGACATGAAGATGTATTTAAGACTTAGTCGATATGACAAGTGGGTTGAGTGTAAATGATCTGCATTAGGTACACACAGGTACACACTATCTTTTCCTTCAAGTTTGATTCATTTAAAGCGGTTTCTGCCCCTGAAGTGGTTTGGACCCTCAAATAAAGTGCATTAAGATATAATAGTTGTAGACGTTGCTATGTGACCGTACTTGGCTTCCGTGTGAAGTTAATTTTGTGCATAATCAGTGCTTTTAATTTGGTTTGTCTTCAGTGTATCCCACACATCTTACCTTCCATATCTTGCTGTGCTCTAGATTTAGAATCCAAGTTAGTTTTGTTCACATAATTGTGAATTTTACATTGGGTAAGCACCACGGCTCCTTCAGAAGATAGTTTTTCAGATTTGATTCGTGAGTTCCATTCAGTTCCCATCAGTAGGTTATCGCATAATAAATATGTAGAAACCTCTAGATCTAATATTTGTATAATATGTTTTGCATAGACTTGGTTTATATTGGTTTATACGTTTATACTCCGCACTAGTCTAATACTTCCTGTATAGGTCTGTTGAGTATCGTCCAGCCATACACTTGTATATGGTTCATCATAAGCTATGGTAATGGTATTACTGTAGTGTGATTTGAGAATGTTGTGCACTTATGAGGTGGATAGTTCCATGCAAGATGGAAATAGTATGATGGTGAACACAGTTTCCAGTCGATTGGGGCAAGTAAACTAGACTATGTGCATTTGGTAGGGTTTCCGTAATACGTCGTCAGTGTTGATCAACTTGGCACAACATCATTGAGTCCAAGGTTGAAAGCTTTGCCAATAAGGGAACAACACCTAAAAGCAAGGCATTGAGCTCTGAATATTGTCACTATTTACAGTGTCGATTTTTAAGATTTTTATGTTACCAAATTAAAGAAATCTGTGAAGGCTCAAGTTTTATTGATAAATGACTCAGAACTAATGCAAGTGTTGATTGTATACATTCTCAAAAAAGATATTTATTCAATGTGCAAGATTTTTGGGAGGCACAGTTACAGTAAACTTGCCAATCATTGCATAGACGAATTTTATATAGAGTTGCATGTTTTGGAATTTGGTACGATTATTAATCTTTGACCCTTGGAAATCATCCCTTTTCATTATCATGTGAATCATTGGCTTAAGAAATAGTAAAAGTATTTATTAGAAGTCAAAATATTGTACTATAGAAGACTTCCTCTTTACACAACAAAATTTTGAGGATGAATAGTTGAGGATGAATAGTTGTATTTCTTACATCCTATATTATACATTAGATGCCAAGTGTTCCTATCAACGTTTAAGGATTAAAGGACAAAATAATGTTTGTGGAAATCATCCATTTTGGTATTGTGTGAATCATTGGTTTAAAAAATTTAAAAGAACTCATTGGTAGTCAAAATTTTGTGAAAGACATCCCTTTTTCACACAAAATTTGGAAGATGAATAGTTGTACTTTTGTCCCTTATAGAAAGATTCTTTGTCATTCATTGATTGCAAAATATCTGCATTGTTGTTTGTAGACGTGGCCCCCCATGATCAAGGTAGTCACCAAGAATGCTTGGATTATTGGACCAATAGGTTAATATGTATGTTCTTTGTTTCTACAAGGATCATAGTCAAATCATCCATAGGCTACTTTTTGACTCTACATCCTTTAAGGGTTAAATGTCTTATTAAGATTCACCTTTGAAAAATGAAATGCAAAAATATTTTTTTTTAGAAAGTTTATTGCAATTTAAAGGTAATGAAGTTGAAATCTTATTAAAAATTCCTTGCAATTCTTTGCCACATAGCATATGGTTATTGGGTAGTTACTGGAAGGTGATAGGAAATTTTGTTCTCATCACAATTGAATTGGTAGTTGTGTTGTACAATTATGTTCGGTAATTGAGTGGAATGATGGTTGTCTGGTTTGGGGTTTATTTAGTAAATGGTAGGTTTATTCTAAATAAGGGGTTGCAATGAGGTACTTATAAGGTATTGGGACATCTAAAGTGTCTTAAATTGCATCCTATTGAGGGTGTCCTCAATGTGATTGACATACTACCTCTCCAAATGAATTTCTAAGTTTTCATTGGTTTATGATTAGAATTTGAAATTTTTATCATTGAAAGTGCATCCCAAGATAGAGATTTCAAACTGGTGAAAAGTTAGAAGTTTAACAGATGGACAATATTGCAAAAAAATAAGGATATAAATGACTTGTCCACAATGACTATAGTAGTCATTTCTTGTCCATAATGATTGCAAAACAATCATTTGTAGTCATAGTTGTGTTTGCAATCATTGTGGACAAGTCATTTATACCCTTGTTTTTTTGGAGTGTTAATAGCCCAATTCCATTGAAGATGCTATGAGGGTCCTATAATGGTTTTAAGATGTTTTGTATTTTGTCAAAGTGTAAATTTTACAATTTTAAGTTAGAACCTTATTTAGAGGGGTAATATACCAATTCCATCAAGGATGCTATGATGACTCTAAAACTATTTTAAGATGTTTTGTATTTCATCAAAATTTAGATTTTATAATTTTTTGTTTATCTATGATTGATTAATCCTTAAAGGCCCATTTTCCCCTTGTAGGGCATAATGGATTTTGGATAGGCTTCTATTGTCTAATTTTTGTTGTGATTTTATGAATTTTTTTAAATATAGAAAAATTCATTAGCTTTTTGAGAATATAATTTTTATTTGAATTGGTGCTTGAGAGAAAAAGTAATGATATCCTAAATCCAAAATGAAGTTTGTCAGATAGTACAAAAAGAATCACAAAAAGTCAAAATAAAGCTTTCAAAATTTATTTCTCATAGAAGATACTTTTATGTATATAGAAAGATGTGATTCATTATATTATGGACAATTTTGTTTTTAAAAAAATAACTCATAGGAATTCATTTTTTAAAGTAATTTTCACAATTAAAAAAAACAAAAACTGATATGTTTTAGCTTGCTTGCTAGAATGATCTCATTGTTGGGATTATTGTGTTTCAATTCCATCAAAGTCCTAATTACAATTTATTTTTTTCCTTCAATCTCATACTTACGTTTATTTAATAATTTTTTAAAGAATGGAAATCAAGTATGTGTTTCTTGAAATTTTTTTCCTAGACTTTCAACTCAATTTTTTACCATAATTTTTTTTAATTAAATATTGGTAGTACAAAAATTTTAAGCTAAAAAAATTCAAAGCCTTAAAATGTAGTAAGCTCACAAGGTGCAAAAAAGGGGGGATTCATTTCACATCCAAATATTTTGCAATCCACAAGGTCAAAGGTTTCTAAAATTTCTTCCACACACTCTTATACTAGTCTAATGCAAGATCTTATGGTTAGATATGCAAAAAGAATGATTTCTAAATTTTTTTGTACTTTACAAAAGAAATGGCAATTACAAGTGGAATTTGATGGAAAAAGGTTGTAGAACTTTAGCAATTTAGTACTATGGATTAAATGTAGTATATACTTGGATATTTTTTTGTGCATATAATGCTTTGTGCATCAAACTTGTTGGCTACTAGTTAGTTGCAATGTCTTATAAATTTTGTTTTTTAATTAGAAAACATGGGCCCCATAACCTTCATTGTTTTTTGGAGACAACTTTAGCCACTTTTTGGTAATACTTTTGGGATTTTTCAAGATTAACCTACGGTAGCTTATGTTCAATTCTAGATGACTTCTATCCTAGACTTTGAGAGCCTATAACCATTGCAATTTTTTATTTCAATTGTAAATCTTCTACAATAGAAAATGTGATACACTTGGATACTTTTGGGTGCACCTTACTTGACTTGCAATTTTTTACTCATTTCAAATTCTCACCTTCTATATTAAAATTTTTAAGTATTGTGAATAGTAGAAAAAAAGATTTATTCTTCTCATTATCTAGAATGTTACATTGAATATTTATGTATTTTTCTTGCCAAATATAAGACTTTGGCATGAATTCCCAATACTATGTAGAAGACCTTTTAGATAGGCTAGAGTAGCCAAAAGTTATCACTCTAACTATACAGTTTTAAATAATGTTAGGTCTATCTAGATTTAGAGCTCCATACAAACTAAATAGATGTTAAAGATCTTGCACTACATTAAATGGTATGTTGTGCCCCTTAGTGAAACTTACCTCTTTAAGCACACTCAAATGCTTCTTTAGCACTTCACTTCTAGTGACACCAAGGGTTATAATCTTCTAATACTATATATGCCATGCTCCTCTAGCATTAGGTTCCAACACTATTCATAAGTTTCCCATGCCCCATGACTTTCATCACTTAATTCTAGTAGGACACTAAACATGTAATTTGATGAAATAAAACAAAACTTAGGCCTAAATAACCTAGGTTTGAAACTCATTTTGGAACTCACTAATCATGGCTCAATGTCATAGCCTAGTACAGAATGGGACACCAACCAACTAGTATAAAAAATGCCCAAGAATACTCCATAGTGACATGAAGGTAGTGATGAGGTTCCATCACCATCCATAGTTACCATAGCTCACCACACCACTATACTTAAGTGAAGGAGATCACCTCTCCTCATAGTACTCTTTCTATAATTCATCAAAACACTCCCTTCTCATGGATTTCAAGGACATTCAAGATATACTTCTTCCTTGGAACCACCCAATTCTCATGCCTTAGCTTCAAAACCAAGCTTTAAGGTGTTTTGATCTTCCCAGTGGGTTAACTTTTATCTTTGGACTCCAAATCTATAGTGCAAGTCCATTTTCATGATCTTCACTTTTTATATATTACCTTGGACTATTTATTTTCTCAAATGCAACAAGTATTAAGCAAGTTATGACCCTTCAAAGGTTTGAGGCCTTTAAAAGGTGTTGTTCTCTTGGACTCTACCCCCTCTATTTTCTCATAACCTTTAGCTCATAGCTAAAAACTTTGTGAACATTAGCATGCTTGAATCCTTCTCTCGTTATCTTTTCAATGATATATGACATGTTCTATTTAGACAAGGAATTTCTTCCCAAACCCCACTCTTGTAGTATATACTTTGGATTTGTGGCCAAGTCATTGGCCAACTGTGAGGAGCTGTAACTTTTGACTCACAACTTGAATCTTCATGTTTCTGAAACCATAGATGCATGCTCTCATCAAATTTTCAAGTGTGTGTGGCATGCCACCCATTTTATTATGAAAAAATCTCTATGGTGCCTTGTCTACTCAGGACTTCATTTCTTTTCACCTAGTCTCTTGCAAGGCTTGAAGTCAATTTCAATTGAGGTCTCTTTTGCTCACCAAGGTGGCATGGGCTCACCTTAGAGTGAAGCTTGTGACATGATATGAAAATCTTTATATTCCAAGTTTTAGAAGATTTATAAATACCATAATACATACTAGCAAAATGCTAAAGATATATTAATTTATTATAACTTATACTAATACATGATAATACACTATTGCATATTAACAAAATGACATTTGCTTATTTTGATTTTTGGAAATCATATAGTTGGTGTTTAGCTATTAGTATTATATAACATTTAGTAACAATCAATGGGACTACCTTGTCCTTGACAAAATGATGTGGTATATTCCACATCCTAATTAGTAACTAAAGATATGTGTCAAAAACTATCAATACATTGCTTCGGGTGCTTAGGTCGAATTTGCAAACTACGGTAAGAAAAATATGTGCTTTTAAATTAATCTACGAAATAGGAATTACGTACAAGGGGCAATAAAAAATAAATATTTCTAAATTACATTTTCATTAGAATGGAATACAATTCTCTAAAATCAATGGTCTCAACATTTATTTTACCTCATTTTTTCATGGAAGCCCTTCATGAATTGTGATTTGAACGGAGAAGACAATTTTTTATATACATATTGGGTGGTAGGAGTTAAAACAAACAATATGGGATGATTTTTATGTTTTGACAATAAGTGGTCAAGCTCTCATCTTCAAATTATCCCATACCCTTTGAAGACTCATGATGGACATCGGATTTCAATATAAAAGTGCCATCTTCACCTTCCATTCTTACAAATGTTAATGATACAATCCCTTCATTTTACCATCAAAATTTTTTGTGATCACAATGGTTGAATTGCATTGATATATTATTCACTGGATTCTTTGGATTTTTGGCAAACCATCTTTCTTTTTAATTATTTGTTGATTTGTATGTCTTGTCCTAAAATTAGCAAAAAAAGATGGAGCATACTATACACATATTGTCACTATTTTGCTACCAAAGCTTACATTAATGATGTAAATGAATTTTTAAGGAACCCACTTTGGACTTTTTGAAAACTCAAGTAAGCTCTATTGAATTTATAATTTGAAATGTTTATATGAAATTATTAGGGTGGATGCTACTCATCATAATCTATATAGGAAGCTTTGTTTCAGGTCATTTTGATAAATATTGCAAAAATTAAAAAGTTTTTTTTTATTACAATGTCAAATTGGGTAGCTAAAAATATATTCTAAAAAACATATAATTATTTTTTGGATATTATATAGATTGATAAATACTCAAAATAACTTAAACCATTCTATTACAAACAATGAGGTAAAAGTTATGAAGAGTTTCATTTTATCATCAAGAAAAAATTGAACCTACAAAGAGGCCTTGATTTTTCTTACTAATTTTTATACCAATTGAATGAATATGAAGGTGGCCACATCCTCATTAGGACCACCACTTGGTATGTGCTCCATTCTTCATGATGGAATTATCATGAGATTTATAAGATCATGAAGATGGATTAGGTAATGATGATAAATTTTTGAATTTATTGTGCAATTCATAGCCCAATTAGTGGATTGAGAAGGCTCTACTTAATTTTATAAGATTGTAGAGATGGATTGGATAATGATGATGAATTTTTGAATTCATCGTGCAATTTTTGGCCCAATTAGTGAGTTGAGAGGCTCTTCCTACCCAAGCTTTTGCATTACAAAGCTACCTCTTTTGGGGTTCAATTTTTTCCTAATGAAGCAATGAAAGTAGAAAAAACATACAAAGTTGTCTTGTGCTCTCAATTTTGAAATTTTTCAAATAAAAAGAAAAATATAGTATATTAATTATAAAGTAGAATAAATTCACCATTGTGATTAAAATTTTTTAATTTCTTCTAAAAGTTATTAGTATATTAGTTTTTTCCTTCATTTAGTATGACCTTCTATTTTATAATTTTTTTAAAGGTGAATATGAAAGTTCTTTTGGTTTAAATTTTCTTCACATGTTTTCAACCTGCTTTCCAAGGTATTGACAAAATATACAAGTTATAGAATATATGAGTTTTTTTCGTAAAATGTTGAAAGATAAAACTTCACCTTTTGGAAGGGCTTAGAAAGCCTACATTTTGAAGTTTAGGTGTATTGAACTTGCAATTGGTGGGGATGTTTTCTCTAAAATTGTAGGATAATATACTTGATCAAGTTGACTATAAGATCCTATGGTTGGATTTCTTAAGAAAATAATTATTGATGGTCTTTTAGGGGTTAATCCACAAAATGATCAAGGCACTATAGTTTGGTGTTGATCAAACTTTGAAGTTAAATAAAATCTAACCAAAGTACTATTTTAGATAATTATTTTAATTGAATAACCTTTAAAGTTTATTTTACGCATCAAAAAATCTTTCAATAGAACAATTTCTTCAATAACTAAAATTGCAGAGTAGATTGTAAAGAGTCATAAATCAATTATGGATATATTCCCTTCATCCCATAATAATCTTGTTGGCATAAATTTTTTGTCCCAAAATGATCTTGTTGCACATTGTGATGTTGTAAATTGGTCAGCTTTGTTTTTTGGTTGCTATTTGGGACCAATAAATAACTTCCAAATAGTAGTTTCCCCTCCATCCATGCAATCATCAATCAAAAGACAAATGAAATGATTGAAGAGGTCAATCAATATTGTTCATTCTTATTTTTTGCATCGATTTGAATATTGTCTAATTGAGGGGGATGAAGCTTTAGGACGTGGAACAAAGGGTCACATGTAGTCTTGGACATATACTAAATACTTACAAAATGACAACCTCACACTCAATAATTAATTGCCTAGTGGTGCTCCTTGAAAATGCCCCCCAAAATCTACTTTCAATATTTCAAAACTACACTTTGAAAAGGGCTCCAAAACTCAAAGTTTCTAGAATGCTAAGGGTGGACTAAACTCTACTTACAAGGCAAAATTGGGTTTTAAATGATATTTTTAGCCTTAATCTGGAATATTTTGTCAAGAAGATCATTTTGGGACGCAGGTAGTACATGTTATGTCTTTTGACTTCATGTTGTTTTCATGACTTCAATTTTAAATTTGACTTGTAAAAGAGGATTGAAAGACTTTAAATCACTTTCACAATTTTAGCATCCTCTTTATCAAACAATATAATCTCTTGATTCATAAGTAATATTGTTGAATTATCTTTTCCTACTTGACCCATAACATGCCTAGTTTAGTTTCACATGGTTACAATTTTGAAAAATTTGATAAGACTTGTCAAAACTTAGACTTTTTGCTTACTTTTGAGCAAATTTCTAGAAGTTCAAAAAAGGCCTTGGACATTTAGAGGTTTAGAAAAATTTGTATCTTCACTTGCAAAGAGTCATTGGAAAGGTTAAACTAGTGTTGTATTAGTATCATCTAAAAGAATATTGAAGTGTTAATATTGATTCATATTTTTTCTACAAATCTCTCGAAAGCTGTAATTGTCATGAGAAGAATTGATTATTGAGTTCTATTGATACAGAATTGTGCAAGAATTGTGCAAAAAAAACAAATCGATGAAATGTGGTTTGTGGATAAATTTTTACTTTGAATGCATGGAAGCAACCAAATATGGTTCGTTGAGGACAATGGTTCATCCAAATAACTTTTGATTCATCTAAAAGCATGTTATCAACCATGGCTTGCTAAAACCATTATCATTGGGCTATTGGATAAGAGCAAAGCTATTGTATCAAAATCAGTGGATCCAACTTGAGCAAGCTATTTGGATTGAGGTAGACGTACCTGAAAGTAACAAGAGTTGTTTAGTGACATCTAAAAAACAACCTAAATCCAAGTGTAGCTGGATGCAAAGCACACACTCAAGTGAGGTTACAGGAAGTTATTGCAGTCATGAGGGCAGTTTTTGCATTGGCCAATCTCCTACGTAGGTTATAAGCTTACGGTCTGCTTGCTTTGTGGTGTTTTCTTGATTACTTGTTTATTCATACGGTTTGCAGTAGGTGCATCTACACAATTATTTCCACAAATTCATATTATATTCCTACAAGTTCGAAAAAATACGAAACCAGTTTTATTAGTTTCCTTTTATTCTGTACCTACCTTCAAGATCTGCAAATCTTGAACAAGGGTTACTTTTAGGTACATCTACTTTATTGGTAATGTGCACAGCAAATACTGTGTCCGCACAAATAAAATTCTCACTTGTACTGCGGGCTGTGCACTCGCTCCACAGAAAAAACTAACACCATCTACTCGTTTTTGGGTCCACAAGGGTTCCTAATATCACATGTCTGGATTGTTGTATTCTATCGACAGGAAATTGTGTAAAGATTATGAAAAAAAAAAAAAAAAGTTAGATGTGGAGTGCACGTCCAGTTCACTTCCTCAACGCCACAATGGCTAAACCCTAAATGAGGCTAAACCCTAAATGAGGCTGGGAAGGTGCAGAAAGAGAAGCTTGCAGCACCATTAAGACCAGGGGTGCATATTCAGCTCATTTCAATCTCAATTAGTTTACAGAATTGGCAACCCTGAAGAGCCTGCCAATTATGCCAAGAAAATACGCTTGCTTTGCTGATTAACTGAATACGCACCCCTTGATCTTAACGCTAGAGAGCAGGCAAGGATGTGCAGATTTTACAGACTAGCTCGCCTTAGGGCTTGTTTAAATAGAATTTGCAAACCCTTGCCCGCTCTCTAGGACGTGTGCGATTGTGCATGAGTGCGAATACCTTGCCTCTGCCTGTGGACAAATTGGATCAACAGCCCTTTGATTTGCTAAAGTCTTTGCAAGTAAGTAAAGGTAAACCACCCCATTGCAGACCAAATGGGAGCATGCAAGTCCATTGTGGGCTAAATTATGTAACTAAGTGGTGTACATTCAAGTTCTAAGATGTACTGTACACCAATAACATAATTCAGTCCATGATGGGATTGCTCCCATTTACTCTGGAATGGGATAGTTTACCTTAAGTGCCTGGATTCATTTGATGAATGATGCTCTCTACGAAAGTAGGAAATAGGGTCTGCCACACTTTCACAATGCAATTGTTGACAAACATTGAGCACAACTTTGATATTTTCCAAAATACTTTCATTGGGCTTGGTGATCATTCAGATATGAACACACTTCACATCCCACAACCAGGAGCCCAAAGTGGTCTCTCGAAGCATGTAATTATGTGAGATTGGTGAAGATATATAATTTGATGTAAATTACGTGGGTGTAAAAAATGTTGTGTTTCATCGATTTATTGAAGTACAAGAATCGTTACATTCCAAGATATGGAAGGTCTCTAAAACCACATTATATCCTCACCGAAGAATTAGCTAATACAGGTAGAATCTCTCTCAGTGCATCCTCAGTTAGTGCATAATTGTAAATTACGGAGAATCATTTGCTTAGATGAACTCAAGTTAGAGCAATCTGATTGGAGGTCAAACTACTGTGCAAGACCTCCCATTTTCATAGAAAATTCCAAGAATGAACCCTTGCTCATCCCTGGCTATTCCTTCAAAATTCCAAGAATGAACCCTTACTCACCCCGAGGGAAAACAAACACTGAAATTTTTTATTTGTCATGCATGATCAAATTTGAAAATTTTGAATTTGTATTTGCAATCAGAGCCCCCAAATGAACCAGGAGAGGTGTAGAAAATAAATTAATCAAGCACAAAATAGGGGGTCTTTTTTTTTTTCTCCGGGCACCCATGGAATGACTTCAGGGTCAGTTCACCCTGGCCATTGGACCATGATAAAAGAAAACACCGCCATGCAGGAAAAGAAACGTGAATTATAAGTCAATGAGAAACATAAAAAGCAGTTTTTAATTCTTAAAAGTTGTTTGACCTCATCAATTTAAAGTCTGCTGACTGAGTCTTTTCCACCAAAAGGCAAACAACAAAGTAATGGTGAGCTATTTGGGTTGAAGTAGCCCATGGAGTAATGATTCAGTAATGATAAGAGCATCCACACTCATGCTCCAAACACGTTGCCCCAACGACTTGTGGAGGCCGCACATGAGAAAAAGTCCCCGTACTCTCAAGACTTTATAAGAACTAAGGTAGAAGCACCTAAATAAGACACTTATTTAAGATGTGCAGATATGGAGGGTAGGTATAAAATAAAATGATGTACACTTGATAGGGAATGGTTTAGGAAACCAACAAAATTGGTTTTGTATTTTTCTGAGCTTGTATGAATATGATACGAATTTATAAAAAAAAAACAAGTGTGTAGATGCACCGACTATAGATAGTAGACTAACACAAAAGTGGACATGGAAACATCCAAAAGCAACAGACCTTAAGCTTGTATTAGGCTCGTTTTATTGGTCAATGCAAAACCCGCCCCCTATCAAAATGATAGATTCATAGAAACTCACTTGTCAACATTAAATCCACCTACACTTTCGTTTAGGGCTTATTCCAGATGTCAATAAATGACTCCTGTTACATTTGGGTGCATGTACCTTAAAGTTTGAATGGGCTCCATAAAAATGAATCAGACTTGGAATGGTCATGGGCCCATGCAATTTGGAGCCTAAATTTCGCGTATCTCTGACATTGGTTGGTCTTACACTCTTACGTGAGGTTGATTCCTTGCTTCATAGCATTGTAAGGTGTTCACGAGGTGCCACATGGGACGTTTGGAGTTGGAAGGCGAGGGGCAAGGAACGTGACTTGCTATGGACCTCAAAAACAAATCCAACATGGGCCCTCTATGTCATAAATTGACGACCATTTTTTTAAATATGGGTGCGGGTGCTCTAAGAAGAACTACTTTTGCAATGAATCAATGATAAGAAATCTAACATTGGAAATTGAAAATATCAATATTTGTGGGTTCAAGAATTCCTTTCTTATAAACCATATCTAGTAGTTAGGATTGGCAAAAGATTATTCTAAAAATGGATGTTAAAATTTTAGGAAGTTAATCTTGCAAAAAAACGGGTTTTTAATATGGATAGAAAAATAATATTGGAAATATATTGGCAAATTTTTTTAAAGTTTTGGATAGATTAAATAATTATATTTTGTATTGTGGTAAAATTATATATGAGGAGTATTTACATTTGTATTTTATATTTTTGTTTTGTATTTTGGTCCTATCATATTTGAGAAGTATTTGTATTTGTTTTGTATATTGGTACTATTATATTTGAGGAGTATTTATATTTATATTTTATCATATTTGTTTTATATTTTATCATATTTGTTTTGTATTTTGGTACTATCATATTTGTATTTTAGAAGTTATAGTACCTCAATGAGTTTGAAATGATGATTTTCAATTGGAAACTTTGAATCCATGTTCTTCTACTAGTGTTGCAAGTATCTACCATAGGCAACCCCCCAAAAGTAAATTTTTTACCCTCCATATAGATGAAAAAAAGATTTTGTTGTGCATGCATTTCAAGCCATTCAAAAATATCCTTCTATAAGTTCTTTGGCAAAATCCCATCTCCATCAAATTGTTATAAATATTTAATATTTTTTTATGTTTTTACTATTTGTGACAATTTAAAGAAAGGCATTAATTTTCCTAAAAACTTCCATTGACTTTTTGTGTGGATAACTTTTGGAATAAAAAAACATCAAGAAATACGCTTAAAGCCTTTGTTAAAAGTTTTGGCTTTTAAAGAAAGACAAGTGTTATATACTCTAATTTTTATTTGGAGTTGGATTTTTTTGGGGTGATGGTGGTGGTGGTGGTTCTTTAACAATGCTAAATTTATTTTTATAAGAATGAGCCCAAGAACCAATGACTTTTTACATTTCTAAGCACAAATATGGTTTTAAAAATTGTTTTATAAGGATAAGTTTACTTGTTAGACCAATCTTACCATTTTATTAGACTTCCAAATTTTTTGAAATACATTATTTTAATGCTAACCTTTGGGAAATCTTTTAAATCTTATACTTATGTATCTTATGTATTTGTATTGACTAATATAGGGTGTATTAGTTGTGAGTAAAAACATCCAAAATAATGAAATGAAGCTCAATAAGTAAAGCCATAGCTAAATCCATAGCCAAAGTTATAGAATGAAAGCCATGATCTAAAAAATATATAGTGTCAAGGGAAGCCACAACTATAGCATCAAATAATTTGTGACCTTTCATATACTCTTTGCTACACAACTTTTTATGTCATTTTTGTATACTCATTCATTTTCCATTATTTAAATTTATAAATATTTACATAATAAAAAAAATTGATGTAGATCTTTTTGAGGCTAAATATTTGAATTTTTTTTTCCAAAAATTATGTTTAGTATTCATGTTTAAATAAATTTATGAATAAAATAGATTAAAATTTAGAAAAGATTTATCTTTTTTGTATTATGTTTTTTTAAAGGGTTTTTGGATTGGATTGTAGTGTTTTAGAAGTGTTTCACCATAGATCATTTTGTTTAATAGTCATTTTTTTATACTTGGCTCAAGATCTACAATTTCCAAATCTACTTCTTTCAACTTTGTTCTCCAACAGCCAATCAGCCATAGGCTTGTGCACACCATCTAAAAGTTGGTGATGCTACATGCGAAGCAATTGCCTCTTAAATTTGAGGCCCAAGTAGAGGCTTTGTTGTTGAACCATGAGGGCGAGTTGTCTTGGTACATAGACGTCATACAATAGCTTAATCCCTAAAGTTCCTTGACTATGTTTTTACTTCAAATCTGCCATTTCTAGTATAAGTACAAAAAATTTAGAAAAAAAATATTTTTGGATACATGTAACCAAAGGGTCTTGTATTAAACTTGTTTGATAAGACATGGAAAAAATTTCAAAAAAATTCACCATGTGGATTGCGAAATGTTAGCATTTGAAGTGACAAAAATCCTTATTTGGGCCCTACAAAAACCTGGGCAGCTACACTTCACAAGGTCACATTTGTATGAAAAATTGTCCAAAATGGAGGTAGTTCTTTGAATTCATTTTTCAATTCAAGTTGGCTACATGCTTAAAAAAACTCACATCATTTGGAATTTTACAACATATAGGGAAAAAAATAGGACAATGAAGTAGAGAATGATTCAAAATACTAAATTGTTAACAATTTATTCATGGAATTGAAAAATTCCAATCCCAATGGTCGTAATGTTGTAATAAACAATCTACATCCTATGGTTTTATTTATTTTTAATCTTGAAAATTGAGTAAAATAAAGTCTTCAAAGTTTATTTAAGATTAGAGTATCCAATATTGTCTGCAAACGAAAATTCCTCATAACTTTTGACTCATTAATGAAAATGGAATGATTCAAAGCTTTTCACGTATATATAAATTTATAAAAATAATTTCAAATTTTTGTTTTTAGAAAAAGTGATTTTTTTTATTTGCCTAGATTGTCCATTTACAAAAAAAAACATTTAAGCCATAACTTTTGACTCATATTTCCAAATATTATGAATTTAGTGCATATGAAAGATATTTCTCATCCCCACCTTTTATTAATATTTAAATCTAAAATATGAAAATCTCCAATCACAACCTACCTAAGATTTCTATGTTGCCAAAAAAAGCATGATTATCTTTTAGAGGTTAATTGTTGATATTAGGGTTGGAGAGTTCTTATTAGGGTTAGTTGGTGGCTAGCTTCTTAGGATTGTAGTTGTGTACTTAGAAGCAAAGTTTAGGCCCCTGTCTCTCTCTTCATTCTTGGTGGATTTTGAGGTTTGGGATGCATTTAAGTACTAAGTTGTACATTTGCTAGTGATTTATTATTGAAAGAAGCATTTGATGTGAAGAGTTTTGTGTTTGTATTTTGATAGAGTGTTGAATCAAGGAAAAATTTTGGATATAAGTTTTTGAATAGCTAATCTATTGTGAAACCAATTTTCACATTTAAATCTATTATAGAAAAGGAGATATGAGACTTTGAAGTAGAGGTGTTTGGAATTTAAACCAATCAAGAAGAGTGTATTTGGGAGCTTCAATTTTATTGATTTTTTGTGATCTAGCTATGAAACTTAGGTGATTTTTTAAAAACTTATCTTATATCTTGTATCAAAAATTTGGCTACAATGGATATGCACAAAATACCACCCAAGTGTGGAAATTGTCTATCCAAAAGTTAGTATTAGAGAAATGTTCAACAAAGTTGGACAATATTTTATATACACAAGAAAATTGGTATATAAGTATCTTATCAATTGATCTATATTTTGACAAAATTTCAAGACATTTGGAATAACTATCCACCATTTATGCTAAGTCAAAGCTAGCTATGACACTTTCTAGGTTATCTAAAAAAGGATTAAAAAATCAATAGTGGGGAAATGTCTACCAAAGTTATACAATATCTTAGATGTAGGTAAAAATTGATATGTAAATACTTGCCAAGATGATCTACATCATGGCAAAGCTTCAAGACATTTAGAGTGATTGTCCATCATTTATGCTAGGTCAAAGCTAGTTATGGTAATTCCTAAGTTTAAGTGAGAATTATAGGATTAGGGAAAGGGAAAAAGAATTTGGAAATAAGTTTAGGATTATTTAGAGGAATTAAAGGTGTAAATAGGTTATATACAAATCATTTCTATAGCAAAGGCCTCGTGCTATTCCAGACCTATTTATACAACTTTATAATGTTATTGTATTTATAACACCCAATAAAAAAATAAATTCGCAACTATAGAGTGATGTTTTTCTAGTTTTAGAACACCACAATAAAATTGAATATGCAAAATGATATTCAATACTATACCGGTATTATAAACCTCATGGAATTTTCAAAAACTTTGAGCGTCAATTGCATTTGATATGAATTTTTTCTCTTCTATTTTAAAATTCATGATAATTTAAGTTTTTTTTCCAAAGTAATATGATATTTTGCTATTAATAGAAGACATGTAATCACATCTTTAAAAATATAAATACATAAAAATCACATTTATAGGTACTTGCAAAATGAAGTTTGAAAAAATAATTATAAACTCACTCTTCACGGGTGATAAGTCTCTAGACTTTAATTAACACAAAAGTCTTTGCAACTATAAATGCATTATGCTAAACTTTGGAGGTGTATGTTGATTAATAGCCGGCATTGAATTCTATATTCTTCAATATAGAAAACCAAAAGATTTGGACCATGTAGATGCAAAGTTGAATTTATTGACTCTCATTATTTTGATCCAAATAATTGTGGTTCTTGTTTTATAAATTAATTGAATCCCAAAGGTTTCCATTGGTTCCTTCAAATTACTTTTTAGCTCTTTCAATTGAAAAAAAAATTGAAACTCTTCATACATTTGGAATTGTGCTTCTATGATTGAGAAATGAACTCTTTCAACTCTCATATTTTTCCTTTTTTAATTCCAAATTTTTGTCTTATAATTTTCTACTATAATTCTAAATTTATCAAGATTCATAAATAAGGGGGGAATGCTAGTATATGAGCATAGAATCTATGAGCCTATAAGCCTAGGTGATTATATTACAAATACCTTCTATAGTTATAGGTGTCTATGTTATAGGTACCTTCAAATGGTTAAAGTACATATTTACAACTAGATTCAAGGCTTATAAGCTCATGTCTGTGTACTCAAGCGCTAGCATCATTGATAAATAAGGTACCATCTATTCATGATTATTTCACACCCTTTAGTATATAATAATATCTAAGTATTAATAATTTATTATTAGGTATTTAGTTTTAAACATTCATATTTTACTCCCTTACCCCTATTGACTCAAGCAACCATTTTTTGGTCATTGCCCTTGTTTTTTGAGTTGATTGTTTTTAAATTTTGAATTTAAAAAAAAAATTATTACTAAAAAAAGACTACATTATAAATCCAATGGTTGTAGTTTCATCAAATTTCGAGTTAAACTCCGCCTTGAGAAATTTTTCAAAGTTAAGTGGTGTAGTATAGTTTATGACTCAATTTTTTGGGTTCAATTTGGGCATGGACTAAAAAGTCAACCAACCTATGTAATTCTTGTGCACCTCAAAAAAGGCAGATCCATGGAGTTCAAGAAGAAGACAAGTGTCCCATTCATTTTTTCTTTACAAACACTACTCTCATTTCAATAGCCACCACGCATTGCAAGCTCCCCCCCTATGAATTGAAAAATGGTGGGAATGTTGTGAAATTTTACATATACATTTTCAACTCTCTTATCTTTCACTGATTACAAAAAGGAATCATTTCAAAATATTCTCACAAAGATATGCTCCTTCAAAGTGAGCTGCCTTGTATTTCCATTGACTCAAATAAAACTTCAAACTTAAATATTCCCTAAACTGCGTGGTTTAAGTAATCTGAATTTTTTTGAAGATCTCACTTTTAATGTGAACTTTAAGATCCTATAATTACATTATATCTAATCTCAAGAAAAAATGAGCAAAAAAATTTCTCACATTCTTGTTAGTTTGGGCCTATTTTGAAAGTACATCCCCTTGGGTCATTAGACATTAAGAACTAGGGGATAGTCTAGATTTTCAAAATCATGTAGATGTGTTATAAAATGCAATTTAAAAGAATAATTTCATAATGACTCTCAAACAATAGTTGTAAAACTTGATCCATAGATCATATCTATGTAGTTAAATCAACTAGTTCACAAACCAATATTTTCTTAAGAATATTTTTTTTCAGACTTAAAATATTAAGTTTTAATCATAGTGATTTTTGAAGATTTTTCTTTTTCTTTTTTATTCAAGTCATTTTTGAAGGGTCATTTTTTGAGTTTAAAATTTTATTTTTTGAGACCAAATTTACCAATATTTCTCACCCAAAAAAATGCATTTTTGTGTCTTTTGACAAAAAATGTTGAAAATTTTTAAAAAAAAATTTATTACACATCTAAGTTTTGTCATCAAGGGTTAAATTGAAAAAACTTTGTATCTTTGATATTCCTAAATATGGATATCCAAAGATCCAAAATAGAATTAATTTTTAGGCATCTATTGAATCACATTTGCCAACTTTAATTAATTATTCATCAAAAAGACTATTGAACCTTACTACATCGTACAATATATAATTATCTTAGTGCCTTTTTAGAATTTGGCATTAAAATAGAAGACATTCAACATCATATTCCAAAAAAATATATATAGTCAATATGGAAAAATATTAAATAACTTTTGTCAAATTAATTTAGAAGAATTTAACTTAAAAATATACCCAAAATAAAAAATTTGTTCTTAGAATTTGAATTTTAGTATAGAAGGCTAAAAATGTGAAATGATCAAAATATGGTATAATCTAAATACAAAATTATTTAATCATTTCACATTTCTTATTATTTGTGTTTGAAATATTTTAACTTTCATAACCCTTGAAGTTCCTTGCAAGCTAAAATGATGAGAAATTTTAAGAAACTTGGGCATCGAAAATGAAATATTGAATTTTATTTCTTTGTCCCTATATTTTTATTAAAATTGAAATTAGGGGAGCAAAGTAATTTAATTTTTATGATAATCCAATGGTTGAAAACAAAGTTATGCATTTAGGGAGGGGAAGGGGGCAACTTGGACAAATAAAGTACAATATCATTTAGCTTTGAAATTTGCATACTTATTCCTAACATGAGGCTTTAATAGAATATGAAGTCCCTGTATATTCTTTGCAAACAACATTGAGTTATGGGGCTTGAAAGCCAAACAAAGCCACATTGTAGGCAATCTTGAAAAAAACATTTAGTTGTTCTTTACAGGCTTTGTTTTCACACTTATGCTTTCCTCATACCCCAAATATGTTATATGTAACTCTTGTACTAACCAAAAATAAGATCCTATGGTTACAAATTTTAAATAATGAATAAAATTTGAATAATAATATTTTTTTTAGAAAATTTTAACTTTTGCCAAATTTGTAAGTATTTGTCAATTTCTAACCTATGGATCTTTTAGGGGTTAATATGGTGAATGCCTTGATACAAAAAAATAAAATTTGATTTAAATTTATATTAGTGATATAGAATTCTAAATTTGAACTTTGAACTTTGAAATTCCAACCATCAATGGCACTATAATATTAACAATGCAAGCATTAATTTGAAGCTCACAATATTTTTTTGAAAGACAAGGTCTTTTTGTTCTTTACAAATCAAACCATTGTTCAAGACTACTATGACCTATAATAATTTTGCACTAACAATATTCAACCACCTGCAATATGTGTACTAAATTTTCAACCATTCACTCTCATGTTGACTTAAAACTTTGCACTACCATATAAAAAGTATCTCAAATGTACTACATTTGTCCTCACTTTTGTCAAAATTCAATTGTAGCAACCTAGATTGATTTGACTATTCTATTTCACCTATCAAATTGCTTGACACATCTTCCACTGGGCAAACCAATGTTTTTTACATTACATAGACATGTGGTCAAACATTATTGCATAAACATCGTACTTTACAAAATATGACTCGTATGTTCTTTTTGTGGTTACATCTTCTACTTAACTAAATCATGGAAATACGTAAAGGTCACATTCTTGAACCTTTCGTAGTGGTCCCTTCTATAATGGTATTATAGAAGAATATTTTGCCTATACAACCATAGTATATCATTGAATTCAAGATTTCTAAAATTCTTTTCCTCTACTATAGAGACTTGAAATAGAAAAGGGCTTGGTAGGTTCAATTTTTTTTTAAAACACATATATAATAATCTCAATGCAAATAAGTTTTGTTGTTGTAGCAAGTTGTAATGGGCAAAAGGGCCATGTTAAGACTAATAATACTCAAGATTTGACAACAAACCAAATTCATGTATGAAACAATATTAAATACTTATATAAAGGCAAAAAACTATAACATGAAAAATGTATTTTGTTGTTTCTTAAGTGGGCATTTTGGAATCTCAATGCAATAAAGAAAGTCAAACTTGCCAACATTTTAGAGATTATATGAAGGAATAGCAAAGCAAGTTCAAACATAAAGAACAACCACACATCATCACCTCCTTCATTCCTACCTACTTTGATGCATATTTAAGATAACTACACCTAAAATCAACACCTTCATAAATCCAACATCTATATATTTTTGTTTGAAATGCACTCCCACTATTCATGAGAGCCTAGTGTCGGTTATAAAATCACCTATTTCCAACACTTTGAAAATCCACAGGTTATTCATACAATGACCAAAAAATGCATTCTAAGAGAATTGAGAATCCATTTTCGACTAATCTATCAACAAAGGCTTGACAAAACCTTTTACAATACAATGAACAAAAACATGCCAAATTGCTTATTCTCTCAGTTTTACATGTATATACTTCCCTTGGAGTTATTCTTCACGCTTTCCCATTACAACCTACTACTCGGTCAACCAAAACACATCACATAAAACACATCAAGGAAGAGAAAATCGCTAAAAACCCAACTCCGTGGCTCTCCAACCATGTGGAAAGCCAAGGAGGGGCGTTGCGTTGCGCCCAAGAATGGAGGAACATTTGTCTGTTGACGCACCGAACAGATAAGTTTTCCCCCTCGCTCGCACGGCTCCTTCAAATCAGGGTCCTCGAGGAAGCTCTCATTCTCCAGTCTCAACAAAACGCCTTGACCGTGACCGTGAACGCCAAGCAGATCAAGCATGCCATGGATGAGCTTGAGGAGTCTCTTTTTTCGTGAAGACGTGATGACTTGTAGTGGTTTCTCGAGACCGTGATTTTTTTAATCAATTGAACTTTATTGATTGATGGCACGAGTCAATCATATTGTTTGCTGTAAAAACCCCAACATCTGCTGCAGTGACTGAGCCTTGGAAACTGTGTTCCAGTCGCAGGCTCTACTACTTTCTTTTAATAAAAAGTTATGGAAGCTCATAAGTTACTCTCACATGCCCTCAAGAAGTCCACCTGAATACGAAATTCTCACCATGTGAGGACTGAGTGATATCATGGTGGACCTATCCGTTCCCTGGAGCACTATCTTCGATGCCACGAAGATTCTAAATAATGTAGATACTCATTTCAGGGTGTACAACCCAAGTACATCAAAGTTGGGCACAGAATCCAAAATCTACAAGTGTACGAGTGTGGGATTTTGAAATAGTCCCTTGTTTAATCAAAACACATCATTGATAGTGCATCAAGAGTGTGTTGAAGTGGTGTTTAAATTGCACATACAATTCAAAAGTAATTAAGATTTTCTTAAGACTAAAAAAAATGACATTTAGTTAATTATATTCTTAAGGATAACAGAAAAGCATGTAATTGTTCACAATATACATGTGGAATAAAATTGCTACTATGTGGTCGGTGAGTGCTTAGAAATCATAGGTTTGCTTTTAGACCTTGATTAAACTCATGGAATTCTCTTACCAAAAAGACACTTGTCTTGTGTAAGTAAGTTGTCTTAAGGAAGGAATTGACTAACAATATAAAAAAAATATGGTCATGACAAAAAAATTCGTCTAGTCACCTTCTAGAAGGTGGGGCTTAATAGAATTCAAAGTATCTTCTAGAAGATGGGGTTTAATAGAACTTAAAGACATTTGTGTTGTGTAAGTATGTTGTCTTGAGGATTGATCAACAATGTAAAAAAAATGTGGTCATAAAAAAGAAATGATCTTTGTCACCTTTTAAGGGATGGGAAAAAAATATATATATACACATTTGAATTTCATCACGAAAAATGATTAAAAAAAATATACATTTGAATCTCATCACAAAAAGTGATTAAAAAAATGTACATTTGAATCTCATCACAAAAAGTGATTAATGGAGGAAGGTTCACCATAGATATAAAAAGAGAAGGCATTATACATCTCCATGTCTTCCATTTCTCAAGCCATGACCTTGACCCAAAGAAGGGTTTGTTTGTTGTATGTAAACTCCTTTGTGGAGCACCCTGTATGACTTAAAATCATTGGAAATCTCGAATAGTGGAGTACATATATAATATGATACTTTTGAATTATCAGGTGCACCCATAGTTGAACCGGTTTCTCACTTTCGAAAAATTTCCCACATCTATTATTCTTGAATAAAAGCACTTCAATGATCTCACTTCTCATCTCCGGGATATGTATACTTCTATCCAATTAAATTATTACAATACTTCATACACAAGCAACATTACACCTCATGTATTCAGAACTGAGAAAGGTCAAGAATTTGGCTACAGCTTGCTACAGTAACTTGGCACTAAAGGATCAGCTCCAGTGTTTCACCATCCACTGCTCTCGTTGGAACTGAGAGCAACTCCCACTCCAGAAACCGACATCAAGCTTGTTGCACACACTGCCTTAGACCGAATAGAATCCCCATTTCCAACTCGAAGTGGGGTTCCAGTGACTCTTCTCTGTAAGTAAGCTTATTCGAGGGTTAAGCTAGTGAGGGCGTCTTCCGATCCCTTCTGTGCTCTTCGACACTTGCTTCCACAACACTCCACATCAATCAATCACATTTGTGTCCCAAGCCAGACCGCTTTCCTGTAGGGCTGCCTGGTTAAAATAAGCACAGCAATTTGTCCATTACGACAGTGCGCAATTCGACATCGTCTACAGTAGCGCGGCCCTCTGGAAGGTTGCTTGCTGGCAAAGGTGCCTTGTTCTCAGAATGAGTGATGCTGTTCTATCCATATCAAACTTATCCAACTGAAAGAGACACAGGATAAAACGGCAATAAGAGACAAACAATGAGCCTCGACAACTCGTATGGTGAAGGCCACTCAAGCAATTGGAGGCCTGTTGTCAGTATTGGTCATTGATTAGAGCAACAGTGTTTTTGCTGTGGAAGTTAATACACAAAGAAAGGGAAGGAACCTCCATGGTCCTCCGCTGTAAAAGTTCTTGTACATGGCCCCAAACAACGACCATATCCCCATTCAGGGATACATCATTACTTTAGAGTTGCTAAAAGCTGGCAATTTGGAAACTCGTACTTGATGTACAGCAGCCCCACATCGAAGAGGGTTACTACGTCTAGTAGGCACACAAACCAAAAGCTTCCAACTCTATTGCCCAAGCGGCCTGCCTCTAAAATTTTGTATGGGAAGCAGTGAAATAAGAGGTTCCACGGCGACCACATAAAAAAGCTAGGTTCCACTTGGACCGGTTGCTTCGCTTAAAAGATGGAAGACACCCGAGGGAATTGTAAGCGTATGAAGCTAAAATAAAATAAAAATTTAAAAACATCAAAAGAAAACTAAAGATGGTAGCTCTACATGCACTTATTGCAAAGAATTGGGAAATCTACCAGCCATTGTACAGAGGTCACCTCATCTGGCTAATACCGGTGTGTTGTTCCAGGAACTGAAGACAGCACGAGGGGACTTGTTATAGTCGAGATGATCTATTGGTACACCCAATGTAGTCAATGTGTCTCGCAGTTGTTGAACTCGCGATGGGCAGGTTATAACTTCATCCACACCTGCTGCCATGTCTTTCTTCTTTAACCCATCCGTGTTTGAGATATCCCATCTGTAAACATTGCAACCTATTATTAATTGACATAATAGTCCTCAAGGAGCTAAGACAATTCCCTAACGCACCTCTAACAAAGGCGCAGAGATCGGGTTTTTCAATGTGCTAGTTTTTAGAACATTATGCCATTCCAACTTCAAAAATCCGAGGAATCCCCAAAATAGGGATCAATGATCCAGAAAACCTGACCAAAAAAGCTTCAAGGTGTGCACTCCCTCAAGAAAGCTGGATTCAGGCACCCTCTACTATGAAAACCAAATGAACCAGGCTGCATCTACTATTGGTTTTAAGATCCATACCTGTCCAGATCGGTAACAGCGACGATGAGGGCAGGGCTGGTCAAGCAAGTGTTGCCAGACTCCGCCTGCTCCATGCACCGAAGCTCATGGACCAGATCATAATTCTCAGCTCTAGCAAGAGACAGATTAATAAAAATCATGGAGAATCCCTCGGGGTCATGCATGCTCTGCTCAAACCGCCACAAAGCTTCGGTTGCACTGCAAGCACAGGAGACTTCAAAACCACAGCGCTCCAGCAGCAGGGTGAGGGATTTCCGTCCTCGCTGCCTTGGATCCACCACCATCACCCGAGCACGAGTGAGGCTGCTGGGCTCTAGACCACTGCCACCCCCGCCTGCTATCGACTGGGAGCCTTGATCACTCTTGCACCAGTCTTGGGAACACACCGAAGTTCCTTCCCCCTCGGACTGCAGGTTGGCTTGATCGGCAAACAAGCTCCTCTGGGCAGCAAACATTTCCATGGAATTCGCCCCTCGTTCGGACAGCGGAGAGTCCAATGCGGACAGGAATTGATCCACCCCATCGTCGCTCAATTGGTCATCTGGTGCAGCAATAGAAGAAAAAGGACACGAGACAAATGAGCACTCACGAGTGTAGAAATCTATCTATCACCACGAATACTAAATCACTTTGTTTGGGTTTCCTGGAACAAAACACAAGACACAGACAGGTCCACAGGCTAGTATTGGATTCTTTGAAATTATACTACCTTCTTCGAGATCCAATCGACTGACTTCGTCCATCGACTTGAGAAAAACGAGACATGAGCACCACACGATTCTAGAAATCTATCACCACGAATACTGAAGCACTTGGTTGTTTGGGTTTCTTTGGACAACACACAACACGCAGACAGACAGGCTAGTACTGTTTTGTTTTAATTCTCCTACCTTCTTCTTCGAGATCCAATTGACTAACTTCGTCCATCGACTTGACATTGCAATGATCCACTTTGCAGCCAGGTGGTTTAACAACAGCAGGAGCACCCAAAGGCATTATGACACAGAGCGCTCCCGAAACCCCCTTGGCATCAGTGCGAGGACTCGCAACGACAAGAACCTTCAAGTCCCGACCCCACTTGGTCCTCAAGTTCCAGACTTCGTGAGCATTAGTCGGGCCATCAAATGCACCTTTCAGAATCGCCTCCGTCAAGTCTCGCCCCGTGGGAGACGAAGACTGAGTAGGGCTGCTGCTGCTGCTGCTGCTGCTGAAGAGAGTGTGGTGGAACCCGGGCATGGCGAAAATCTCCGACTCGGTCCACCCAGTCAGGTCTGCAGCACGCCTGCCAAGCAAATCCAGTCCAACCAAGTCATGTCAATACACAGCTTCTCGCAAATCAAACTCAGTGAGCACAATGATCCAAACTCAAGACGTGCCATGAACACCAACCGGAGGAAGCTTTGCACAGAGAAAGCTATAGCACTCCTTGTTAAAGAGAAGGAGACAGTGAAAAGGTTCACACTTGTCACTGGAGAAAGGTTAGCACTACAAGGTTTTCGTGCTTGTCACATAGAAAACTACAAGTAAAAGGTTAGAACTACAAGTCAAGATTAGCACTGCAAAGTTTTCGCCTTGTGTCCCGACCAATACTCACTTATTCCAGAGCACACAGCGCATGTCGAAATCCACACTAAACATGGGCACAGGAATCTCGTCCGCGTGCAAGAGAGATTGGCAGCCTGCAATCTTTTCAGTAACAGGGACGGTGTGTTTGCCCGCGAGCTCCATCACGAACTCTACTGCAGCTCGCTGGTGGTTCCCCGGGGAAGAGTATGGCAGATCCATTTCTTTCCTCTCCAGGTCCCCTAGATGATAATTGCTATGCTCCTCTTCCGTGACACAGGCATCGGCCAGTTTGCGCTCCAATGACCGTCTGCCAATTTGCACACGCCGGGCATCAGCAAAACGAACACGGTTTCAATTCATCCAAGATTCCTACTCTTGTACAATTGCACTTCCATAAGTCTGTCTCCCTGCATTATAACTTCAGATCCGAGGAGGAATTCTCAGGAATACTCGATATTCAGCCATAGCCAAAGTGTTACGAGTGGGATCACCGAGGACGATCGGCTTGCAAGAGAGCGTACAGAGTATTCTAAACTTACAAGGACTGACAGAGTGAGTAGGGTTGATGGGTGACAAAGGACGAAACTGGTGAGTTCAACACTTCCTCAGTCTCTGGTATTGTTGGTTTGCAAAAGCTAAGAATACACAGGTGTAGCACAGAGAGTAGGTTCTGACGGTGTTCTTCTCAAGCACGATGTCAAGACAGAGATGGGAAACGAGCCTTTCCAAAGAAACGTTATGTACCTCAATTTGCGCTCTTGCAAGTGTCTCGCAACAGGCGCTCTCTGGATGCGGATGCTGGAGTGCAAATCGTCGCTCCCATTAGTAGGATCGAATGGCACGTTCTTGCCAAACTCCGATCCCGTGGACATAACCATCTCGCTCACTACTATTCTCTCAACGCTCTCCTTCACACCACAAAACGCCTCCAAACCTCGCTAGGTTCGCGTGCAGCCTCTCAAGGCATTAAAAGAGCACAAATGCCTCGACGTTTTCCTAAACTTAACGTGTCAAACACACGAGCAACTATTTTAACGGCTCGGCGCTTGAAACGGCATTTCCACAACCCTCCGAATCGAGAAGCAATTCCCAAGCAAGCCCACGCCTTCGCCACACACCATACACTCAACAACACCAGCTATAACCAAGTCCCCCAAAATGGCTCTCCAAATGGCTTCCCAAATGTACGACACAACAATCACGCAAACAAAACCCACCACCCAAAAGAACGCCACTCTTCCAGCACTCCACCACACCAAAACCCCACGAAACACGACCAGAGTGTTTCGATTTCACGCTTCCAATATCGAAAGCCTCAACCAAGTGATGAGAGAAGAAGCAAGCAACCGCTGTTGCATCAAAACACACCCACCCTTGCCTACGAGCAGAATTCCACAACAACCCAACGGTGGAAAGAAATATCCCAAGCCAAGCTACTCCTCTAAAAGCTCTTCTGGACTTCGTCAGCCGCGACGGAGCAATCCCACAACTCAAGTCCCGACGCTTGTCGCGCCTCCTCAATCGCGAGATCTACGCCCGCCGAGAGCGCCAAACGACTGAGAGCGGACGTTTTCGGGCGGGCGGGCGGGCGGGCGGGCGGACGATTTGATGAAGCCAAGTGAAAGAGAGGCGTGATGGGACAACGGCGAGATCGCCGTGGAAGCCGGAGACTACAGTGCAGAGCTTCTTCCGCCTGAATTTGCTACTGGACTGGACTACTGCTCGCGAGATTCTTCTGTTGCGAGTGAAATTGAGAGAAATTGAGAGAGGGGGAGGGAGATTGGAGGAAATTGGCAAGTGGACAGATTGTTGGTTGTGAGCTGGTTGTTATAGGCACCAAGAGTTCGTCGCGCTCGTCGCGCTCGTCGCGCTTGGGCTTTCATTACACGCCGCTCGCGTCGCCTCGCGAGCACAAGTGTCGCCGCGGGCGAAAAATTTGGGCGCTGCCCGCTGCCCGGGCGTGTGGCGGGGCGCCTGACGACAAGCGCCATGGCGTATTGGGGGTTCAGCCTGTTGGGAAGGGGGGGAGAAATAGTAGGCTTTTTAAACTTATTATTTACTATTATTTGTCATTGGGTTTGCCGTCATTGTTTATGTATGTAAAATTATGTAACTTATTAGAGTTGTCTTCAGTTTGGTAACTGTGAATTGCCAAGACCACTATAATTTCACCTTTCAGCTGGCTTTTAAAGTGAGTTATTTTCTTTCTCCAATGTCCAAAATTGAGTTTTCTTGTACCTATTCAAAGTACTTTTGAATGTGTTTCCAGTGATAAGATTTTTAAGTCTAATTTCAAAGCAGCAAAAAGATAGAGTTATATTTGACAGGGCAATTATATTGAACAATTGATTAGGCCCTTAGCTCAATGGCATGTGGCCTTATCTTAATGAACCATAGTATGATATTTCTTTGTAGGAATATTCCATATCCATATAGCTTAAGTTTAAACATTTTGAAAAGTTATTCATAGTGTTCTCACTTAATTGCCATGTGAAAAAAAGCAAAGAAATGGTATTTGTAGGGTAATTGCATAATGCCATATACAAAGTCCCATCATGCACTCACAATGCAAAGAATGCTTAATTTGCTCTAGTTTTGTATCAAAATTGTGTTATTGTAGTAAAAACATTGCTAGCATATTTATCCTTTTCCCATAGATAATTCATATCCTTGAATTAAAAAAAATTCAAGACAAATCCACCATCACAATTGGCATAAAATAAGCATTGAAAAAAAAAAAGTAATTTTTTTTTAAAACACTTAAAATCTTATTTTAAAATTTAAGCTTTAAAGTTGAATATGAAAATTTCCAAAAATAAAAATAAAAATAGTATGTATTTAAAAGATACATTTACTTCAATTGCAAAAAACTATATTCCAATTTCAAGCACTTGAAGATTTTTTTAAATTGGAAGGGGGGAACAAATAGCCTAGGTAGCCTTTCTCTTTCCAAAATTGTCTATGTATTGTAGCATGCAACCAACTTGGACTGCTTTGGACACTGAAGTATCTTTTCTTTTGTTTCTCATAAAAGGAATAAAACAAGATAAAATCAAATACTAATTTCCAAACATCCTCCAATTGTGTAGTGCTATTATGAGCCGTTTATACAATTGCTAACAATTTTATTATGCAATAGAAAACAAGCAATTACATAATGAAACGCTCAATTCATATCATTGTTAACCAACATTGGGTGGGGACCCTTTTGCTTGTACAAGAAGTAGGAGCCCCAACTAACTAATGGCTCCCTCACAACTTCCCACTCAGCCAACGAAACTAGCGTTGCAACTTCCCAACCAAACAATGATTTTTTCTACAGATTACAACTAAGTTAGGCCAATTATCACTCGCATGGGGAATGGTTTAGGTTGATTAACAATACCATGTAGTCGTCCTCGTAGCAGTGACTCAATTTTCAAGTACAGTCCTACTCCAACTTATTACTCCAGCTTCTTTCTTTCTTCCTTCCTTCCTTTCATTTCATGTATGTAGCTTTAATTTTTGTCAATGCAAAGCCTCCAAACCTTCGGTCCACAGCCAACGAACCGGAAGAGGTGTTGCGCACCTTCGTCCCATTTTTTATTTTTTCAACAAGACTTCGCAGCGTGGGGAGCACCAACCTCGGAATCTGAAATCTAGCAAACCAGTACCCAATTTGTTCCCTTCCTTTCGAATTGTTGTTGTCCCAAACACGCCGTTTGCCCAATAATTCCACCCTTCTTTTTGACCCTACTCAGGTGTGTGTGTTGGGGAAAAAAAAATCTGCAGGTGTTTTAATTTTCCTTCAGATAAAACTTAGACTATCCTTTTTTGCAAAACAAGCTAACCCTTCTTGTGCTTATCCTCGGCACACTCACTCCCTGGGCATAAAGAAAATGCGATATCTGCCTCACTTCACTCTCAAGATTCTAACAAACTCCTCGTCAAGCAGAAAGTAACCCTTTTTAACCTCGGAACAACGGGTGGGGACACTAACTTAATAAGTGTCCGATGGATGACAAAAAAAATCCTTCTATGGAAGATAAAAGTGCAATTGTTTAGGCTTGGAAATTCATGTCAAAAGGGGAGGTCTTGCACAGTAGTTTGACCTCCAATGAGTGCTCTCAAGGGGGTTTTAACCCTTGAAAGGGCTCTTGGGGTCCCTCTATACAACTTGTATTTAGCTTTGTAACACTTCAATTGTGATTTACTACATGAATTGTGATACATTGTTATTTACAAACTACCATGATCATTAATTTACTTTGTACTGAACAATATTTGATCAATGTTTTTCGGGTCAAATACCACCATATTCATAATATACTATATGGACACAAAGGGCTTCCAAACCCTTCTAGGGTTAAACAAATGATTCACACAATACCAAAAATGATGATTTTTATGGTATGGTGATCAGCTTGGTGTTCTAGAGTTAATTGCACAAGAGTCTCAATAGAAGTTGCCATGAGGATTTGACAAAGGTTTATAAAATTTTGAGCATTTGAGGACATTTTTCCTTTTTCTAATGAGCATTTCTTAATCCTTGAATGATATAATTTTTAGAAACACATTGAAAAAAACAATCCAAGGGGGTGGTTTTGACATTTAATAAAACAGATAAAGGAACACTTCCCTCAACACTCCCATTGCAAAAGAATGAGTCCAACTCCTCTTGATGGGGAATACTAGGGAAGGCAAGATGACCCATTGAGGCCTCTTTAATCATTGCACACATTTGGAGTTATCATATTTACAAAAAAAAATTGTAATAGAAGTGTGAATTAAAAAAATTCACCTATACTTTGCTCAATTGGTGTTTGCACAAAATAGAATGACACATAATAGGTGGTCAAAGAAAAAATATACATATAGCTTTCTATTGTTATTCATATGGGGAATATTCTAATCCATTTGGATGCTAATGTAGCACACCTAATTTCCTACATAGTTGCAATGATGAACCCAAAATATTCTTCAAGCTTATGAATAATGAATGAATTTGTTGTTATCTATAGAAGCTACATGGAGGTATCCATTAGATTATGACTTTTCAATGCAATTACAACCCTTTGAACCCCAATTCCACATTGAGTTGTGAACTAGTGATTTGCATAACCACTAGTTCACAACTCAACTCGATTTTTACTGCATTAAGATGCACAAGGACTACATTGAGTTGTAAACTAGTGGTTGCAATTGGGCTAGGTGATTTTAGATTTACCTACATTAGATGACTCTATTGCAAGCAAAAGGATGCCTTCATCTATAAGATGGTTGAATTTTATATTTTTACATATTAATAGAGAAATGTTAGAGATTAACATTGCAATTGAAGTCATCTTTTGGGACAAAATATAAATTTCTTATGAATTATTGAAGTACTAGTGAGAAAAAAGTTTGGGTATACCATAAAAATGACCCTAAATGACAATTGGATGTTTGAGTAGGTTCCTACAAATTCAATTTGAATAGGTGTTTCTAAAACATAGACTTGAGATGTATTCACTAACCAACTTTGTAGGAAGAGAAAAAAAATTCAATCAAATGCAAGGAATAAAAGTTGTATATCCCCCCCCCCAAATTGGCAATTTGGATAGTTTGTAATTCTTTTGTTAATTCCCTCATCTACCTTTGAAATTGGCACATATGAAAAAAATCTTCTAACTTCAAAGGCTACAGTATTGCATAATATGTTGTCAAATATTTTGAAATTTCTTTCTACATGTTCTAAAGGTTTGGATCTATATTTCCATTGATTGAATTTCCAAAATAAAATTATCCTGTGCACAAGAAATCATCAAAAAATGGATAGGAAATTGCTTGATTACTTGACATCTTTATATTGTAGAATGATTTGGAGCAAAGAAGGTACCTTATTTTCTTTTGAGAATTTATAGGACTATATAGAATAAGATAGACTAATGAAAGGTGTAAATCCTCATCTTTGTGTAGAAAAAATGTTTTAACTTGGAAGATTCAAAGTCTATCGTCTTTGTCTAGTAGGGTCAAAAAAACTTTTTTCAAACTTCAAATGTCATAATCTTGCAATCCACTTGTAAAATGAGCTAAAATATTTTTCCAAAATTAGAATTATGGTTTAATACACTTCCATGTGATAGAATTATATTTTAAACTTAATTTTCAATTTTAATCAATGCACCAAAAATTGGCAATTTCAACCAATTTCTCTTGAAAACATTGTTTGGAGGTTAATACCTAAAAAATAGAAGTACTTATTATGCCTAGTAAATCATTCCATTTCTATTACTCAAAAATTTGAAAGTAGACACTATTCATCCATTGTGACCAAATGATCAATTATTCAAAGATGAAGACCTTATATTATAATAAAGATTGTTATAGGCCTATTCCAAGCTCCTTTAAACAAAAATAAGAAGTGTGGAGTGGGATTTCCTACCAAAATCCTTGCATGAGTATGGAAAAAACACAAATGTGATTTTTTTAAAAACAAATTTGACAATTTTTAAAAAATTTGTCTTCAAATAGATATCTTAAGCATCAAGACTAAAAATTATCCCCATAGTCAAATTTGAAAAAACATTTGTAAAATTTATTTTGAAATTGTTTTGAAACTTTAACTTCAAAAAATCGTCAATCATTTTTTACATCTTAGTTGCAAAAAATTGTAAAATTCATGTAAATTGCTAAATTTTGTTCGAAATGCTTAGACATTTAGAGATCCACATACTTGTTTTCTACTAATCAACACTTGGGATCATTTCTTAAAAACATTCTCAAGTAATGAAAAATATGCTTTGAGCATCTCTACTTTTGTTCAAAATGTCACCACATCAATAAAATTTTACAAGTGTCCCACCATTTACTTGTTTACTCCACTTTTGCAATTTTGTATTTTAACTTCCAACAAATCTCCTTGTATGCAAATGAAAAAAGAACTATCATCAATTATATGCTTACTTACTAATACTAAATTTTTTGGCTTAGAAGTGTTGCCAACCTTGGCAAAAATTGCTCATAGCATTGCCAATAGTACTGGAAAAGATCATATCGCTAAAATACAAGAGATTGTTTTATTGAAAAAAAATATAATTTGTTCCAACAATGCACCCCGCTATTTTGTCGTCCAACCAACCTCAAGGCTCCTAGAGTCTATAATAAAATAAAGTCACAATCATTGTTAATCTTGTGAACTATTTGTACAAAAAAATAGTTTAGGCATAGTTGTTGTCTATGGCAAAATCGCAAATTTTGCCATGCTAAAGAAAATATTTTGGTGGGGTCAAGCATTTAATTATGCACTATTAACCCCTAAAACACTAGGGCGGGTTTATTTGGCGTATTACTGGAGTTGTTCTTATTTACAATGGCAAGAGAAATCTAAAGACAAAATAAAGATTTTAAGGGCAAAAGAATCTCAAATGTTATAGATTATTTCTTGCAATTGTATTTTCCAAATCAAAGTGTTCCAATTCATTTTCTATCAAAAAAATAGTGACCTCCATTTCCTTATTCACTTCTAATTTTTTTGAGATTATGAGTTATTTTAGGGTTGTTGTTTTATTTTAACCCCTTAAGTCCCAAAGCAAGCTCAAGGGACTCTTGGTATTTAGAACAAGCTCGTGTGACCTCAATTTTTGACATGATTTTCCAAGACTTCTATTGAAGATAGGAAAACACATTAGCTTTATGGAAATACAAATTTTATTTCAATAGGTACCCAAGAGCAAAAAGTACGCCACCCTAAGTCCATAAAGCCATGTTGGGCAAGAAAAAAAATGAAATATAGTTAATTTTTTTTTCTCATAGATTATATTTTTGTTTACATGTAAAACTTTAATTCATTCCATATGGCTTAGTGATGTGAAAGTCAAGGAACTTCTTGTCAATTCCATGACAATTTAGTTTTTCCTTTAATTAGTACCAACTTCTACTTAACAATTTTTTAAAGAATGAAAATCAAGTATTTTTTTTGAAATCCTAAATTTTCAACAAAAATCTTCAACATAAAAAAAATTAATTCCAAAAATTCAAATTTGAGAAGATTCAAAGTCAAATAATCTAGCTAAAAATTTTGTTACTTCACTTTAAGTGCAATGATCTTGCAATCTACTCATGAAATTTCTTTCATACCTTCATATACTAATCAAATGCAAGATCTCACAATCAAGTATGCAGAAAAGGTATTCATAAATTTCTTTGCTCTTTGCAATAGAAACGAGAGTTTGGAGTGGTTTTCAATGGGGAAAAAGGTTTGGAATGGGACTTTGAGGGTAAGAAATGAACCATAACCATTAACTCTATACCATTGTTATAGACACACTACATGTTTAACTTTGTAAGGACGTGCCTCCCCCTTCCCCCCTCCCCCATGACCAAGATAGTCACCAAAACTCTTTGATTATTGAACCAATAAGTACATTCACTTTTTCTACAGTCAACAGTGAAGTCATCCATTGGACCATTGTAATTTGCAGCATCCTTACTAGGTTAATGGATGACAGAGAATCCTTCTACGTAAGACAAAAGTACGTATGTTCATCCTAGGAACTTTGTATGAAAAGGGGAGCTTGGTCTTGCATAGTAGTTTGACCTCTAAGGAGTGCCCTTCGTACCATGTGAAACCCATGGGACCCTAAAAAGGATGATTTCCATGGTGACCAACCCGCCGTTTGAGAGTTAAAAAAAAGAAAAAGAAAAACAAGTCAGTCCTTTTCAAATAAAATTTTAAAAAATCAGTCCAGCGCCCTCGTTAGGGTGGCCAGAGACGCGGAGAGGAGACACGCTGAGGAGTCCTTTCTGTTTTATCTCACTCCGGAGCTCGCTCGGTGCTGGCTGGGACTTCAAGGTGGGTGTCACTCAATGAGCTTCAGTTGTTCTGCAATGAAATTCCGTTTCATTCGAGAGGAAATTGTCCATTAAAAAATTACATTAAGTTATAGAAAAAAATGGTTTCATGGTTTGTTTCTTTTGCAAAAAAACTAAAAAAAACCAAACGATTCAAGCTCAGTTGTCTCTGTTTCATCCATGCGGCAGAGCTGAAGGATGTAAGTTATCAGTGGGTCAGTGTTCAGTGCACCGCGAATCCCATGCCCCAAACCAGGCAGCCAGGCTCCCTCCAGGCGCGTCTCACTGCTTGTACAGTTGTACGTCCCGGACTCCCCGCCAGCACTGGAATGTGAACTTCAAATGGAATATTGTACCCACCCAGACAGAGTGACAGACCCCGTAATAATCAGCTTCAGTCATTCAACTCACTCACACACCGTCCAAAAATTCTGGTACTGTACAGAACTGGTGTTGTTGGGAATCCCAAATTCAAGGCGGGATCCGGAGTCTGGATAAGAATTTGCGGATTTCTTCGCATACTTAAATGACGGAAGGAGCCAAGCTAGGACGGAGGGAGAGGGCGCCCACACTAATCTAAACAGATACCGGTATTAATTTAGCTGAAGCTGTCTTTGGATTACTAGGCATTAATAATTTCGCTGCCATCACTGCGGGAGTGTGGGACCGACGACGGACGCTAACTTAAACCCCGCCGTCCCAGGAAGTGCGCCGTGCAGGGTGAAATGCTGGGTGATCGTAAACAAACAAAAAAGCCCCGTATTTGGGGCCAGGTGAACTACCCCCTTGCCGAGGCAAAACGCTACAGCTACAGCTACGCATGATAATTTTGAATTCATATTTGCAAATCAGAGCACTCTACTGTGCTCTAGGAATTGGAATTACTAAGATAATCAAGCATAAAACAGTTTGTTTTTTTGTTTATTTTATGTACATGCACTTCGAGGAGTGAGGTCAGTTCACCGTGGCCCTCTTCTGTGCCACGTTATTTCTATGTTTCTTCACCGTTCCAAGGGCGCGAATTTGGGGCCTCTGATTGCCAGTATGAATTCGAAATTTGCAAGAAATTTATCACGTGTGGGTGAAGAATAAACAAATTCCTGCGTCGCGTTTTCCCCGGGGCGTGGTCAAGTTCCTCAGTAGTCAGTCAGTACAGTCCTGCATGGATGAGCTTTCCCAGGGCTGACTCCCGACGGAAAGCTCAGCCTATTTTCCCGGTGCTGACTTGACTGACATGTTCTGTCAGAAGGCCGGCTCCCTTTGGGCCATAGCGGCAGACTTCTGATGCATCCGTCGCAGACAAGCCAGCCACGGCAGAGTTCACTCAACTGACGGGAATGAAATGAAGGGAAGGGAAGGGAAGGGAAAGGAGGAGAACGTGCCGGTGGGGGCGTTCACACAGCACACGCAAATCCAGATGCAAAGCTGAAAGCTGAAGAAGAAAGAAGAAGAAGCAGCAGAAGAGTAAGGTCGTATGGCCTTAAAAGCGACCATTTACTGGCTGATCCCCTTTTTCAAAGGTTTCCATGAATAGAAATATTTTTGGATCATTTTTTAGAGAAAGAAAAATGGATGCGGAACGTCACACAAGTGGTTTTATATATTTTGAATCATTTTTGAATTACTTATGAATTATCCAAAAAACTGTTGTAGGCACCTATTTGTGACCCTAGGTCTTCCAAAATCCGATCACATGCAACTTCTAAAGTGATTTGAGTAAATGAAGGCCAACAATTGGCTCTTGTAATAAATAATGCTTTTATCTCAATTCTCTCAATGGCTTGAGAGATCCATTTAAAGACCACCTACTATCCATTTCAAACCTTAATATAGGGGCGATTTGAAGAGGCTGCTCACTTTTAGAGCAAACTATCTTAACTGAACTTTGGTCATATGACCAGCGTGAATGAAGCGTCTGTTGGGGGGATAGTTTTACTATTTAAGCCATGACCAAAGCTGATAGTAACTAAGAGTGATCCCTGAGCTAAATTATGGAATTTAGTGCAATGTGCTACCTTGAAGACAAGTAGGCATCAACTTTGGTGACCTTGAGAGTGAGTAATAAGTTATTAAGCAAAAGAAAATAGAAAGGATTTTGCAAGTTGTAAAGGATTTATTGGGAGTACTATAACACAAAACAAACTAAATAGATGCTAATTCCAATGTGGAGGAAGTTGCAAATTGACTATCAAATTCTTGTGTTTGTTGCAGTCTTGATTGAAATCTTTTTTTTATATAAAGATTTTCTCCAATGTACATTTAGCTACTAAAAATTTTAAGTAGCAATGGAGTGAATTTTAGCCACTTTCATAATCTTTAGTAACCAATACTTTGGGCACTTTAGCATCCTTTAGGGTGACATTGGACTCAACCTTTGGTTTGCTTTTAGTTTGACAACCAAGCAAAACTACTGATCAAATATAATTTCCCCCCACTCACATAGAAGTGAAAGTATCATGAAAATCAACACGCGCAATTCTAATTCTAAAAAACTCTTGAATAAAATGAAGTTGTCATTGAGAACATTTTGTGGAGTAACAACATTCACCAAGTGCATCCATGATTTATCTCTCTATATAATAGATTTGAACCCCTAAAGGACCAAGTATAATTTTTTGGCAACATAGCATTTTGGGTCATCTATGTAGAAATGAAATTTTTATTTTTTATTTTCAAAATTTTCATACAACGTGTGGGCAAGGAGTAACTTTAAGGTGCAAATTTTTTATAACTTATAACTACATGTTTAAAAAAATACTATAAGATACGCATTTTTTTCCAGAGTCCAAGTAGCTCAAAAATCACTTTTTTAATAAATAAAAATTCAAAATTTGATTTTCTAAATTTGTATACCATACCTTTAGAGAAGCTTTGCTTAAAAAAATTCATTAAAATTGATGGCAAATTACTTTGGAAATTATGCCAAACTTTTGGTAAAGAAACATGAAACAAATGGAAGAATATTTAGAAATTACAACACAAGAGTAAAAAACCAAATAATTGAAGACTTCAAGGTAAAAATAATTGAAGAGTTCTAAGTTATGATGCTCAAGTGAAGGAATTGCTTTGTTGATAATACCAATACATGAGAATACAAGGTGGAGAGGTCATTTTTATAATGAAATATGTTAGTCGTCATGGATCCTCAAATGGTATGGGATAATTTGAAGATAGGAGCTTGACCACTCATTGTCAAAGCTTTGTCCATAACTTTTGATAAGAAGATCAAAATCTCAAACGGATTCTTGGAGATGAAATCTAGTTTGGTATTCCACATAAATTTAGTTCAATTTTTTTTGAAAAGTTATTCTACTATGCCTAGATGAAATATGAAATTTTACTTTGAACACAATTTCTACCTTTGACTTGATTATGAGCAATTGAACTTTTATTAAACCTAATCTACATATCTATTCCACATGTTTTGTTTTACCTCCTACCACTCCACTTGTATAATTAGGTTGTCTTTTCATTTCTTTGAACACATTGGAGGCTTTTGAAACTATGCAAGAGACTTGTGCATGAGGTGAGAAGTTGTCTTAGGGTAACTATATGATCTAGATTAAAGGTTGGATGGAAGGCAAAACTATAATTATTTATTATCCAAAAAGTTGAATTTCAAAAAAATTATTTTTTTATGTGTTTAACCTTAAATTTGAAAATTAATTAGTTAATCACTTGAGTATTGGCAAAGCTACCCTAAAGGTACAATGTACATGGATATAGATATTTTAGCTTTATTTTGGAGATTAATATTTTAAAGTAGCTTTAGGCTTCTAAACATAAGAGGACTTTTGGAGTTTTGACAAGTAAAAGATACTTCCAATATACTTTAGTATGCATTACTTGGAAATCTTATGAATATGTTATGAAATCCAAAGTATTGTCTTCGGGTATACCCAAAATCGACCTTGTGTTCTAGGCTCTCTTGTTTTGTTTGTGTACATTTTTTATAATCAATATTTAGTTTTATTGTTGTTTTTTGGTCCAAATATGTGTATTATTCAACAAGTAGTGATGATAATAGATGCAAGTACCTTAGGGGTGACACTAGTATATGAGCGGGAAGCAAGAAAAAATTTAGAAGAGTTCAAATCATGTGAATGTTTTTAAAAAAATGATTGTCAATGGATAAGCTTTTGCCATTTTTATATTTCTAGTAAAAAATGGATTATGATTATAGCTTCAAATTGATCAATAACCATGGTAGAAAAATATTTTAATAAATTTATTGTTCAATAAAATTCAATTACTTCTCAACACAAGTATAAGAAAACTTAGTCTATTGTTCACAAGATGGCCTCAACATCATTAACCCACCAAAATCAAAATTATATGAAAAACAAGATAGATTTAGTCATAAAGGTGGTCATGCCTTTTTAGTTGTTTCAAATTTTATGATTTCTAAAGGCATATTGAAGTGTATACATTGTATTCTACCATAATCTTCAAGAATACATATGATATATCTTCTACAAAATGTAGTCTATTACAAGTCTGCTAGCAAGGATGTTTTTTACTTCATTAAAATTGAAATTACATTACATTGTAGGAGGCATGTGATGATAAAATGAAGTAGTCATGAGAAAGAGTGCATTCAAGAATAATTAGAAGGATGCAATTGGAAAAAGTCCTAAGAAAATTGCACTTGGAAGAAATCATGGGAAGGATACATTTAGAAGAATTATGGGAAGGATGCACTTAGAAAAAGTCACGAGAATGATACATTAAGGGGCCACCAAGAGTAGAACATCATGTAAAAAATCCCAAATATAAGTCATGTGCAAATTTTTTGTAGTCAGAATCATAATTCAATGTTATTATTTTATTCTCAATTTTATTAATACTCAACTTAGAATTTGCTCTTGAAGAAAAAGAAGTGTGAGAAGTAGGAGTGGAAGATTGCCAAAGTTCTTTTACGATGGAGGCAAAGGCATGGAGGAATCACCAAACTTGTATGCCTTAAATCTTCAAGGATTTTAAAAATAATCATCTCTTGTAGTTGTTTAACCTCTCAACACCCCAAAGTCTAAATTCGAGCCTCCTAGAATTTATTTTTTGACAATAAGAACCCAAATTGTTGTCATATTGGTCAAAAATAGGTACAGAGGGCAAAAGAGTATCTTAGTAACAAAAAGTAGTGGAGGATTACAAATGAAGATATAATACATAGGAGTGGATGCCAACATAGTAGTGCATAATATTAAAAAATGCACTTTTCTTGAATCCTATAGAAAGAGTAAAGACCGTCTACTTTTGTTTCTACCATGTTACAACCATTCAATCAATGCACCAACAATCATTTATTCAATGTTTGAAAATCTGGCAATTTAGCATGTCATGAGATACTCATGGATTCCACCTTCTACCCAAAATCCAAGTGTAGAGTCTACTTCCTTTGACTTTAGTGAAGTCTCAAAATGTTTTGACCATCTAGAAATCATAATGTCTAATGAAGTTAATGACACTTTGACTACTATATTCTTCTAATCAATCCCGTCAATTCTTTTCATATTTTCACCCTACTTCCAAACCTTACGCCTTTTAAAATTTAAACGGTGAAACTTTGTAGATGTCAATTTTGCACTTGTAGGAGTTTCTTTTGGCACAACATGGTTGTTTTTTGTGCATTTCTTCCTAGGCACTCAAGAATTAAGAAGTGAAGTTGAATGGAGAAGAAAACTAGAAGCTACTTAATTTGTCACTAACTACATCCATTATGGGCTTTGAAAAGTAATAAGGTAGTTATGCTTCAAATAATGACTTCTTGGGTAGACTTGTGCCAAAGGATATGAGTATGAATGCCCAAGGAAGAAACAAAGGTGTAAGGCAAACCTAGATATGGTATAGAGAGAAAGGTATCATGGAGATAGTGATTTTTCTTAGTCAAGAGCCATGTCCATACCAAAAAAAGTGTCCTAATGGGGTCTAGATATGCCTTAACTATGAATAATAGTTGATCCATGTTCATATTCTTATCAAATTTTCTATTTCCATCACATAATGGAGGAAATAGTTTTTATCTGGTGGAAACCTTGTTGGTACCAACAAGATGTCTTAAGAGGGTCTAAGTGAACGCAAACTATGTCAAACACTTCATCCATGTTCATGTTCTTGTCCATATATCTATTCTTCATATACAATCAAGGTAGTGTTTTTCCCTTGATCGATTTAATGTCACTACCAACCAGATGTTTTACCTCCTAAAGTCCCATTGTCCCCTCGGAGAACAAAATAGATTTTAGGTAGATTCCTACAGTCTCAATATTTATCATGAGTTTTTGAACTTTTTCTTAAAGAAATCTCAATAGCTTTTAAAGAATATATTTTTTATTTAAATTGGTGCCTAAGGGCAAAAGTTATGCTAGAAGAAACCCAAAATAAAATTTGTTGGGCAACACAAAAATATCATTAAAAGTTAAATTTCATTTCATATAGAAAGTGTTTTTGTCTACGTGGAAAGATTTGATTTATTCTATTTAGACTAGTGATGAGAAAGTTATAGACAATCTTGTTTTTTGGACAATTTAAATATTGTCTTGAAAAAACATCTAACATGATTTATTTTTGAGTGAAATTTTTACAGTTTCTTAAAAACAAAGTTTCAAAGGGTTTAGTTTTCTTGCTAAAATAATGTCACTACTAGGATTATTGTATTTCAATTCCATTTTAGACCTCTTAACAATTTAGATTCTCCTTCAATCTTATAC
This sequence comes from Climacium dendroides, assembly GCA_950106755.1. NCBI lineage: Eukaryota > Viridiplantae > Streptophyta > Bryopsida > Hypnales > Climaciaceae > Climacium > Climacium dendroides. The sequence goes on along the minus strand of OX467082.1, from coordinate 34,177,631 downwards.
CTACTTATATTTAACAACATTTTAAGGAATGAAAATTAAGAGTGTTTATTTATTAGTTTTTTCCTAGACTTTCGACTCAATTCTTCAATATATATAACTTTTAATTCAATATCCATAGTACAAAATTTTAAGCTAGGAAGATTCAAAGCCTAAAACTCTAATCAAGTAAGGTGCCAAAAAATGTTTTTTTTTAAACTTCAAAAGCAAATATCTTGCAATCCACAATGTCAAAGTTTTTGAAATTTCTTCCATACAGTTTTATGTTAGTTTAGAGCAAGATCCTATGGTTAGATATGCAAAATAAATTCTAAAGTTTTTTCCACTCTACAATAGATATGATAATTTTGAGTACGTGGAATTTGATGAAAAAAAGGCCTTGAGACTTTAGGGATTAAGAAGCTATGAATATTCCTAAATTGTAAGTAGTTGATCCATGTTTTTGTTCAATTGTGGGTTCTCAATACATAATTTAGGACTACATTTGAATTGGTGGGAGCATTGGTGGTACCAACAAGATGAATTGAGGGATTTGAATGGCGTTGTACTATGGGAAAGCCTTTATCTATGTCTTATTTATTGTTCAATTATCTCGTCTCAAGATATGATTAAGGTCTATAATTTGAATGCAATAAGATATGATTAAGGTCTATAATTTGAATGCAATAAAAGCTTTGTCAACACCAATAGATTGTCTTGATGTGGTCCAATGGGATCCAATTGACTATAAATTGTATAGAATAAATTAATCCACATTCATTTTCTTGTCTAAATTTTTATTTATAGGAGATGAACAAGGTTTCAATTTTAACTTGAAAAATGCCTTGTTGATATCAACACAGGGTCTTCATGGGATCTTCAGGGCACTTCACATTGTGAACAGAGGTCATTAGGCTATTGATTTCCACCAATCATTTTGTTAAATTATTGGTTTCTTGCAATCTAATTGGTGGAAATTGACAACCTTTAGACCTCTAGCCATAGTGCATGTGAAATGACCCTTAATGATCCTAATTGAAGTAGTTGATTCATATCCATTGTTCAATTTTTTGTATACACATGGTTATTACAAATTTTGAAATTTTAATTTAACCCCTAAGGGACTGAGGCACATTTTAGATAGAAATGAGAAAACAAATGTGTGGAAAATGAAGAAAAAATGGAAATAAAAGTGTTTTTTTTCTTCAAAATTCAATGTTTAGAGGCCCAAAACTACTTCAAAATACTTGTCCCAAAAGCAAGGTTAAAATCTTCATCAATATTTATTTTTTAACAAAACCAACTATATGATCTTTTAATCAATTTGTTCAAGTATATCATCCCAAAATTGTAGAGTAAATATCCCCATTGATGTCTTTCAACATTTTTAGGAAAAAACAAGTATGTCCTATAACTTATGAATTTTAGTCAATAGGTTGGAAAATGGATTGAAATACATATTAAAAATTTAACCAAAAAGACTTTCGTATTCATTATTTTAAAAATTGTGAAGTGGAAGTTGTTACAAAATGAAAGATATAACTAATATGCAAATAACCTTTGGAAAATTTTAGAATTGTTAATTCCAATGGTGAAGATGTTCTTATAAACAATTAATATCCTTTATATTTATTTTTTATTTGAATTTTTTTTAAATTGAGAGCAAAAGATGACTTCATATGTTTTTTTCTACCTTCAAAATAAAACTCTTCATAACTTTTACTTCATTATTTGGAATTCCATGGTTTAAATTTTATTGAATACACATCAATTTATATAATCTCAAAATTAAATAATGTTTTTTTTAGAATATAATTTATTTTCTTACTCAATTTGACATTGAAATTGAAAAAATCCTTTTAGCTTTTGTAATATTTATTGGAATGACATGAAACAAAACTTCACTTATACTGTGGTTACATGTTGGAGTTTGATAGTTCTTAAACAAGTTTTTTGTGCATGCTTGCCATAGTAAGCACAATGAGCACAATTGTTCATTGTTATAATTTTGTTTTATAAATCAATTTTAAAATATTAACTTTTAAATGACTAACTTTAAATTATGAATACATAAAAAATAGATTGAAATTTTAACTTTTCAAAATAAATTATATTGAAGATATAGAATTTTTAAACCTCTTCGTTTTAAAATATTAATAGCTTTGATTGAACTATGACAATACTTTGAGTGTAAAAAAAAATGGGGAATTTTAATTATACACTTGGATTTTCTTTATAAATGTCAAATAAGAATTTTCACTCAAAGCTACATTCAAAAATTAAAAACCTAAAAATTATAATATAGAGATATAATGGATTACATAAATAAAAAGGTGAAAAAGAATAAAATTAATTACAAAATCTTTGATGATTTCATCTTAATGTGTCCATTAGAAAAATTTAGAGCTCAAATTTTTTGTTCACAACTTAATTTATTTGAATTGACTTGAGGTACTGTGACCATGCATTAATCTTCTAGCATATGTCTCATTTAAAATATTAAGGAAATTCTTCATACAATATTTCAATTTTTTGAATAAATGATAATATAATCTATCTATGTAAATATTTCTTTTGCCAAATAGTAGGCCTCAATTTATTTACCATAAATTGAAAATTTAAATATCTTAGGAAATGATGAAAAGTAGTGCATTGCAACATGAAAACTAGTACACCATACAACATATTCTAACTTTATAATTGAGTTGAAGTTTCCCTCTCTAAATGCATACATTTGAACAATTTGAACAATATTTTTCATAATTGTACTAATAGGTCATCAAGGGGAGCTAAAAAAAGTGTGAAGATGGGTGCTCATATTGACCAACTTCACTCCTTTAGAAGCCCTTTCACTTCATCTTGCAACATATAAAAAGTGTCAATTTTACATAGGCTTCAACTTATAAAGTAAAAGACAACATACATGAAACAACAAGCCATTGGTTTACTCTAAAATTTAAGAATGTGTATGTTTGTGTTTTTTATTATTTTTTCAAAATCCAAGAATTGAAATACCAAAATCAATTGAGGTTTTAAACAAAAGTCATGCGATAGTTCCCATCCTTGTAAACATCCAAATTCATGCAAATAGCCCCCATATTTGTATAAGTACTTAGCCCCCCTTCCATTTTATTAGATTTTTAATTTTATTATTTTGTAACTCCCTAGCCAATGGCACCTAGAGATTCCATACCTACTCACAAACTAAAACTCTTCATAACTTTCATCTCATTTATCAAAATGGAATGGTTCAAAGCTTTCTACGTATAAATAAATTATAAAAACCAATATCAAAATTTTATTTTGTAAAAAAGTGATTTGTAAAGAAGTTTTTTGGACTACCCAAACTACTTGCCAAATGCATTAACTTTTTAACCATGTAGCCAAAAGTTATGAAAATTGTTGTGCCTTAAAGCTACTTCTTAGCCATATGTTATGTGAAATTTTCAAAGAAAAAAGATAAAAATTCCATTTGTAGTGAATTGCCCCAGATCACTATATGGCCAAAAAATGGTGTTTGGACTTTAGGGGTTAAATTTGTCTAATTGCCCCTTGGTTTGCATTGTCTTGGAATCCTGTTTCTTTGATATGTACCATGGATTTTCATTAACCCCTAAAGTTCCTTCACAGACTATGTTTTCACAAAAAAAAAACTTCAAAAATTGCCATTTCTAGTATAAGTACCAAATTTTTGAATTTTTTTTTGACACATGTAACTATAGGATCTTGTATTATGGTGATTTGAGAACACATGGTAACAATTTCAGAAATTTCCACTATGTGGATTGCATGATATAAGCATTCAAATTCACTGAAATCATTTTTTAGCCCTGCAAAAAACAAGGCAGATGTACTTCACAAGCTCACTTTCCTATGAAAAATGTCTAAAATGGTGGTTACTCTTTGGATTATTTTTCCTAGACAAGTTGGTCGCATGCTTGAAAAATTTCAAATCATTTGAAATTGTACAACATATAGGAAAAAAATAGTAAGTAAATAGTAGTAGATAATGATTCAAAATTTTAAATTATTAAGGATTTAATTATGGAATTGAAAAATGCCAATCCCAAAGGTTGGAATATTGTTATAAACAATCTACATCCTTACATCCCATGATTTAATTTTTTTCAAAAAATATTGAAAATTGAGTAAGATAAAGGACTTCAAATTTTATTTCAGAATAGAGAATCCATAACTACCCGCAAATAAAAGCTCTCATAATTTTCATCTCATTGATCAAAATGAAATGATTCAAAAGCTTTCCAAGTATATATAACTTTAGAAAATCAATTTCAAATTTTTATTTTCCAAAAAAATGATTTAAAAAAAATCTACTTGTACTATCCAAACAGTGAAAAAAGTATCATATTTGGCCATAACTTTTGGCTCGTATTTCGAATGTCATGAAATTTGGTGTGTATGAAAGATATTCCTCGTCTCCACTTTCTATTAAAATTTAAACCTAAAATATGCAAATATTTAGTCACATGTACCTAGCCAAAATTCCCATAACTGCCAAAAATCGCATGCTTGTCCTTTAGGGGTTAACCCCTCAACGTCACAACGGACATTTTCTGGATGTTCAGAGTTCATGGATTTTTCCAAGACGTTGTTTTATCAATTATTATAATCTATAAATCCAGACAGTGGATTCTCTTGAAATTTGAACCTCAGGTTCATCGAGTAGTCAGCTTATGGATTCAATGGTGAAGTCCTCCGTGAATCACAAAAAATACCTCATTATTCTGTTTTTCCCTGCACAAAATATGCAAATCTTTAGTCACATGTACCTAGCCAAAATTCCTGTACTGCCAAAAATCGCATGCTGGTCCTTTTGGGGTTAAGGCGGTTACCTACACCTAAAATCAACTGAAGAAGCAATTCAGCATGGTTCCCATTACTATATTGAAATGTATACCATAGTTTTCCACATAAAACCAGAACCTCAGAAACAAGGTACGAGTCGTGAGCCCAATGCCGGTCCAGAGTCCGAACACATCGTGCAAATTGAAGCCCCGCGGCACACGGTGACCTCCTCTCTTTCATTATAGACCCCCCACTCATGAACGGTGTTTGAAAGCTTGAAGCCTACTTAGCCCACTTTGTAGTAGCAGTAGTACTGCCAATTTGCAATCACTACTGTCCTCATTATAATTGTCTCCCCCTCCTCTTTTTTTTTCGTAGAAAAAAATGCAGAAAATCCATAGTTCGCATCCAAATAAATTTTAAAAAAAACAGTGATAATAAAAAGGTGGAGAAAAAGAGGATCCTGCAGGTATAATTGGGCCACTGGCTGCTCCTCAATGGGGCTCATCACATGGCCCTATGCCTCAGCTTTTGCAAACACAAGATCAATTGCAGAGCCAATATTGATGGGCCGGGCACCACCAATGATACCACCATTCACCTGCTTTCTGCGTTTGCATTTAGCACCTCCAGTTTCGGGTGCGATCTTTTGCCGATCCTTGGCTTGTGTATCTTTGAAGTGGAGGTTGATATTTTTGTCGCAAAGAGAGGGTGCTAAACCCTTTGGCGTAGCGGTAGCACTAGGAAGCTAGAAAGTGGGAGGGGGTTGAAAGTAAGGGTTTGAATTGTGTGAAATCGGGGAAAGATATGTAAGTGGCCGAAAGAAAGATATCGGGGTACGAAGCCTATCAAGTATTTGAGCTCGGTGCCCAAGGTTCATGTGGGCATCACGTGGGCCTTGGGCACAAAGCTCTCGCTAGTGTGTTGTGACTTAGTGCCCTGAAGACCGACTTTGAAAGAGTGAGATGATTGGCAAAATCAAGATAGATGTCTTTGCTGTCATTCTGCCTATAGGGGGAAAAATGGGTAATTAAATCATCATCGTGAGTGTTTCTTCTTTTTGCGAAGAAGTACAATAGTTTCATTGTAGTTGACTTTGTATTTCTATGTCCATGTAGGACCACTAGTTTGAACTCATGTCGGACAAAGGCACATAATACCTAAAAGTACTTCCAAATGTAGGAAATAGAAGTAAGAGTTTAAAAAATAAAATGAAATGAATAAAGTACACATTGTTTCATGACTCGGATACCAAAGTGCATTGGCTTCAAAATGATATTTTGTTCTTCGAAGCAATACCAACAAAATCTAACTTTCCTAGTCTACTTTTTACTTTAATTGATGAGATTCATAGTCGTAGTCATCAAGTGGAGTAGAAACTTGACTGACCCCTAGAGAACAATTGTTAATCAAGTGGATAGTTGGAAATTCAAATAGATTACTATGAAGTCAATTTTCAATGGATCTTTTTGAAATTTTGACTCAAGGTATGGACATGTAACTCCTTTGCAAGATTTAAAATCATAAAGATCGAGTATCTAGATAAAAAAAATGGATACCCAAAGTATTTTATTAGCTTAGGCAACTTGTGTAAAATCCCTATTTTAATTCTAAACATTTGGCATGCAAATAACTAATATAAAGTAGTATGGATTTGTCAAAAGAAAACTATATTTAGTGCAAAAGTCTCACTCCAAGATGAATCAATAGTGTGATGAATTTTTCAAGCAATGGCGGATCTTTTGACTTTAGTATCTCCTAGAGTGAGATTCTCATGCTACACATGGTTATTTTTATGATATTTGCATCTTATATCATGTAAGTTACTTACATGCCAAATTTTTAAAATAGAAGAGGAGTTTTGCACATGTTGCTTAAAGCTACCCATGTTGCCTAAGAAGTTAAAGGCAACATAACTATTGATTTGGGCATCCAATTGAAAAAGAAAAAAATAATCCCACTAAGGAAGTACATGTTTACACTTTTTGTCAAAATTTTGTGAGCATCCAGCTCAAATTGACCTCATGCATTACTACCCAAGATTTCTTGAAGATGTTGAACGGTCATTTGGTCCATTAGGGGTTAATGTCAAAAGTGTATATTTTGCATTTGGATATTACATATAACTCATTAAAATTTACATTAGAAACAAAGGTTGTTTGTTGTAATATAAAATAAAAGATATGTACTAATCTTTTCAAAAAAAAATCAAGTCTCAAGATGTTAGCATTCATAATAAAGCCTTTCTTGACTAAAATTTTCAAAAGGTAGACTTCAAGAAGCTAATGAAGAGATTTAAGAATTGGATATAAAATACATTATCAAGAAGTTAGAAGTTAGTATAATCTAAAAAAAGGGTGTTTTGAGATAATTTTAATCCTAAAAGGCTTAAGACTTCCTTTCCATAAAAACCACTCAAAATTGTCATGCCTATAGCAAAGAGCGAAAAGAATTTTAAAATGTTTTTTTTACATATCTAAATGTAGGAGCTTATACTAGACTAGTCTAAAAATGTGTGGAAGAAATTTCACAAACTTTAACCGTGTAGATTGCATTTAAAGTGAAGGAAAACCAATTTTTTTGCACATTGCTCAACTACATTTTTTGGCTTTTAACCTTTATAACTTATAATTTTTACTCCACTAATTTTGAATTTCTAATTCTATATGATAAATAATTGAGTTGAGGGTCTAGGAAATAAAAAATAAAACAAATAAACATTTAATTTTCACTCATTAAAAAATTATTAAGTAGCAATAGGTTTAAGAATGAAGAAAAATCTAAATTGTTAATAGCTTTAAGATGGAAGTAAAATACACTAATCTTAACAATGAGATTGTTCTAGCAAGAGGTCTAAACCTTGTGGGTTTTTTTTAAATTGTAAAAATTGAGTTAAAAAATGAATCCTACAAATAATTTTTTCAAGATGCTTAGATTGCTTGAAAACAATATTGTCCATAACTTTCACTTAACAAATATAAATGTAATAAATCAAAGCTTCCCATATATATAAAAACATAATATATATTCAAAACAAAATTAAATATTTTTTACTTTAAGTTTCAGTTTTGAAGTTTTTTTCTTGCCCACTTAGCTAATAAAAGGGCTTTTTGTGCCATAACTTTTGCTTTCAAGCTCCGATTGAAATAAAAATTATATTTTTGAAAAGCCAATATGATTTTCTATCTCCACTAAAAAAAAGATTAGAAAATGACAACAAGTATATTGAGAATCTAGGAGCCTACTTGAAATCCATTTCGTCCCCCAAGGAGACAATGGTTGAATTTTTTTACTTTCTCCATAGTTAGAGTCATATAATGCAAATTGTCTATGCTTGTTATTATATATCTAATAAAAGTACAAGTGAGTAAGTCATGGCCAAAGCAAATCAACCTCTCACCTATCTACCCATGTCATTCATCATTTTTCACCTACTTGGAATTAATATAAAAATTTGTCCCATATTTTGTAGTTGGCTAATTTTAGATATTTTGACTTCATGTAAATTAATTGTGAGTCTTTTGAAAATTTTCAAATTTATCATTGGTGATAAATGAAGGTTGTTACTATGTGAGCCTAAAAGTGTGAGCCCATGAATTTAGAAGACTATACACTTATACTATATATATCTATATTGTAAAAATATTCTATGATTATAATATAACTATTTTATAGATACCTATATTATAAGTGTTTATATTATAAATACTTTCAATGGTTGTAGGATATCTACTCATACATTTGCTCAAGGCTTGCATGCTTGCATCTTCATACTTATGCACTCACACAATTGATAATTAAGGTAAAACAGCCCATTGTGATCAGAATGAGGAGTTCGATATCATCTTATTATTGAAATTTTTCAATTTTTTTCCCACGTTAGTACAAGTATGAGAAACAACAAGTGCAATTGAAATTAAATTTTTTTGACAAACTATGAATTCACTAGGAATTTCTGAAGTATTGAGCCCAAAAGAGTCAGTAGATTACTTTAAAACTAACAAAATCTAAATCTATAATGCTCATCTCACTACCTAATGCGGTCGAAATATTTTCTATTACAGAAGGCCAAAAAAGTCAATTTTTGCAATGAACTTCACACTGAAAAATCAGAAGTTCTTAATGTAGTCAGTGTTCACTCCATTGCTGTCATGTAAGACATGCATTGTCGCCCACATCTCACATACTAAAAAAAACCACAATGGGTCATTTGACCACAATGGGCTGTTTTACCTTAACATATAAGGTAGAATTACCCATTACCACCATTTACCCAATTCCCCTACCTACAGGTTCCTCCCATTTCTGTCACTGGTCCATCTTATTACCACAATCTTACTCATCCATGATCACAATGGCAATGCACTGGGGAGCGGACACATCAACCCACGCTTCAACAATGGTCTGGTCGTGCTTTACCAAGGGTCTACTCACAGTTTTACATTTTAGCTTTGAAAAATCACAAAAATTCAATTCTTGTCAGAAAGTCTTTATTTTTTTTGCAATTGACTTCTCTCAAACAATTCAATCTCTGAAAAATATGAGAGCTCATAAATAGCTTCTCCAAAGTACCTAGATGGCAAATCTGTATGGTAATGGGTAGTTCTACCTTAAGTCCAATACGTTCTGGAGGACAAATGAGGGGATTAGAAGTTAACCTTGTCACTGAGAAAATCATATTTTTCAATATCTTGTAAATCATTTACTTTTAAAAAAAATCCAAAAGCACTTATTGGAGATCAAACTACAGTACATGACCACTTTTTTCCTCACAAAATTCCAAGTATGAATATCTGCACTACTATCTCACATAGAAGGATTCCCTAACATCCATCATTCAAACATTTAGTCACTCCACAATGTCCTTCTAGGGTTAATTTTCAATGACTGCAAGTTACCGCATGTGGAATGCATGTTTTGCTTCATGTCCATTCCCAATAGATTGGAGATGCTGTGTAAGGTAAGTGAGCCCATTGTGGGCAAAAACGGGAGCCAGTCTATTGTGGGCAAAATTATACTAGTGGTGTATGCTTCAGAACTTAAATGTACACCACCCTTGCAATGGATTTTGACCACAGTGGGCTCCTTTACCTTAAAATTCAAGTACCTGATGTCTGAGCAAAAATATCTTAAAGTTTGGAACTTCCATGTCTATGAATGGTGAACTAGTAATTCTCCACCTCCTGTCGGTCGAATACTGTCCCTTGCACATGACAAATTTGCTGGTTTTTGAATTCTTTTCATATTATTCACACTATTTATACTATTTATACTATCCATACTATTCATAAGTGTTCCTTTCCCTTCTCGTGGGGGAAGAAGAATCTCTTTTGTAGAATTCAACTATTCCTCACCAAATTGTGGCTTAGCCTTTTCAAGCCATGGTATTGACCAAACACCTGAACCCTTTCAGTTGGGGCATCAGTCCATGAATAAATTTTTTATACTAAAAGCCATGCATTGGAAAATTATGAGCCACAAAGCTTCAATCATTTTATGTTTGAAGGGTAGTTTGGCTTCATAGTAAGGAGTGAAGTTTCTTGGAATCTCAAAAGTCAAACAAAAACGTCAAAAGATTTTATGAAGGGAACTAATAAATCATATAATTAATCATATAAAGACGTGAACAATGCGGACCCTATGACTAAGGTAGTCATCAAAATATTGTGATTATTGAATGAATAAGGACATTCAATTTTGTTGTAGGTAAGACTTAAGTCATTCATTGGACCATTTGGTCCATGGCATCTTTCTAGGGTTAAAAAAGAATCATCTATAGCACTTTCAAAACTATGATACATAAGCATGCAAGAAAGTAAGTTTGCTTTTGATTTTAGTATTCCACCAATATATTATAATACATTAGAGGCATAATATGAAATTCCTCAAGTTGAAGAAGCCAAAAAAAAATTCTCAAAGAGTTTCACAATTGAAGATCCTCCATTGGGAAGGATTGAGAAGAACTTGTTGCACTACTAACTTTGAAAGTTATGATCTTGCTGAAATGCTCATGAAGTAGGCTCTAAAAATTGATGGATAAACAAATTTACAAGTTCTATGCAAGATCTTATGGTTAGAAGTTGTAATTATATAGATTGTGTGACCTTTATAATAGTATAACCTACTTTCTAATTAGTATAGCTTGCAAGAATTGTTGTTGACATTGTAAGCTTACCAAATAACTTAAAGTTAAGGTGGGCACTCCCAAATGCATCACTAATCCCTAAATCCGACATCCACTTTGCGCACATCTCCAAAATCAATTCTGTACCTATGTGGAAGAAACTATTTTAGAACCAAACTTTGTCAATTCCTTCATAATTTTTGCCAATATGATATCCACTTAAATGTCGTGTTCTTTGGTATGTTGGAAACTCCTTTCAAATGCTAACTACAAAATCAATGAAATTTTGGCATGTCTAATAATAGTAATTAGGCACAAAAGCAAAAGGTGGTGGTTTGGAGATAAGGTAGTCTATTCTAAAACCGCCCCCCTCCTTCAAATTGCCCCTATTATTAGTTGGAGAATGGAGATGAGATGACCTTTAAATGGACCACTCCAGTCATTGAATGAATCAAGAAAAAATTATTATTTTATTACAAGAACCAATCATTGCCTTCGATTTCCTCACATCTCTTTACAAGTTGCAAGTGGACAGATTTTGGAAGACTTTTGATCACAAATTGTTGTTTATGCCTCAAATCTTTGAAAATTTATAAATAATTCAAAAATGCTTAGAAAAATATAAAACCACTTGTGCTAAATTCCACATCTATATTTTTTTTCTTTCTCTGAAAAATGATCTGAAAACATTTCTGACCACAAAAACTTATGAAAGGCAAACCAGCCCTTAAATGGTCGCTTTTAGAACATACTACCTTGCCCACCTAAGCTATGAGAAAATCCTGCAGCAGAACACATAAGGGCTGTGTGGAGCACTGTCTCATACATGGAAAACATTTTTACCTGACTTTGGAATACTTTAATTTGAAGGGGGACATTTGAAGTGTACTGGTACAGGCTCTACAATCATATGCACCACTTTTCGAGGCAAAAAATCAGAAGGGGAAAACCCATAGAAAGAGTACAAATCACATAACTTAACATGTTGGGTTTAAGAAAAAGAAAAGATTGAAAGAAAAAAAATTCATACATTAGTCACAATATTTATAGAAAATAAGAAGGGGAAAGAGCATAACATACAAAATAGTACAAGGAGTACAATGTACAACATCACCGTATTTGGTTCAAGAAGAATGAGGCTTGCATAAAAATGCATTTCAATCCATGCATTTGGCGTAACATTTACAATTCATTAGACACTTGGTTGAGATGGATTCATTGTTGAAGCTGAATGAACTCTTCTCCATTGACCATTCTATGACAAAGGTAACCAATGTTTGGGGGTATTTTGAGGATTTACCGTCTATTTTTCTTTGATTCCTATATTGAATTAGTTTTACCCCCTAAAGAGGTTGGAGGCATATTTTGGGCAGAAATTGTGAAAAACTACCACTTTCTAGGACAATGAAAAAAAAAAGTTTAAAAAAGAAATTCAATTATACAAATTTGTACTAGACTACTATGGGAATGTGTAGAATTTTTTTAAAAAATTTTGACCACACGAATTGAAAGATTATAATATTTGAAGTTAGGAGAAATTTTTTTACCTTACCCAATAGGGCTAATAGCCTCTAATTCCTCCTAGAGTGAGATTTTTATACTACACATGGTTATTTTTTGACATTTGCTTCATATATCATATAAGTTACATATCCATCAAATTTCAAAAGTAAAGGAGGAGTTTTGCAAAAGCTTTTGAAGCTACTTGAGTTGCCAAAAAAGTTCAAGGCAATATAGCGTTTGATCCAGACACCCCATCGGAAAATAAATTAAATTCCCACTTAGGAAATACATGTTCACATCATGTGTCAAAATTTCATGAACATCCAACAAAAATTAACTTCATAGGATCCTACCCGGATTTTCAATTGACAATTGTCTGTTGAATGGACAATTGCTCTTACAACAAACAATTGCCCTTTAGGGATTAAATACCAAGTCCAATTTTTTCTCTATTTTTTATTATAAAAAAATTTATAGATTTTTTCATTGGAGGAGGATCAATGTTTCCAAATTGCAACTCAATTTTTTCTCCAATTCTATTGGCTATGAATGAACTAACCAACAATTCTTCCTAAACATTAGGTCCATACACATGCAACTAATGTTGGGCATGCAACGTCAGAGGTGAGGGCATAGAAAGGTGGGTTAGTCCTCGCCAAGCCCTCATAAAGTAGGCAAATGAAATCTATGACCCAACCCTCACGGGTTTTTTATTAAACATTTGTTACCCGCTCCGCTAGAAAAAAAACACATCAGAGACAATATTGTAGTTCATTAACATAGCCTGTGGGTTGCCTCCTTGCAATTTCCAACCTGCTCGTCCTTTGTCATAGAGCTTGGTAGTGTACGAAGGTCTTCTCTTGCGCCAATAGAAGTTGTGTTTTTAAATGAGTCTATTTGCTTACAGTGAGTTAGGATTTGTTTAGTAATGACATTATGGAGCTTCCAAGAAGAGGGCTACTAGCACTTATGCTTAATAATGAGGAGGGAGGGATGATTTTCAAGGTACTCAAGAGAGAAGTATGGCTGGTACTTCAAATTTAAAGAATGAATGGAAGGAGGGGACTTTGAAGTTTTTTGTAGAAATGTGTAAGAAAAAGTATTGGGCGTAAAAATACAAGCCCTTCAAGCAAACAAATTTGGAGTTCTTTGCAAGGCAATTGAATGCACAGTTCCCCAATGACAATTAGAGAACTTGGAGCCAAACAAAGACAAGTGAAATAAAATGAAGACAATGTATCAGGAAGAGAAGGTAAAGCAAGAAGAAACAAGAGCTCCACCTTCCACTTGGACACCATGGGATAAATTTTTTGACAATATCTTTGGTGGTACTGCTAGAATCAATGGTGTGCCTCATCGTATTGATTAGGGTGTTCATTTGCAACATTCTAAAGTTCACATTGTTAGTGATGAAGAGGAAGGCATTTTGTCTAGCACTCCTCCTGTTCCCCCCTACATATACTACATCTTCTCAATCACCACGCATATAGGTGGTTAACCCCTAAAGGTTTTTGACTATGTTTTTACCAAAAATGCTCTAAAACTGCCATTTCTAGTACAAGTACCAAATTTTTTTTTAAAATTATTTTTGGACACATGTAACCGTAGGATCTTATAGTACAATAGGTTTGTGAAGAAGTGGTAAAAATTTCAGAAATTTTTGCCATGTAGATTACAAGATATTAGCATTTGAAGTGACAAAAATCTTTCTTTTGTTCCTGCAAAAAATCAGGTAGTTGCACTTCATAAGGTCACATTTTTATGAAAAAATGTCCAAAATGGTAGTTACTCTTTGGATTCATTCTTCAAGGCAAGTTGGCTACATGCTTGAAAAATTTCAGATTATTTGGAGTTGTACAACATATAGAAAACAAATAGTAAGTAGAAAGAAGTAGAGAATGATTCAAAACACTAAATTGTTAACAATTAATTTATGGAATTGAAGAATGTCAACCCCAATGGTTGTAATGTAGTAATAAATAATCCACACCTAATGTTTTTCTTTTCTTTCAAAAATACTTAAAATTGAGTAAGATAAAGGACTTCAAAGTTTATTTGAGAGTAGAAAATCTATAACTACCGTCAAACTACCCCAAACTAAAACTCCTCATAACTTTCATCCCATTAATTGTAATAGAATGATTTAAAGCTTTCCAAGTATATATAAATCTAGAGAACCAATTTCAATTTTTTTTCCTTAAAAAAGTGATTTTTAAAGAAGTTTTTTTGGCTGCCTAGGCTGCCTGCCGAATGTAAAAAATGACATATCATACAATAACTTTTAAACCATGTAGTCAAAAGTTATGAAAATTGTTGGGCCTTCAAGCTCCTCCTTGGGCACATGTTGTGTGAAAATTTGAAAAAAATAAAAATAAAAATTCCATTCATAGTGAGCTGCCTAAAATTGCTATGTTGCCAAAAAAATGCCGTTTGATCCATTAGGGGTTAACCAACCAGGATGTGAAGGACAAGTCAACAAGAGTGCAGGAAAGAGAAAAAGGAAGACGGCTACTAGAGATGAATCTATTGCCTCTACCATTACCAATTTTTCTAAGGGGATTCTTGAAGAGAAGAAGATGAAGTTGTTCATTGTAGAGAAGATTATAGATAGTGTGAGAAAGAGTAGGAAGATGGTGATGAAGGGTCAATTGCAGATGGCAACTTTGTTGAAGTATTGAAGGGTAAGGACTCTTCCAGTACTTCTAAGTAGATGTTGCATTTTATGTATTAGCTAATTGCAGGGCTTTAGAGAATTAGAATGTTAATCCAATCTTGTATAGAATTTGATTTGATTTTGTCTGGATTTGTTCTAAATTCTATTACATTAAATAAATAAATTCCTACATAATTACATTTTTATGTATACAAGCATTTGTATTCAAAGCTTAGAAAAAATACAAGTAGAATGTATTTGTAGTCATTCATCATTAGCGATTTCCAAAACCTAATGCCCAAACAATTTTTGCGTAAGTCTCTCTTCTTCATGTTATGTTGGTTCTCCATCCTAAGTCATGGATAACATTACATTCCCAAATCCAACAAGTGAATCTCTTTGTACACCTACACTAGCCACAAGAGGCTTTAGTTGGTTCAACAACTCATAATAGTTGTGCAATCAACAAACAGCTACAATAATCCTAGTAGTCTTGTCAATTCTAGAATTGAAATTCTTCAAAATCCTCCATTTATTCTTCAATGTGCCAAACAGTTGTTCAATGACAAATCTTCTAGAATTAATGGAGTTATCAAATTATTTTTTTGAAAATCGTTAGGGGCCTTCCAATTCTTTGTCAAGTAGGTGCAATTGGAATATGTAGCACTTCCGATCAAATAAAAGTACAATAGACATCTTCCACCCAAACCATTGGTTCTTTCAGAATCTCTAGTTTCTTCAAACTTTTGTACAAACTTGATACTTTAAATGGGCCAGCATCATCCACTCCTTCACAAGTTGGCCAGTACACTTATTCCAAAAAATCTTTTATAAATCATAAACTCCTTGCAAAACAATGGAATGGAATTTTTTCCTATTGGAAAAATCACTAGTTGCTAATGTCACTTTTCTACTTGGATTCTCTACTAATGGTATATGCATCCCATCAATTGCTTCACATATGTAAAGCAACCTTGTTAGTTCTTCAAAATCTGAAATGATGCTTTCAAGGCGGTCTCCATTTAGAATACTAATGTAGGGGCTAAATAATTTGTCTTTATCCATGAGTATGTCACAAACAATATCAACATCCTTTCTAATGGTTGAAGCTCCAATTTTAAAATGATTTGCCATGTGCTCTGAACTATGGCCATGTACAAATCTATAATCATGCATGCCACAATTTTTTGGATTTCCATTTGTGATCTCACTTGATTCACACACCTACTTTTTAAAAAAGGAATCAATATGTTCAATAAATTATCAAATGCACTACAACTCATTCAATAAAACTTTTGAATTTGTTGTGGTGCATTTCATTACTTGATCTCCACACTATCCTTTCTACACAAGTTCCACTATTGGAATTCACTACCTCCCAAACCCTTGATTTGCAATCCAAAGAGTTGCTCATTGTCATACAGAGTATCATCCCCATGAAGACCAAATGAGCACAAAAAGAAGGCTCCATATTGACTTACAAAACTCTTCTAAATAATTTTTTTAATAAAAAAACGTGGTACACAAAACCTAAAAGAGAGAGAACCTTGGAAACCTTAGACTAAACACAAAATGTAAAGCATAAATAACAAAGAAACATTTTGCACAATATATACTACCATTTGCAAAAAAATAATGAAAAAAACAAATAAACATACCAAGATAATTATATACGAAGTTCAAGCTCTTCCAAGCTCCAATAATAAAAGCTCTTAGTGATTCAATCCACTCAATAGACATAGAAAGAGACTATGTTTGCAATGAAAGCAACTTTCAACCAACACTCCATAGCTGTCTGGCAAACGCTACCAAAACTTACCTCACAAGTCGTTGCAAGTACCAAGTGGGAGGAGTATGACAAAAAAAACCTTGTAGGGATCAAGGTGGCTCATGGAGGGTGGGGGCCAACCTTAGGCCATTGGGAGGCACTTAGGACCTTCACAAGGAGCCATGTATATGGGCCTATTGATGGTAACACATTTTCTTTAGTTTGTATCAAACACCAAAAACAAATATAATTTTAAAAATTATAATAAAGTTTGACCAAGGTGCATTCAATTTTGAATTTAAAGACCTTTATGGGTTAAACCCTAACGTTTGAAAATCCTAAGCAACTAACAAATGTGAGTAAATACTTATAACCAATCTTCTTGACCAACCTTGGAAGGTGTCTAAGTATGATAAAAAAAAATCAAGAATCTAATTGGCCTATGCATTTGGAAGTGGATGCGAAAAAAATCTTAAAAGGATGTCTTTTGTTCAATTTTCAAGGAACATGATTTGAGTTTGGGACAAAATAAGGTCTCTACACCTAAAGTACAGTCAAAATCCATTGCAATAAATTTGATTGTGAATTTTCAGTGATGGTAATAATATGATGAGAAAATTGTTCTATTCTCATAATGACAAATTTTGAACAATCTTTCAGAGGCTTCTACTACCTTCGAACCTTATAATCTTGCAAAATCTTTAGTCAAAGATTTAAAAAAAAATTCTTGCATATTGTTAATATTTGACTTTAAATGTTTCAATTTTTTAAAAATAAATGATCAAGTATACAAAAAAATCATCAAAAAATGACTAGTATGTTGTTGAATTATTTAACCTCCTTGTATTGTAGGATGATTTACAATAATTTGGTTTCTTTTCTTTTAAATTTTGCACAAGAATATATAATTATAAACACTAATAGATGATGTAAACCCTTAGTTTAGAGAAGAGAACAAATTTCAATTCAAGGTGGATTGAAGTATGTTGTCCTTGTCCATCCAGGTCAAATAATTTTTTTTAAACTTCACATGTTAGAATCTTATAAATTATGCGATCGAATGACCTAAATTTTCCCCCAAGACATTGACATAATGATACACACTACACTCTTGTATATTCAAAATTCAAATATCAAGAATCCATTTTTTAATATACCTCAAATTAGTTGTTTTTGACAATCCATATGTTAAGTTTGTTGGTTTGTTTAGTTAGTTTTGTTTTTGTTTGTTACATTGAGATCTCTTGGATTCTACGTCCCCTAGTTGTGTTCTTGGTATCATTAGAAAGCTCTCTAGGAGGAAGGGTGCACATGCTTTGTTTCATGGCATTTAGACCTAGGGTGTGAAGGTTTTTGAAGTTTGAAGTTTTTATGAATTAAAAAATAGAAAATTATTTCTATATTTATTTAGGCTATAACAAATAGCACACAACAAACTAGTTCCTCTTGAAAACATCTTCTTTCCCTCTTTCCTATGAAGGTTAATATCTAAAGTCCCATTGTCCCTACAAGGGACAAAATGGATTTCGGACAAGTTCGTATGATCTCAACTTTTACTGAAACTTTTTGAAACTTTCCCATAAGATAGAAAAACTTATGAGCTTTCTGAAAATGTAATTTTTATTTCAATCGGTATATGGGAACAAAAGTTATATTATGCCACAATAACCTCAAAATGGGGGAGACCGGGTAGCCAAAAAAATCTACAAAAAATTGAAATAAAATTTTTAGTATTTTTTCTTGTAGATTATATTTTTGTAAATGAGAAGCTTTTATTCATTCCATTTGGATTAGAGATGTGAAAGTTATGGAGCTTCTTGTTTTGTGGGCAATCATAACAACTTCTTGAAAGAAATTAATTTCTTTCACTTTGAATGCTAATATCTTTCAATCTATTATAGTAAAAAATCACAAAAAATTAACACGTGATCTAAGACAAGTGTAGAACAAGATCCTATGGTCAGGTATTTAAATATATTTTGTAGATGAATGTAGCAAAAGTGGTAGTTTAAAGTGGTTTTGACACAAAAATGGCCTTGGGACTTTAGGGGTTAATAATAGTAACCATGGTCATTTGCAATTAGAGACAATTATAGTTGCACATATATTAACTTAAAGTGGAAGCACCAATAGCCAATTATCTAAGTAGATGGTGTAGTAGTATGAGGTGGTGGACAATTATCCCATATAGGAAGATACAAAATATAGAGATTGCAAATTTTTTAGAATTTTATTCTCCAAATTTAAAATTATTGTAAATTTTGGGAGCCAAAAAGTGTACCTCACTAGTAGCCAATGTCTAGAGTCTTTCAATTCTATTCATTCGAGAACTGCTTTGCCCTACTTCACTACTTCCTATTTTCTTGTTCACTACTTCAGGACACGTGTCATAATCTTATTAGTACCAACCTTAAAAAAGGACAAAAACAAACAAACATTCCAAGCTTGGATTCCAACCTAAGGTTCCAAATAACACACCCTACAAGTTGAGTATTGGACATGGTTGATACATAACATTGTTAACATGTGTTGGGGGGGCCCTTTTGTTCCCTCTGAAAGCAAGAGCCCCCAAATAAAGGAATATCCCAAATATAGTGGAAATGATATTACAATAAGTCTAACAAGATGCAATGAACAAGAAAAGGGAATGATCTATCCAATTGATGACAACCAACGCAGACTCTAGTTACCTCCACCAAGTCAATTGGAGGCCTAGGGTTATAACTTAATGCCATCCCAAGCATCTGAGGAGGGATTATCCCTTTCCTAATAGGGAAGGAATCCCCCAAATTAACCATATTAGGCAATGGGTGCCTCTACATTAACTTGAAGGTATGTTCACACTTAATGTTAGGGGTGATGTTTGCAATACGAATCCAATCTTAATCCTTAAGAGCGCGACCACTCGTCCTCCAAAATGGATGGCCTACAGATTGCCTCTTAAGAGGGGCGTCCAAATCCGCCCCACCCATCCTCTAAAACGGATGGCCTCTTAAGAGGCACCTCTTGGAAATGAACTTTGGCCTCTATATGAGGGTGGTTTGGGGGTCCTCAACTCGGCTTGCAAAACAAGAAAAGACAAGTCGTGTGTTGCTCTCCGCGATTCTAGCAAGTGGTTCACGCCGAATTGTCTTACTCTGGTTGGAAGTCATATGACTTTTTAAGAGGCCATGTCCACCTGGCCTCTATACCTGAGTGAGCCTTTTGAGGCCAAATCATCTTGTGAAATGCCTCCCGGGTGGTGATGCTCTAAACGTCGGGCGGGTGACCATGGAAATCAGACCTTTTGGAACTATGTGACATCATCTAGTTTTAAAAAACACAAAAATAATCATTGGGAGTCAAACCACTGTAGAAGATTTCTCCTTTCCACCCCTATTTTCAAGGATGAATAGTTGCATTTATGTCCTACACAAGAGAATTCCTTGTCATTCATTGGACTCCAGATGTCCGCGTCGACCTTGATGGTCTTTCACTCAACAAAACTTTCAAAGGTTAAAATAGGTCTAAATTCATTCCTAAGACCCTCACCAACAACACTCTTTAACCCCTCACCGCCCAAGGCCTAACCATGTCAAAAAACAACCTTGCTTTTCAAGTGTTATAAGTCTAAATGTGAGTAAGTTATGAAAATCTCAACCGTACAATCTTGTAGTGTGCATGTTGTAGATGGTGTAAATCAAATTTGGGGTCATTTGACCGTATAGATTGAAAGATTATAATGTTTTAGTGTTGACAAAAGATGCTGAAATTTTCCTAAAAACACATTTGGAGGTGAAATTCGATTTCTAAACCTACTCAAATGAAAAAACTTTAAACTACAAAGTGATTTAAAATCAAAAGACAAACACTTTGGTGGAAAAAAAATCATTCAATTGACTCATTGCGTTTGCAAAATGAATTTGAAATGTCAAAAAACAGTGAAAAAAGTAGCAAAAAAACACATCTACGGCTGAACCTACCTCTACTAAAATGCTTCTCAGTCAATCATAACTTCTTGGATTGATATGAAATTTTTAACACAAGAACTAGACTAGTATGCGCAACTTTTCCAACAAAAATTATTGAAAACAAACCTTGTCTGAAGAAGTTATAAGCCGCCGAAGTTCACTGTAATGCACAAATGTCTGGATTTTGAACTTCGAATTGCTCCCAAGCATTCAAAACAACTTGGATTGACATGAAAATTTCATCACAATAATTAGACTTTATGGGGAACAAAACCCAACAAATTTTATTGAAAACTAACATTTGATGAAAAAGATACAAGCCCCCGAAGTTGCAGCCATCTCATTGCAGTGTGGTGAACTCAAATTGAACCTGCGAACTTTGAATGGCTTTCAAAAACTCATTACATCTTGGATAGATCTGAAAATTTTACCACAAAAAATAGACTATTATGCGCAACTTTCCCAACAAGTTTTATTGAATTTGGACATTGGATGCAAAAGTTACAGCACTTTGAAGTTGATTTCTAGACTGTGTGAGGACACTTTTGGTCCCCTTGGGCGGTGAGGGGTTAACGCCAAGTGCGAACGTACCTATAATACATAGCCTTTGCCAATATGTTGTGTATCCTCCGAGTGCTTAGTTATTTGCCACGTGGACATGCTGGGAAGTTGCCGCATGCACCGAATAATCCATCAACGCACATGGCTCCTTTCCGTCATCATGTCCGTGGCACTCAAATGGCGGCCGGGGCCTCTGGTGGGCACATGGGATGAATGATGACCCCCTGGGGTAACTCACTCAAAAAAGGAGCACACTGGAGTTACTACTGTAGTAAATTCTCCTCCTGGTAATATTTGGGGACCCAAACGGAATGAAAAGAAACAAGTTAGTTAACGGTTCAACCCGGTGACTTGGTGGGTTGTTGGCTTGGGACGTTGTGGTTTGTAAGTGAGTTGCTTGTTCTAGATTCATTTTGTTGAGTCCTTGAAAATCTAGAAATAATTGCCCACTGGTTCTGTGTTCTGTTCCTTTTTTCCCATGGAAATGGTCCATTTGTTTATTTTAATTTTAATTTTTAAAAAATTTACTGCCTGTAATGAGTTAAGTGTTGTTGTGTGAATTGTGGAAAGAAAATCAAGTTGTTAACTTACCCCCTTGCAATGAATCTCCTTTCG
The DNA here is from genome assembly GCA_950106755.1 of Climacium dendroides. Lineage (NCBI taxonomy): Eukaryota > Viridiplantae > Streptophyta > Bryopsida > Hypnales > Climaciaceae > Climacium > Climacium dendroides. The sequence continues at coordinate 34,155,675 of OX467082.1, read as the reverse complement.
TTTGTGTAAAAGAAAAAGAAAACCCAAGGCAGCCCAAGTCGGACAGAAACTTCGATGCAGCCAGTCAACACATCATCACCACCATCATTGCATGCAGTCAATGTCAAACTAGGCAGGCATAGACTAGACCACTAGAGTTTCTACACTCCCTACTTAGCTTACTTAGTAAGTAATATAGTTCATTAAAACAGGACTCACTAGTCACTACTGTACCTGAGAAGACGGAGGGAGCATAATAAGTTACTGCAGTTCCTGCATCCACTGAGTCCACATTTACATTCGACCCATCGGTAACTCAAGGTAAAACGTGCACCCCCACCCCATCCCCCGCCCGGCCCGGCCCGGCCCTGCGTGGTTATCTGTAGCCCCCTGTGGACGACACGTGGTGGGGAGGGGTGGGATCGCTGGGTGCTTGGGAGTAAGAAAATTGGGAGTCGTCCTGTCCTCCTTTCAGTGGCGAGGCCGGGATGGGAGTCATGGGACTCCTTCCTTCCTTCCCTCCCTCCCACGAGAGCCGTGGTCAGTCCCTGGCTGCCTGGCTGGCTGGCTGGCCTGCAGTCCGCTATTGCAACTTAGCCCTTGCTGAGATGAAGGGCCACCATCCCTCCACACAAGGCCACGGCCCACGACAGAGCCACGGCTCTCTGAAAATCCACCCACCCCCACCCAAAAAAAAAGAAAAAAAAAGACAAGACTCACTAACTGATTAAGATTACATAAATGGACACTGCGGTGGAATTAGGGCTGGCTTTCTGACTGGGGGGGAGGCTGAATTGTCCACGTGAATGAGATGGATTGTTGTACACCCAAAAAATAACTGTCCTATACAAATATGGAATTGTTTTGGGAAAAACATGGAAATGAAATGGAATTTCATTGCAAAGACAATTGGTACAAACCCACCACCACCAACCAAAATTCTTCAAAAAACTGAAATTGGATGTTGGAGAGTTGAAGATGTTATGAAGATGGATTTCATTGGGTGTCAAAGGGGTAGTAGTGTTGGGAACACGGATTTGGGAACATGGATTTGTCTTGGGTGGGGGAGTGGGCTTGGTGGGCTTGGTGGGGGAATGGGGGGATTGAGGTGGCATTGATTTTAGTGTTGGGCAGTTATCAAATGATGAGCACCGTACCAATGCCTTGGCCCCGGGGGGATGCTTATCCACTCACGTTGGCAACTGTTTTTTGGGGTGTTTTTTTAATTGGAACCATCGGGAACTGGGAACTTTTTTTTAAAAAATTTAAAAAAATTTAAACTTTTTTTAATTTTTTAATAATTTGAACCCTGATTGACAACTGTTTTTTTTTCGGGTTCTTATTTTATTTGAACCATTGGCGTTTCATTATTGCAGAACGTGGCTCTCCGTGTCTTGGTGGGAGTGTGGGACCTTGTCCGTTGCAGACGCTGCCCTCGTTTGTTTGTTTTTTGTTTTTGTTTTGGTTGGGACACAAAGAAAGGGTGACCTTTACTGCAAGAGAAGAAGAGAAGAATATTGAAAGCCCAGCCGCAAACAGACTGAGTGGGCTGGGTCAAACGGGGCTACACTAAAACTAAAATTGCTAAATAGTGTGGGGTGATAAGTAGTGTTGTAGTGAACTCACTGGATCATAGTCTTAACTTATTATATTATCATTCCAACTTCTATAGTATTTTGTTCCCATCTAACACTAAATGCACTCTCGTAGAAATGTTGAAATGATCAAATTTTATTATAAAGCTAAAATAGTGTTAAAATGAGTAAATAATGTTTTAACACTAACCTTGCAAATCACAATTAGTGTTATTGTTGACAATTAGTGTAGCCAACATTATTTACCAATTTTAGTGTAGTGAACTACTGCTCGTGTTTTCACCCTTAACCCTAGAGCGTTCCGACATCCATTTTTTGGACAATGAACAGATTGAAGATCTTATTTCTGTCTCGTTCTTGCTTGAATGAAAGTCATCCTAATTTTTGGTGATGCTTGATCAAAAATTTGTCTTATCTAATGGTTGGATTTGGTAGTACAAGAATACAAATTTGTCTAAAGTTACAAATGCGGAAGTGTGTAACTGCATTGACTCTAGTTTAAAACTAGGTTAGCAAAATTGAGGTCACAGATGTAAAGAATACAAAAATTTCAAAAAATCACTATGTCAAAAGAACCTCATTTTGAATCCATTCCAATAAGTTTTGCTCAAAAAATGATAATATTTTTCTTATAATTGAATTTTGAAGGAATTTTGAAATTTTCCTTTACAAATTTAGAAAATATTGGTGATAGCATTGGTGAATCTAACCATACAAATGGAATCTAAAATTCAAAATCTACAACTTTCCTTTGTATATCACTTCTAAAATATTCTTCCAAGTAGCACTTTATAATGATTTTCTCCAAATCATCAATTCTAGAGAAGAGTCCAAACGCTCCAAGGTTACCCCCCCAAAGCCTTGATCTTTTTTTGAATTTTTGCACATTTTTTCTTATATCTTTGTACAAAAACATTAGTTTCTGCAATTTCATGAAATTGGTCACGAAGGAAGGTTGTGATTTCAACATTCAAGTGTTACATTGGATGAATGAGAAGTTGGTTGCACTAAACAGTGTCAACAAGCCCTTCATTCATTGTCTAGAATGAAGAAGTCAAAACACTTTAGGATTAATTAATAAAACAACTAAAGTTGGAGATTGTTGTGAAAGAGAAAAAGTCCAAAACAAGTTCATTTCAACATTGCAAGATTAGATTATTTAACTTTGAACCTTCTTAACTTAAATTATTTGCACTAAAGTGTTTTGAGGTTTAAATCTCTATGGTGGGCAATTGAGTTGAAAATCTAGGGAAAAAAATTTAAAGAAAAAAACTTAATTTTCATTTATCAAATTTTTTTATGTAGAAGTAGGTGTGAGATAAAAGGAAAATTTAAATTATTAATATCTTTAAGATGGAACTAAAATGCACAAATTCCAATGGTGAGATTGTTCTAAAAAAAACTAAACCATGTGGAATTTTTTTTAATTGTAAAAATTGCATCAAAAATGAATTCTATAAGTTATTTTTTGAAGAATATGTATAGATTGCCCCCAAAACAAGATTGTCCATAACTTTCACATCATTTATCTAAATGAAATGAATCAAGTCTTTAAATTTAGATAAAATACAATCTATGAGAATAGAATTGAAAAAAATTGAAATTCTTGAAATTTTTTTGCTACCAAGTCAATCATGTTTTGAGCTTTTCTAGGCATAACTTTTATTCCCGAACACCATTTGGAAAAAAATGTACTCCCATGAAGATAATCAATTTTTCTATTTTCAAATTTCAAAAAATATTATGACAAAAATTGAGACCATAGGTACCTATCCAAAATCCAATTTGTCCCCTAAAGATACAATGGTCCTTTAGAGGTTGAATATATGCCAAATTTCAAAAGTTGATGAGCATTTTTGCAAAAGATGTCCCAAAGATGCCTAAATTGTCTAAGCTACCAAAAAAGTTTAGAACAATATAACTTTTGATTTGGGCATCTGATCAAAAAAATTATAATCCCACTTAAAGAATACATGTTCACCACCTTATGCCAAGATTTTGTGAACATTTGGCTAAAATCGACTTAATAAGAATCTATCCAATTTTTCAATGGTTTATTCAACAAACAATTGGCCTTTAGGGGTTAAAGGACATTTAATTTCATTCTTCAAAGAGCAACCTTGGGTATACAACTCTTATATTATACACAGGGTCATCGACGTTATAACAATTTAAAGGACAATTTTTTGTAAAAGTTATATCAAATAAAAAAGACCAAAGAGTTAAATGAAGACCAAATTTTATTAAAAAATAATTGTAGAAAATGTTGGATTGCATACATATTAGGAAAAAATGACTCGCAATATATATGAAGAATTGAAACACCTATGCATAGTTTTAAAAATGCCATACACAAAGTTTCCTCCAATTAAAATTAAATTTTTATTAAAAAATAAATAAAATTGGGTAGCTTGGCCTATAATACATGTATTAAAAAATCTATATAATTAAGTTTTTAATGCTATCATTGTCTTCAAAAACACTCATTTCATGTATATAATTACATTTTTGGATTCCTTGTTGAAAGTCTAAAAGAGTTTTTTACATTAAAACAAATTATATTCCTTGAGATTGGACTAAAATGCATTATAAGTGATTATAATGAGGACCATATAATATAGAAGTCTAAGGAATTTAACATAGTGTTTCCAAGGTGGACAAACAAAGAAGTGAATATAGTGAAGAAGGCAAGGGAGAAAACAACTCTGCATATAGTGTCACTTTGAACTCAATACCTCTCTCTCTCAAGCAATTTTGCAAAGAAGCATCTCCCACTTGAGTACCTGCTAATCCACAACAAACTTGTAGAGGCAATGAAGATTTCAAAGCAATTTAATTACATTCAATGTTTGAGGGGAGGATGGAAAAATAATGGAATTTCTTAAAATAGTGATTTAGAGCAACTCAAGTAATTCTTATTATTCCTTGAATAGAAGGTATAGAATGTTGTTTAACCTCAAAGTGACATTTGATATCCAGGGTTCAAAAACATCATTGCTTTTGAAGCTCTATAGGTCTAGATATCTCGAAGTTATACAAATCTCAAATGTACAATCTTGTAGTGTATATGTTTTAGACGATATGTACGAAATTTGAAGTCATTTGGCCATATAGATTGCAAGATCATAATGTTTTAGTGTCTAAAATAGATGCTGAAATTTTCCCAAAAACACATTTGGAGGTAAAATTTGTTTTCTAAACCTACTCAAATGAAAAAACTTTACACTAAAAAATGATTCAAAACTAGTATACAAACACATTGGTGAATTTTTTTTTCATTCAATTGATTCATTGTGTCTAAAAAATAGCTTTGAAATGTCAAGAAACAGCAAGAAAAATTGCAAAAAACACATATAAGGCTGAACCTACTACTACAAGAATGCTTCTCACTCACTCATTACTTCTTGGATTGACATGAGATTTTTGCCTCACTAACTTGACTATTATGTACAACTTTTTCCAAAAAACACTATTGAAAATGGACTTTGTATGAAGAAGAAATATTCCGCCGAAGTTCACTCTACTCCCCAAATGCCAGGATGTTGAACTTCGAATTGCTCCCAAACATTCACAACAACTTGGATTGACATGAAAATTTTACCACAATAACTAGACTTCAAGGGGAACAAAATCCAACAAATTTTATTGAAAATGAATGTTTTACAAAAGAGATCCAAGCCCCCGAAGTTGCAGCCCTAAATGCAGTTTGGTGAACTCAAATTGAAGTTGTGAACTTCAATTGGCCCCCCAAAACCCAGTACATCTTGGAGTGATTTGAAATATTTGCCACAAAAACTAGAGGGGAGAACACAACTTTCCCAACAAGCTTTATTGAATTTGGACCTCGAATGCAAAAGTTACAACACTTTGAATTGGACTTCAAATTGTGTGAGGACACTTTCTGTCCTCTTTGTCATTTGGGGGTTAACCCCTAAATGCCCGAAGCACCAAATTCTGGTGTTGACAATACTTTAAACACAAATAAGATCCAACTAAGTTGCTATTTTAAGTAGTTTATATTTTTGACAATTTTGTTGGAAGCCTAATTTTAGCATAAAATGGCCAATTAGGAAAATGAATGATTATGATTTTTCTATTCAAGATTTTGTACAAGGGTGTCTAATGCAAATCTTGACTTTCCATAGTGTCGAGGGCTCTTAGAAATGAGGCTCAAATACACTAGATCTTGGAAACAAAATCATATTAGAAGTTCATTTTAAAAAATTGTAAAATAGATTTTGAAAAGCCATAAATTGATTGGGATTGTGCATGTTAGGCTCTTCAACCTCATAAATGATATTTTTGTGTTTTCTTTTCCTATGTGATCTCTAACATGTATAGTTTGAATTTGTACGGTTACAATTCAAAAAATATTGATACAACTCATCAAAATGTTGACTTTTTATTCGATTTAGAGCAAATTTCAAGAAGCTCAGAACAAGCCTTGGGCATTTAGGGGTTAAGGCCCAATAATTTTCATAACTTTTGATTATATGGTTAAAGAGTTATTGTATGATATGTATTTTTTTTAAATTATGGAAAACTTGAACAATTAAAAAAATTGAAAATTGATTATATATATATATATATGAAAAGCTTTGAATCAATACAATAGTAAGATAGACAAACCCATTACTATTCTAATTTGCAATTTGAGTATCTTGGGGCCAATTCCAGAAGGGACACATTTTTTAGAAATATGTGCTTGTTTCACAAATCAAATCTATGTGAAATTATAATTTTTCGATTAAAATTATAATTTGGGTAAATTTCTAAAGTAGTTTATTGTGACATTATAGAACTACCTATAGAGTAGATTATAAACATCCCATAAACAACTCATAATCGCCTTTCCATATATCTAATGATACTTAAGTATTCACCAATACAGGGTTGATAGGTTACCTCTTGAAGGCATTAATGCACTAATTTTGTTAGAAAAATGAACAAAAGTAGGGAATGGAATTGGGTAGTGAATGGAATTGCATTGATCTACTTTAATCCTTAAAAGATGGATTGATGCTTGTAGAAATCATCTATTTTGATATTGTATGAATCATTGGGTTAAAAAAATCCAGTACTCATTGGAAGTCAAATTACTAGACCATAATTTAGGCACACAAGACCTATCCCTTTCACACAAAATTTGGAGGATGAATAGTTGCATTTCTATCCTACATAGAAAGATTTTTTGTCATTCATCAACCAAAAATAGTTGCAATGTCATTTATGGATTAATATCAAAACATGTCATAGAGAAGAAGTTAAAACAAAAGAAAGTGTATCCTAAATCACTCACTTGTAAGATTTCCACCTCTAGGGTACTTCTAAATAGAGCAACTCACTACCCAAAATGGTCCCCAACTCTACCTTCCACTTGTTCTTTGAATGTTCACCATTTTGGATATCCTCCCTCTTGAATTTTCCTTCAGAAGTACATTAGGCCAAGGTCAATTTTCAAGAATAGTCAATTTTTGGGCTAGGATGAACCAACTCCATACTCATCCTTGACGGAAAATGCTGAAATTTTTTATTTTCCACACATGATAAAATTTGCAAATTTTGCATTCATATTTGCAATCAAAGGCCCTAGATTAACTGGGAGAGTTGGAGAAAATAAATTAATCAAACACAAAGTAGGGAGGTTTTTTTATACACCCCTTGGAATGACTTGTGGGGGACGAGCGAGGGGATCAATTCACCCCATAAACCAATTTTTGGTGTGGATACCATTATACCATGAAAAAGATATCAAAATTTCTTGTAAAGGTATGTTTAAAGGGCCAAGGTGAATTGTCCCCCTCACTTGTCTAAAGGAAAAACACTTTCGTTTTTTGTTTTCCATACATGATAAAATTTGCAAATTTTAAATTCATATTTGCAATCAAAGACTGCAAATTAGCTATGAGAAGTGTAGAGAATAAATAAATCAAGCACAAAATAGTGGGGGCTTTTTTTTCACATGCACCCTTGGATTAATTTTGTCCGCATACAATCTCAATATTCATTGTGATTTTTTGAAACTTTTTGTGTAGAGCTAGAAAAATACATAAGCTTTATGGAAATATAATTTTTATTTCAATCGGTGCCTAGGAACAAAAGTTATAGCACAATTGGCCCAAAAACGTGGATAGGCAACTAAAAAAATCACAAAAAGTCAAAATTAAAAATTATTATTTAAAAGTAATTTTCATATAAAAAAAGAAAAGAAAAAAGACAAGATTAAGTATGCTTACTAGAATAATCTCACTGTTGGGATTATCGTGTTTCAATTCATCTTAGAGGTATTAACAATTTAGTCTTTCTTTCAATCTTAGACTTACTTGTACCTAACAATTTAGTTTTTCTTTCAATCTTCCTTGTACTTGTAATTAACAATTTTTTAGTTGAATGAAAATCAAGTGCATGTTTTTTTGAAATTTTTAGTAGAATTTGAACTCAATTCTTCAACACAATAAATTTTAAATTCAAAGTGTGTGTTGCAAAAAAAATACACAAATGATGGTCAAAGTCATCTGAAATTGCAAGCCAAAATTAAAAGAAACTTATTTTTCCAACCTTGAATGCTAATATCTTCCAATCTATACAATCAAACTTCACGAGAATTTTACCACATGATCTTAAAGAAGTCAAGTACAAGATCCTATGATTAGATTCTAAAACAAGTTTGTTTTTTGTTTTTTGTTTTTTTTCCTGGACAAATACAACAAAAATACAGTTTTGAGTCACGTTTCGAGTATTTTTTGACAGAAAAATGACCTTGGGACTTTATAGGATCAGTTTCTAAAGTGAAGTAATGAAGTCGTTTTTTTTTCCCACATGTAAAGGCACCTTTACTGCAAGAAAAATGGAAACAAAAAGTCTAGCAAGGGCCAGGGAGAACTGACCCCTCATTGCCCTGGCTAGGGTTAATTGTGAAAAAAAGCCCCCTATTTTTTTTGCCATGATTTTTTACATTTCAACACTGCCCCTAGCTAATTTGGGGCTGCTGATTGCAAATCTGAATTCAGAATTTTCAAAAAATTCATCTGATTGCAAATAAAAAAATTACACAGCATTTTCCCCAGGGGTAAAACGGGGCAATGAGGGGGTCAGTTCACCTTGGGCTGGGGAGGATTGACCCCCTTATTGCCCTGTGTTTTAATTTTAACCCTGGAGAAAACACTGAAATTTTTTATTTGCTGCCCATCACAAAATTTGAAAATTTTGAATTCGTATTTGCAATTAGAGGCCCTTAAATTAGTTGAGATATGCGAAGAAATACAAAATTGATGCAGCACGAAATAGGTGACAATTTTTACATTTACCCTTGAATGGGGCAATAAGGGGGTCAATCCTCCCTAGCTGGCAATCCAGCAAGCAGCCTGTGGGGCAAGTGAACATCAAAAGGAAAACAGTAAACTAGAAAGGGAGCAAAACTGAGTTACTTAACGAAGTTTGACCCCATGAAAATGCTTGGGAAAAGGAAGGAATTTTTTTTGCCAATGGCTTGCCCTCTGGTTCTGTGTACTGTTTCCCCTTGCAATGCAAATTGTCCATGTGTTTCCAAAAAAAGTTAAAAAAAAGTTTGACCCCATGGCCAAGAACATGGAACATCCAGGAAGCTGGTTCAGTTCAATGAACTTCAGCTTGTTTTCAATATTTTATTATAAGTTAGAAGCATAGAATTTGGTTGCATGAAAGCAATCCGACAGTTTCCAGTGCAGTGATAGTATGCAATAGGAGAAGAGTCCACCATGCAACATGCGGGCTTGGAACTTAGTTTGTGATATTGGGTTCTAACATCTAGAGGGGACATACATTTGGGAATCAAAGGGGCCCCCACCCCACCTAATATCCCATACTGGATCTACCATTTGCTTGTGGGGCCTGCAAGTGGACAGAGTCGGTCCACGCTGATGTGGCACCATGGACACAAGATAGACGATGGGGGCCCTTCAATAGGGGCCCCTTCAATATGGGCCCCTTCAATTTGCAAGAAGGTTTTGGCGGTGGTCTACATCATCCGGGGTCGTCAAGAACAAAAAATGCCCCCTATTTTTGTGGTGGAGGTGTTCATAGCAGTTGCGTAGGCAAGGCCACTTTCTCTCTTTTCTTATGCACCTATGAGTAGTTAAGGTGGTTGGGCTATGTGCAAATATTGAAAGTACTCACAAGTAGAGAAGAGAGAAAAAGAAAAAGACCATTTCTTCAAAAATCGAAGGTGATGCATACACATTAATCGACAAATGCTATTTGAGAATATCAATGGAGTTTTTAAATATTTCTAAGTCTTGGTACATGTTTTGTTGTGGAATTTCAGATTAGGTCTTAGACATTAAAAATCATGGTCACCAAATTGTGTTTGGAGGACGGGAGAGAGAGTTTGTTTAGTTGAATACCCTATATAATTTAAGACACAATGTCTTGTTCCTTGATTCTTATGCATCTTACTTCTTCATCTATTCTGAATTTGTTGTTATTTTGGTGTAGGTTGTGTAGCCATGGCATGAGATAGACAATCTTCAACTAATGATTTGGTCACTACAAATCCTACCATATCGTTATTCAACATGGTTTAAAGTATCCTTTAGTACTTTCTATGTGGTAGAATATTTTGTCATAGAAAGATCTATTAGTTACTTATGGCCATTGTTGGATAATTTTACCTTTTTGTTTTGGAAGATGATTTGGGGAATTTGGGTATGATAGATCCTTTATTTGCTTCTAGAACTTGACATGCATGTACCTACAAAGATGTAGTACTCAATTATGGTGTAAAGGCTCAATTGTGAATAGAGCAAGAATCTCACTTGAAGAGGGCTTGATGATTGTTGACCATATCTAAAGTGATTGAAACAAATACTTCAAATGTTATAATCTTGTAAGGCTTGTGGTCAAGCCCCCCCAATTTCCATGTAATATAAGTTAGGTTATCAACTTATTATAAATAGTTTTTATTTTTAATTTTGGTCAATTTAGCACTAAATGACATTTTTTGCCATTTTCTCTTGAAAAGCACTTATACCCATTTAAGGGTTAAGCCTTGGTCACCAAAAAATTCCTTACACAACAAATACATGATGATTCTACTAGACACCACTTCTCCTTCAATAAAAGAGTTTAGAAAGCCAAAGTTTCAATCTTAGATCATCAGCGAAAAAATCCTTTAAAATAATTTTTAGAGGCCTTTAGTGTCAACTGACACTTAATTTATCCCCTACAATCCCAAGACTTTTCATCCATCAAAAATTGTCCAAAACTGTCTATTTTAGTGCAAAGAGGAAAAAAAATCAAACATTTTTTTTGTATATCTAATTGTAGGGTCTTCTGATAGACTAGTATGAGAATTTGATTAAAAATTTTCAAAACCTTTAACCAGATAGCTTACAAGATAATTATATTCAAAGTGAAGAAAATATGTTTTTTGGCACCCTAGCAAACTAGTCTGTAAGCATTCAAATCCTCTTACCTTAAATTCTTTGCATTTCAGACTTAGAATTAAAAAACTATTATGAAGACTTGATTTAGGATTCCACAAAAAAGATTTGTAAAAAATAACAAGATTTTCATTCTTTAAAAAATTGTTGAGTAGAATTAGGTACAAGGTAGAGGGAAAAAATAAATTATTAATTGCTTTAATATGTAATTACAATACACTCAATAGTGAGATTGTTCTAACAATTAAAGAAAACCCCATGGATTTTTTTTTTTGAGAAATGTAGAAGTCAAGTTCAAAAACAAATCTAGTACATTATTTTTTCAAGATGATTTCATGATTGCACACAATCAAGATGCTCCGTAACTTTCTCATCACTTATTCAAATTGCACAAACCAAAACTTTCCATGTAAATAAACATATAATCTTTGAAAAACAAATTTTTCAAACTTTTTTTTTTCTATTTTTTGTGATTTTTTATTGTGCTCCAATAAATTAAAATTTGTGATGAAGATGGCATAACTTTTTATTCCTGAATACTGACTAAAATTTAAAAAATGATATTCCCCATGATGCGAATGTGTTTTTTCTATCCTAGGTAAGAAAAAGTTTTGAGTAATTGTGCTAAAAAATGAAAATCATACCAACCTAACCAAACTTTCATTTATCCCACAAGGAGACACTAGAACTTTAGGGGTTAATTCAACACTCATCTACCACTACAAATTTCTTTACCAAAAAACAAAATCCCTCAACATGTAAGCTTGATAATTATTCAAGAACCAAACCCCAATGTTTGTTATGGATAGAAAAAGGGAGATTTTATCATTCCAACCAATGTGAAGCACCACAATATAGAACAACCCTAGATTGAAAAGAACCCTAGGTCAAAAGAGCCCCCCAAAGAATCGTCTCCTTCTCGTTGCCCACCACGTCCCGGAAAGCTAGGCCACCAGATCAGAATTTTGCCCACTTTTTAAGTTCATTCTTATCTAATACATGGATTGTAGCGATGGTGATCCTCGCTTCTATCCGAGACGGAGTGGGCTCGTATGATCGATCAGCTACCCATTTTTATTTTTTTTGAAAAGCATAAGAGTACAATCAGTGCAGCCAATTTGCCTATCTATCCTACATGGACATGAACAGGACATGATAATGCATTGGAAATCAGCTCGCTTCTATTGCACACAAAGGACCCAGCTGGTGGGGCTGGGCTTGGACGCAATAGCTTTCCGTTGCTTTAAGCCGGTGGGTACCCCCCAACTGCCACTGCTTTGTAGGTAATCCTATTGGAGTTGCCAAATTTTCATATTTTCTTGTTGGCAAGCGAAAAGGAGGCTCCAACGCACCAAGGAACATGAGATTTGGATATGCTCGCATGCAAAAGTTACGAAGGAACATAAGGTAGAAACACCCAAAATCGTTACTTTAAGCAATTCAGCATAGTTGGAGGCATATTTTTTCTAAAAATAATATTTTTGTAGTATATGCAAGTGAAAATCATCATACTACTAAAATCATAAGTCCCTCTGTGATATCACAAATGCTATCATTAATACTAAGGGCTTGTGTTTGCTATGCTACACATTCATTGTATCACATATTAGTAAAAATTTGATATATTTGAATAGAATGTGTGATAATGATTTTGATAAGTCTTTAAAATAATTATTTTATAAACATATTTTCAATCATGCATACATAGAAATCATATTTTCACACAATGTGATATTACTGAAATAGAGTAGCAATTAACAATCACTTCTATAATATCACTTTTTACAAAGGGTGATATTATAGAAATAATATAGTCATTGCAATTGAAGTGATATTAAAGAGGATCAATATGGTGATATTATAAAGGTAGCAATTCCGTTGCTTTTTTTGGCTTTATACTTCTTTTGCATTTATATGATTTTGTGCTTTTGTGAGCTTTGAGCTTCTAATTTCAATTTTCTATTGCTACTACCAAATGATTTGAGAAATTTATTAGATTGAATCGATTTTGGATTCACAACAATTAAATTGTTCATGAAGCTTTTGAGATTTACAAGTTTTTCCTTTCAATTTTTCTATTTGGGTTGCCATTGTTTGCAACAATTGAGTCGAATTTCTAATGCATTCTAATGTATATGTATCTTTTACCATATTCATCATTGCATTATTTCATTCATCATTCATTAAATTTCTATTATTTATTTTAGTATATGCTTATTTATTAAAAAAATTATATGAAGATTTTAGTAATTTTTATTTGAAGATTTTTTGAAATTCTTGCTCTGCGTTCTATCTAATACATAAAAGTTCTTATGAAATTCTAATGGTGAATGCGTAGCATAGCAAGTGCCAAACGCTAGTGAATATTAAAAAAAATAGATTTTTCAAACATTGTATTTAATTTTTACGATTTTTCAAAGTACTGGTTGCCTAGACCACGAGAATTGTCCTATAGGTGCACCCAAAACTGAACTGTGCAAAAATCAGCTATAAGCAAATTAGAGTTTAGTATGTGTCCTTCAAGTGCATCAGCAAATCAAAGTTAAACATGTGTAAGACACTCTAATTGAACTTTAGGGACACTTTAAGGGCACTCTATGGAACAAGGATTAGGTATAGGGATGGAATTGGGTGTTTCTACCTTAGTTTGGTTTTAAAATAGTTTTTTCTACATATTGGGGTATATAATTCGGATTTTGGAGATGTACATAAAGTGAAGATGGTCAATAGCGCATTTGGAGGTGCCCACCTTAGTTTGGGCAAGTGATATACGTTGGTAGTAAGAGCATCCTCTCCTTAGTTTGGACTAAGGATGCTCTTATTAGTTTGGATTTATTTAGAACTACTAAAAAATAGAGGTTTAATTTTTACATTTAGCTCCATAGGACCAAATATTGAAGGAATGTAAATAAGAACACAATTTATTGAGAAAAATGTCAATAACATGAATGTCTACCTTGCTTTCTAAGATACATAGCAAGATTTTCTTAAATTTGTAATAAATAATTGTAATTCCTTCAACATATCAGTGTCATGGATTCTGACAGTACATTTTTTTCCATTAATATGTTTGACAAATTTTCTTGAAAATTAGTCAATGAATATCAATTGGGTGAAGTGGCAACATTCATTACCTACATTCATCAATTGGATGGTTGAGGACTTTAGAAATAATAAAAGCCATCTTCAAATACTCATTCAAATGATTCTAAGTGTAGTTACCCTATTAGATAACATAATTTGAAAATGGATGGATTGGATGATTAAGGGGGATGGAGAAGATGGGATGGCTAACATAACATTGTTTATCAATGAGGCAGGGGTTCCTTTTGCACCCTTCAATCTCAATGACCCCCTTACAATGAACAAAAGTATCTTATATCACTCTTCAACCAACCCCAACTCTTAAATTTACTCATAAGTCCCTTTTAGATATTTAGCAAAGCATAATACCTTCCCAACATGAAATAAGGACTACTACTTAGTTCTACAATGTTATAAATTCAAACAGGGTTCTATAAATATAGTTCCAAAACCAAGGCAATTTCTAAAATAAAAATCAAATGAGGTTGGGCATTTGGGCCCACATTAAATGCTAATTATATAACTGACCACACATGATTGATTAAAATTTTCAAACTCATTTTGGTGTAAACAATTAAGTTTCTTGGGAATTTGAAGGTTAACTATTGGAAGCTTTTAATTTTCATAAAAAAAGGTAAATATTTGATTTTTGAGAGGTCCTCAAAGGATATGTATCATTAAAAAAAAGACTTGATTTTCATATTTTTAAAATATGTTTTTATATAGAAGTAGATACAAGGTAGAAATAAAATCTAAATCATTAATAATTCTAAGATGGAATTAAAAATACTAATCCCAAAGGTCAGATTGTTCTAGCAAAAGAACAATATGAAGTTTGAGTCCTTGAGAGGGCTGTTTCAAGCCTATTCCCAAGCTGAGAATGCATCAGAATATTAAAAAAATAGTAAAATAGTTTTAAAAAATAATAATTTTAAAAAAATTAAAAAAATATTAAAGATTAGTAAATAATTATCTAACTTGGCAGGGTCTTGGCCACGTCAAATTGTTGATTTGGCAAAGTTCCCAGAATTTCCCATAGTCTGGGAACTCATGGAAACCCGTAGTCTTCTAATGCCCTCAAATTTCATCTAATGTATACCTTGTAGAACTGTTTGTTCTTTAGAAATATAATCTTTGCCAAAAAATCTAATGTTTTTAATTTGTTTTTGATACACCAATTTGTTTTTTAGGTTTGGGGTGGCATTACTTTTGCTTCTGGGATATAATTGAAATAAGAAAATTATATTCTTACAAAACTAATGTTTTTTTTATTCAAAAAATTCAAAAAATCATGTAAAAAATTTGGGTCACACAAGCCTACTTGAAATTCCAAGTTTCACTTGAAGGAACTTTAGGACTTTGGAGCTTAAAAATTGGATTTGATAAATTACTCTTTTTTTAGCATCTTTTTTTTCTCTCCCTTCCCTCTCTCTCATTTCTTCCGGGCCATTCTACTCCCCCTAAATTCGAGAGTCCACAAGTATTGTCTCTTCCAAGAAAGGCAAGGGGTGGTTGCCATATGTTGTTTGTTTGGCTCTTTAGAACTTGTATATTTGGACTCTAAAAGATGGGACCCATCTACCTTGTCAAACCAAACCAATCAATTGAAGAGCGCAATTTAACACCTTAAATTCTAAGGTTTTTAATTTTTTTTTAATCAAAACAAGATTAAAAAAATCCCTCAAAAATGTTGTTTCTATTGCAAGGAGCAAAAAAATTAAGTGGTTTTCTACATATCTAACCATAAGATCTTGCACAAGACTACAATGAAAATATGTGGAAGAAATTTCAAAAACTTTGACCACATATATTGCTAGATAATTTCGTTAAAAAGTGAAGAAAACAAATATCTTATTCCTTGCATGATTAGATAATAAGACTTTGAATCTTTTTAGCTTAAATTTCTGTACTAAAAATTTAGATTTTTTAATTTTGAATATTTGAAGTGATAGTTTAGAAAAAAATCAAATACACACACATACACTTGGTTTTCATACTTTAAAAAATTGTTAAGTAGAAGTTGTACAAGATTGAAGAAAATACTACACAATTAATAGCTTTAAAATGGAATTGAAATTGTCGCGATCCAAATGACACCTAACAACTTCGAGCAGCTCACTAGGTTCACCACAACCCACTTACAACATCACTTGGTCACCAACTACCTAACACTGCACATGCCAAGCACACACAGTGTTAGTCCACATTTCCAACTCATTTTGTCAAGTCCCAGTCACCAGGACTACTAGTACACACTTCCATCGTGACACCAAGCATGTCACTTAGTAACATGGGGGCGTGACTTCCACTTTAATGTGCAAGGACCCATGGTGGCACTACTCACCATGATCCTAACCGTCCTTGAGTGTCACTCCACTCCATGCTAGCCCTTTTTGCATTTGCTACTCATCCACTAGAGGTAACCAGTGCTCAACTCGAGATACATTCAAAGAGGCCTAGCTAGGAGCGGGACTCCACCCAATTGATGCCACAGGACAAGTGTCCTATGGTGCCTTGAAGTGGTGGTGAAGTCACTACCAACAACCATGAGTCATCGGGACTCACCAAGGCTTCAAGAGGAAGTGAGGAGGGAGACCAACCCCTCCTATAGTACTCTCTGTGGTATTCGGCAGACCCCCCCTATCCTAGGTCAAAGGAAGTCCTTGGATAACCTTGGGTTGTGGAAGACCACCTACTTCCAACCCAAATCGCCAAGTTACGCCACCATTTGGACTCCCGAACTTCCAACCGGCGTAACTTTACGCTCAAAGCTCCAAATCCAATAGGCGAGTCCATTTTAGACATCTATGCAACGAGTAGATGCAGATGGACTGCTCATTCGTCCCGTTGGACAAGTTCACGCAAAGTTATGACCCTCCAAAGATTCGGATTCACTAGAGGAGGCATCACGCCTTCACCACGGCTCTTCTTTTGGCCATAACTTTTGACTCATGTCTTAAAACCTTGTAATGATTGTTATTCTAGGTTCCTTGTGTTCATATATTTCTAATGATATGCCACATGCCATACTTTCTTATGAGATTCATTGAGAACCACTCACACCTAGCCCTTAAGTGTCCCGGCGCCACTTGGACCCAATCAACTTTGAACGCCCATAATTGTTAGCTTATAACTCCAAATTGCGCGTTTTTTGAGCAATTAGAAACGTATTGTGAAGAACTTTCCAAGAATGTATGACACTCTTTTGTCCACTTCAAAACCAAGACGCCATTGCGCCTTTTTTTGATCGGGAGTCTCTCAATTCTCTCTACCTAGTCTATTGCAAGGCTAGGAAAGTCACCTCCCCCCTTGCGCACAAAGGTTCATTGGGCACCCCAAGTAGATAGGGGCGTGACAGAAATACACTAATTTCAATGGTAAGATGGTACTAGCTAGTGAATTGCACCTTGTGGAACTATTTTTTTTTAGGAAATTGTAAAAATTGAGTTAAAAAACAAATCCAACATGTTATTCTATGAAAAAATTCTACAATTGCCTACAAAAGAAAAAGCTCCATAACTTTCACATTACTAATCCAAATAGAATAAATCAAAACTTTCCATGAAGACAAAAACACAATCAAAACGAAAGAACTTTTAAATTTTAATTATAAATTTTATATGGGCTTTCTTTATTGCTTGCTTGATGACCTAAATTTTGGGTTTAGAATGACATAACTTTTCCTCCCATGCATGGTTTGAAAAAAATCATATTCTCCAAAAGCTAATGTATTTTCTATCTTTAACAGAAAAAAATTCCCAAAATTTTCCCAAAAATTGAGATCATAGGAACTTGCTTGAACTTTCATTTTTTTTTTCCTAAAGGGGACAATGGAATTGTAGGGGTTGAACTCAAACCCTCCCCCTTGCATACAAAGACGGAATAATATCACCAGGGAAAGCCTTCAAGCTACACAATCATGTTATGCTAAATTTCAAGTTTCCAACAATAAAAGTGCATTTACAGCAATAAACAACATTAGTAGTAGTAGACGGTCAATATTAACCCCTAAAGGACCAAGGAGCCTACTTTGGGCTTTTTGAGAACTTAGGTAGGTTCTATTGACTTCAGACTTTGGAATTTTTGCTTGAAATTTTTAGGATGGATGCTACTCATCATAATCTATGTAGAAAGCTTTGTTTTAGATCATTCCAATAAATATTGCAAAAGTTAGAAAGTTTTTTTTTATTTCAATGTCAAATTGGGCAGCTAAAAATATATTATTATTTTTTAAAATTATATATATTGATAACTACTCAAAAAAATTTGAACCATTCAATTTTGAATAATGAGGTAAAAGTTATGAAGAGTTTTATGTTGCGGGCAATGAAGGAAGAAAAAACATAGAAAATCATCTTTTGTTCTCAATTTTGAAAATTTTCAAATAAAAATAAAAATATAGTATGTTAATTGTAAAGTAGAAGAATTTCACCATTGTGATTAACAATTTTTAATTTCTTCTAAAAATTATTAGCATATTAGTTTTTTCTTTCATTCAATATGACCTTCCACTTTACAATTTTTTAAAAGTTGAATATGAGAGCTTAAATGACATTTTTGGGCCTTTAAACATGATAGTCCTTTAGGGGTTAAAGACTAGCAAAAATAGCCCTATAAGCTTTGTTGGAGTAATTTCATCACTCTACAAATGTGATAAGAAAACTTTTGAGTTTGCCTTGCTATAAAATCCAAGTTACTATGAAACCTTAACTATTTTAGGACTTGTAGGATTCCATATCATTTTATCATCTATTTTGAGCCTTGGTCATTCATTATTTATGAGAACTAATGTAGAAGTGACCATAGATTAGCCCCTTCTTCTTCAATTACAGTCCACCAAATGCTTGAGTCACAAACCTTAATTCCTTGTATGAAGAAACCGTAAAGGGGAAGAGGTTTTACAATTGTCTTATCCC
The DNA here is from genome assembly GCA_950106755.1 of Climacium dendroides. NCBI lineage: Eukaryota > Viridiplantae > Streptophyta > Bryopsida > Hypnales > Climaciaceae > Climacium > Climacium dendroides. The sequence goes on along the minus strand of OX467082.1, from coordinate 34,136,682 downwards.
CTAAATCCCTAAAAAAATTTGACTAGCTATCTAAAACAATCAAGTTATTGCTACAAAGATAGAGACTCTTGTAGTATGCGGAGTGTTTTATTTGAATCTCTAAAGGTTTTCACAATGTTTTCACCAAAAATGCTCCAAAAACTACCATTTCAAGTATAAGTACCAAATTTGAGAAAAAAAACATTTTTAGACACACGCAGCCATAGGACCTTGTAGTACATTGAATTGAGAAGACGTGGAAAAATTCATAAACTTTCACTATGTGAATTTTTTTACAAGGTCACATTTGTATGAAAATATGTCCAAAATAGTGGTGCTTTTTAGTTTCATTCTTCAAATCAAGTTGGCTACATGCTTGAAAAAATTCACATCATTTGAAATTATACAACATATAGGAAAAAATAGTAAGTAGGAAGAAGTAGAGAATGATTTAAAATACTAAATTGTTAAGATTTTAGTTATGGACTTGAAAAATGCCAATCCCAATGGTTGTGTTGTTGCAATAAATATTCTACATTTTATGATTTCATTTTTTTCCAAAATTATTGAAAATTGAGTTCAATAAAGGTCTTCAAAGTTTATTTTAGAGTATAGAATCTATAACTACTTGCAAACTAAAAGTCCTTATAATTTTCATCTCATTAATCAAAATGGAATGTTAAAGAAGGGTTTTTTTGCTGCCAAAGCTACCTGCAAAGCAATAAAAACATGTCATACAACAACTTGTTAACCAAATAGTCAAAAGTTATGAAAATTGTTGGGCCTTAACTCCTAAATGTCCAAGGCACCAAATTTTGGTGCCGAAAATACTTTAAAACTAAATAAAACCTAAACAAGTTTTGAAAATGATTGATTATGATTTTTCTATTTAAGATTTTCTGCAAGGGTGTTCAGTGCAATCTTAAATTTCTATAGTCTTGAGGGCTCTCGGAAATGAGACTCAAATACACTAGATCTTGGAGGAAAAATCACATTGGAAATTCATTTTGAAAAATTGTATAATAGATTTTGAGAAGCCATAAATTAATTGGGTTATGCATATTAAGCCCTTTATCCTCATATGTTTTTGGTGACCAACTTTTTAGATTTGACATATGAAAAGAGGATTGAAGACATCAAATTACTTTTGTAATTTTAACACCCTCATGATTAAACATTATAATCTTTCAATCCATAAATAATGTTGTTGTATTTTATTTTCCTATGTGATCTTTAACATGTCTAGTTTGAATTTGTATGATTACTATTTTTTTTAAATTGATAGAACTTATTAAAATGTTGACTTTTTTCAATTTAGAGAAAATCCCATAACCTCAAAATAGGCCTTGGGCATTTATGTATTAAAGCTATTCCTTAAGCGCAAATTGTGTGAAAATTTCAAAATAAAAATTCTACTTGTAGTGAGCTACACCAAATTTCTATGTGGTAAAAAAACATAGTTTAGGGCTTTAGGGATTAATGCAAATAAATATACAAAATCTACCCTTCTTCTATAATTGGTTAATAATTTTGTATATTTTGAATTTACTAGTTAAATCAAGGGTCCTTAACCCTGTAATGCCGCAAGGTCCATTTTGTGGCTTTTGGATGACAATGAGATTTTGGATGATATATACAAATATTATAAGCATTTTCTCATACACTTATTTCTTCTTGACCTTTCATGGTAGATTGTCAAGAGTATCCAATTGAATTTTTAGTCTTGCCAAGTGTTTGTCTTCACATAAATGAGAAATAAGTAAAAAAAATGGATCACAAAATATGCTAATTTAGTACATTTTGTGAAGTTGTTGCTCTAAACTCTGAAATTTCTCCACAAAAATGATATTTTTTGAGTTTGAGCCCAACTAACAAAATGAAGGTAATCTATTTTAGTTTCTACTCCACTTTGAATTTTTTTTAAATTCCTAATATTGAATAATTTATTGTAGTTTGAACTTGGATGTCTTTTCAATGTCTACTGAATTCTAATTGTAGAATGACACAAAAATTCAATTTACAGTTTGATATTCATCACTATAATATACACACATGGTTAGATTTTCCTATTTTTTGAAATAAATTTCTATTTGATATCATTTTTCTTCATTTTTCTTCAAAGATTCTCCAAAAATCCAATTTTCTTTAATTAAAAAAACAAAAAATAGTGAAGTAAAGAAGACATGTAATTTCATCTCTGAAAGATAAATATATAGAATTTCATTCATATCTAGTTGCAAAATGGTAGCAAACTAAGTAATGGTCATTGAGCATTAAAATCATTGGTCATAGGTTTGTCTTTTAAGGGTTAAAGGCCAACTTCCCTAAAGAACTAGCCTACTCACTATCACCAATGGAATGGAGAGTTTTTTTTTTCTTTCTAGAGTCTTCATTCCACCATGTGGTAGATTGGTGGACTTCATTGGCCTCCACTCCATGCAAAACACTAAATCATTTCCACAAAGTGGGCCCAACATAGTATTTGAGGTTCTCCGGGGATAAAAGAAAAACATGCCCCCTATTTTGAGCAATGTCTAGGGCATATTTTACATTATACGACCAACTAAATTAAGCCCTTTTCAAACTTGGAATCCTTTGTCATTTAGGGGTTAAAGATCCAAGCACTATTTGGAGGCAATGAGAAGTTTTTTGGATGGATCATCATCTTGTAGTACTTTTACACTCACTTCATCCAAACAAATAAAAATATTCCCTACAATGAAAGGTTAGAAGTAGAACATTTTGTAATTGTAATAATCTTATCATTAATCCGTACATATCTTTTGGATAAATTTAGGCATCTAAATTTAAATATTGGATTTATAAATAAATAAAACAAATGAGATTCATTCCTTCACAAGTCAAAAAACAAATGGGTGAAAGTTTAGGATGAATCCTAGAGATGGTTATAACCCCTAAAGTCCCAAACAATGTTTTTTGGCAAATGCATATAATTTTTTACTACATAGTTAAAAAGTTATTGTATGATATGTGGATTTTTTTTACTCGATCAACTTAAAAATTCACATGTTCAAGAAATAAAAATTTAAAATTGGTTCCTTAGATTTATATATACATGGAAAGCTTTGAATCATTCTATTTTGAATAATGAGATGAAAGTTATGAGGAGTTTTAATTTGCAAGTAAGGTAGAATTGCTCATTACTCCCATCCACCCAATCCCACCACCTATGGAATCCTCCCATTTGCATCGGTGATCCACCCATTACCACAATCTTACCAAAATTTTATCATAATGGTAATGTGCTTGGAAAGCAGACATGCTAGCCTACGCTTCAATAAGAGTTTGCCCATGCTTCAATAAGGGTTAGCCCACGCTTCAATAAGAGTTAGCCCACACTTCAATAAGGGTTAGCCCACACTTCAATAAGGATATGGTAATGGGTAGTTCTACTTTAGTTATGGATTATCTACTCTAAAATGAACTTTGAAGTCTTTTATTGAATTCAATTTTCAATAATTTTGGAAAAAAAAGAAAATTACAGGATGTAGATTGTTTACTACAACATTAAAATCATTGGAAATGACAATTTTAAGTCCATAAATAAATTCTTGACAATTTTGTATATTGAATCATTCTCTACTTCTTTCTACTTACTATTTTTTTCCTATATGTTGTACAATTCCAAATGATGTGAATTTTTTCAAGTATGTAGCAAACTTGCTTTGAAGAATGAATCCAAAGAACCACACCATTTTGGACATTTTTTCATACAAATGTGACCTTGTAAAGTGCAGATGTTTGGGTTTTTGCAGGGCCAAAAAAATGGAATTTTGTCAATTCAAATGTTAATATCTTGCAATCTACACAATGGAATCTGCTAAATTTTTTTCCACATCTTCTCAAACTAGCATACTACAAGATCCTATGGTTGCATGTGTCCAAAAATATTTTTTTTCTTTTAAATTTTTATACTTGCATTAGAAATGGTTATTTTGGAACATTTTTGGTGAAAACAAAGTTAAAAACCTTTATATATATATATATATATATATATATATATATATATATATATATATATATATATACATACATACGTGTGTATGTGTATTTTAAGATTAAAGAATTAAAAGAAGTTTTCGACAATCTACATTTTAGGAAGATCCTAAGATTGTTGAAAAAAATTTGCATTCTTCCTTGTGTCTTTTTGGCACAATTTGGGGAGGAAGATCAAAGTGTCATTTTGCTTTGAAAATTACTAAAATTCTTCAAAATTTGTGGCCCTTACTATTGAAATTCAAATCTCCAATATCTTTCTTGCAAAGGAATTTTTGAGTCACGATGCTTGAAAAACATCTTTTGTTGCCTACTTTGCAAGCTCTGATCTCACACAAACGTTGCCATTAAATCTTATTCTATTAAATATATGACTCTAATATCATACCTGGTGGTTAGAATCAACAGAAAATAATTCTTTAAAATTTTTACATTCATTTTGTCAAACATCATACCCAAGCTTAATGTAACCTATTACATTTTGTTTGACCCTAAACCCTATACTTTTATTACCTAAACCTGTGAATTATACTACCTTTGTCCCAATATGATTTTTTTTGTTGAACAAAATGTTTCGGGTCAAGGCTAGAAACAAAGTTTTAAGAACCAATTTTGCACTACAAATAGAGTTTAGTGCACTCCTAGCATTCTAAAAACTTTGAGTTCTGGAGTTCTTTTCAAAGTGTAGTTTGGAAATATTAAAAAGTAGATTTGAGGGGCATTTTTAAGGAGCACCACTAGTCAATTGTTGAGTGTGAGGTTGTCATTTTGTAGGCACTTAGTATATACTAAAACCATGTGTGGCCCTTTGTTCCTCCTCAATTAGACAATATTCAAAGAGATGCAAAAATAAGAATGACTAATGTTGATTGCTTCAGTCATTTTATTTGTTTTTTGATTGATGATTGTATGGATGGGGGACTACTATTTGGAGTTAAAGTTGTATGGATGGGGGACTACTATTTTAAGTTAAATGTAGAAATAAAATTATATCAATTACGTATATATGAATGAAAAATAGAACATATTTTATTATTTGGATTTTCTAACACATGAAACTTGCAATTTCAACAATTCTTTCTATTGCTGAATTTTTCAAAATTTGAAGATGAAATAGAAAGAGATCTTATCAAGGTTTATTTTATTTTTTATTTTAAATCATATACCAAAAAATGATTATATTGAAAGTTACAATCAAATTTGACCAAGGTGCATTCACTTTTTGGATCATGCATGAACCTTTAGGGGTTACCCTAATGTGTGCAATGACCAAAGGGACGACAATGGGTCATCCAAGGAATCATCTTGCCTTACATTATGAATTCTTTCTTTCTTTCACAATGGCTTTTACCTCTAGTTCAATGTAAGTTATGCTCATCCTTTTATGACACCATTTGTTTGGCACAAGCTTAAAAAGAAGTCTTCACAAGCAATTCAATGAATTAATTCTAATAGTGTCATCTCAAATTCAACACTAGTATTTAATGGAAGTTGAAGAGTTCCTAAAAGCAACCAAAGGAAATTGAAGCATTTTGCAATTCAAGTTAATGATGACTCTCATACACTAGTTATAAATATGATTCATAGATTGTATCCATGTGGTTAAATTAACTAGTACACAAATCAATATTTTTCAATAAAACTTGAAGCCAAAAATTAATAAATCCTTTTAAAATTCATTATAGATTGAATATTTGTGATTTTCATAAGTTTTTTTTTCTTTAATTTCAAAATCTTAAGTTCTAATTGTAGTATTTTTTGAAGGTTTTTATTTTATTTTAATTATTTAAGTCATTTTTGAAGAGGCACTTCTTGAATTGAAAAAGTTGCTTTTTGAGCTTAGACCTACTAATACCTTTGAATTACATAATATTTGCAAAACAAAGTCTTTAAATTTATATTGTAGAAAATTCAATGAACTAATACAAAAATCTTTTATAAAATTGATGGATGAAAAAAAAAACATTTTTGTGTACTTGGGATGTATTTGCATTCATTTATTGTTCAAATTTTGGACATTTGGTCTTTAGTCTAGTGTCAACAATAGGTGTTTTTATGACATCAACTTTCAAGATTTGTAATTTATTCATATAATCTCTGAAAATTCTCAAACCAATTACATTCACTTCAATCTATTTTCATTTGTCGACATTCATAACATTGTCTAACCATGCAATGGTCTTTCCAATGTTGAAAAGGTATAATTATGCTTCGCTAGATGCTCAAGAGGGACTTATGCTCAGTTAATGGAGTTGGCTAAAGAGCCATCAATCATACAATTTAGTTCACTGAAAGGGTCCCCTTTTCAAAGATGTAAAAGAGATACCTATTGCATTGGTAAACAATATTGAGGTAAATCAACCCCAATTACCACCACCTTCTCAAGTTTGACCTTATACACAGGTGATGTACATTTCCCCTCTAAAATGCATCCCATGGGTATATGAGAGTGGATTTGAGGAGGTGGAGGTAATGGTTGGGATAAACCAACCTCCTTACTTGTCTCAATTTTACCCCTAGAAAAAATACATAACATTTTTTTAATTTGCTATACAAGATAAAATATGGAAATTTTCAATTCATTGATTTGCATTCAAAGTCTCCAAATTAGTTGGTACTAGTATAGAAAACAAATTAATCAAGCACAAAACATGTTTTTTTTTAACATGCACCCATAAGAAAAAAAATTGGGGACTAACCTTTGGGAGGACGAGTGAGGGGTTGTTTCACCCTCGCCACAAAAGTAATGGAGTGGTTCACCTTATACTATGGTGTGATCTTTTCCTCAAATTGTATTCATGGACAGGCTCGGGTGAATTGACCCCCTCGTTCTTCCCCAATTTTATACGTAGGGATAATACATGAATTATTTATTTGCCACACATCATAAAATTTAAAAATTTTGAATTCATATTTGCAATCAAATCAAAGTCCCCCAAATAGCTACACTAAATAGGGGTCTTAAGGGGATTCATATTAAATAACCCCTAAATATATTGGACTATGTTTTTTTACCAAAAACACTTCGAAACTGCCATTTTTAGGACAAGTACCAAATTTTAGGAATTTTTTTTAGACACATGTAACCATGGGATCTTAAAGTACACTTTTTTGAAAAGATGTGGGAAAAATTTCAGAAATTTCCACCATGTAGATTGCAAGATATTAGCACTTGAATTTACAAATATCCTTTTTTTGTCCCTGCAAAAAACCAGGCAGTTGCACTTCACAAGGTCACATTTGTATAAAAAAATGTCCAAAATGGTGGTTACTTTTTGAATTCATTTTTCAAGGCAAGTTGGCTACATACTTAAAAAATTTGAGATCATTTGGAATTGTACAACATGTACAAAAAAAATAGTAAATAAAAAAAATAGACAATCATTCAAAGCACTAATTTATTAAGAATTTATTTATGGAATTGAAAAATAAGAATCCCAATGGTTGTAATGTTGTAATATACAACATATATCCTAGGATTTTGTTTTTTTCAAAAAATATTGAAAATTGAATTCAATATTTATTTTAAAGTTGAGAATCCATAAGTGCCTGCAAACTAAATTTGCTCATAACTTTCATCTCATAAATCAAAATGGAATGATTTGAAGCTTTTCATGTATATATAAATTTAGAAAACCAATTTCAAAAGCTTAAAATTTTTTGAGCTACCCACCGAGCGTTGAAAATGACATATCATGCAATAACTTTTTAACTGTGTAGTCAAAAGTTATGAAAATTGTTGGGCCTTAAAGCTACTCATGCATGTGTTGTGTGAAAATTTCAAAGAAAAATAACAAAATCTCCATTTGTAGTGAGCTGCTTGAAATTGCTATAATGCCCCAAAATGTAGTTGAGCATTTAGGGGTTAATTGACATTACACACTATATAAACATCCTCTTTTTTTGTATATCAATAGTTATTGAAGTGTCCACATGCTATACATCATGTTTCAAACATCTATAGTTTTCTACAATAAGTCCATTTAATTTTTGGTCTCCTTAATACCCTATTTATTGTAGAAGTAGTGTAGAAAATAGACAAATCAAGCACAAAAGAAGGGGTCTTTTTTTAACCCCTAAAGCACTGAATTGCATTTTTTGGCAGCATAGTGATTTTGGATAGTTCACTACAAACGGAATTTTTATTCTTTTTTGCTGAAATTTTCACACAACATTTTTCTGAGGAGTAGCTTCAAGGCCCAACAATTTTCATAATTTTTGATTACTTGGTTAAAAAGTTATTGTGCAATATGTGATTTATATTGCTTGGTGGGCAACTTGGGCAGCTCAAAAAACTTTTTTTAAAATTCACCTTTCAAAAAAATAAAATTTTGAAATTGGCTCTCTAGATTTATTTATAAGTGGGAAGCTTTAAATCATTCCATTTTGATAAATAAGATGAAATTTACAAGGAGTTTTAGTATACGAGTGGTTATGGTTTTCAAAGACTCTGTAACCTACCCGCAATCTAAAACTCTTCATAGCTTTCATCTCATTAATCAAAATGGAATGATTCAAAGCTTCCCACTTATAAATTAATCTAGAGAATCAATTTCAAAATTTTATTTTCTTGAAAAGTGATTTCGAAAAAGAAAATTTGAGCTACCCAGTTTGAAGATGACATATCACACAATAACTTTTTAACCAAATAGTCAAAAGTCATGAAAATTGTTGGGTCTTAAAGCTATTCCTGAGGAAAATGTTGTGTGAACATTTCAAAGAGAAAAGTAAATAAAAATTTAATTCATAAAGAGCTGCCCGAAATCACTATGTTGCAAAAAAAAATGCAGTTTGGTCCTTTAGGGGTTAAGCTACACCCATGACGAAAAAATCAGGGCTTTGTGGAGGATGAGAAGTGGGGGTCAGTTCACCCACCCCAGCCCATGACCCTTTTTTGCAAACCAGCATGCTGTCTGTTTTAGGTGCAGATACTTATATTACACCTTATCATTTGTTCCCATTCAAGTGACCGCATGAAACAAATTGTCCGTCATTTTAAAATTTAAAACTCAAAGTATAAATTTTTTAAAAATCATTACTGGAATCTGCGGAGCCAGTGGAGGGCGTTGGAAGGCCAATGATTTGGTCATAAAAATGAAAATTAATTTTTTTTAAAAACAGGGACTGTAGTGTGGTTGTTGCTTCGCAGATAAGTTAAGTGGAAGTGGAAGTTGGCTGCCTGGGAGTTGGTGCAAATGATGCGCCCATGCTTGGCCCATATGGGTGAAGTTTAATCCTGGGACACACATTGGCCCCTTTGCAGATTGTTTCCACCTGCCCAATGGTGGCTTTGTAGGTGGAAGTTGCAATTGGGACTCACCCAATGGCAGAAAAATTGAGCCATCTCCATTCCCCTAACTTAAGGAATATTTCACTACAATACAATTTAGTAGGGTTTTTCATTTGGGAAAGAAAAAAAAAAAGAGAGAAAAAAAAAGACACCAAAGGTGGGGAAGATTGCACGTAATTCTGAGGTGAATTTCATGTTCAGCTTACGCGGCGCAGCGAGGTCATGCTCACAACATTCACTTCTGAAAAATCGGACATGTTTGGGGGTACCCACTATAAAATGTTAACCCTTAAACGACGAGCTCGTCACCGTGGAAATCATCTGTTTGGGTACTGTGTGAATTGTTGGCTTAAAAAATCCGAAAGCACTCATTGTAAGACAAAATGATGTAGTAGAAGACCTCTCCTTTTCATGCAAAATTTGGAGAATGAATAGTTGTATTTTTGTCGTACACTCAACGATTTTTTTGTCATTCATCGACCAGAAAATGGCTATAGCGTTGTTTATGGGATAAAATGGTAACCCTTAAACGACGAGCGGGCTGCCGTAAAAATGGTCTATTTTGGTATCGGGTGAATTGTTGGTTTTAAAAAAAAATGCAAAAGCCCTCGTTGGATGTTAAACTACTGTAGAAGACCTTTCCGTGTCACACAATATTTGGAAGATGAATAGTTGCACTTATGTCTTGGATGGAGAGATTATGTATTGGATGAATTCTCTGTCATTCATCGACCAAAAAACGTCCCCAATGTTGTTTATATGTTAACTAATCCTTAACCATATAAGGACGCGGCTCCCTGTGACCAAGATAGTCACCAAAATTCTCAGATTATTGGACCAATAGGACACATTTACTTTTGCTACAACCAATAGTGAAGTCATCCATCGGTCCATTGTGGTCTACAGTGTCCTTACTAGGTTAAAGGATGAGCATGTCATTGTGGAAATCATCCTTTCTAACATTGTGCAAATAATTGGTTTTAAAAAAAAATCCTAAAGCATTCATTGGAAGTTAAAGTACTATATAAGACCTCCCCTTTTCATGCAAAATTTCAAAGATGAATAGTTGCACTTTTGTCCTACACACAAAGATTCTGTGTCATTAATCAACCAAAAATAGCTTGTAACATTGTTTATGGGCTAAAGATATGCATAACATTCAGTATCCTTCAAAGAAGTTGTCTTTTCCTCTCTAGAGGTCTCATCCACAAAAAACATCATTTAAGGAAATCAAAATAAGCTTTAGTGGTAGGTATCCGGATTATAGTAGTGTTTCCATGGAGTGCTATTTTTTTTTTGCTAAATCTCAGACCTACCAAATGAATCAACAAAGAAATGTTAAGATGGTTTGTCAAAAATCTTAAAAATCCTTTAATAAAAAAATCATTGTCATTTATCCTTTTGCCATCAAAATTTTTTTGATGGTCCATTGAAGGATTTACTTCAATGACGTTTGTAGGAATGAAGGTTGAAGATGTCTTTTTTATATTGAAATCAAGTGTTTACCATGAATCTTGAAAGGATATGGAATAATTTGAAAATGAGAGCTTGATTGCTCATTGTCAAAATGTCAAGATTATGTTTGATGTAGAATTTCAGACTTCATTTAGTCATAGTAGAATAATTTTTTTCAAAAAAAAATTGAACTGAAAGAGATAGGTAAATCAATCTATTTTTCATCCTCCAATAAAAAATTATGGACAAAATTCTGACAAAATGTTTGAAAATGTCCAAGAAAATGTCTTTCCCAACCTCTCTCTCAAATTTGTTCATAACTTTTGATAAGAGGCTCAAAATCTCAAACAAATTTTTGGGTATGAAATTTAACTTTAATTTTCAACTTTTTTAAATTCAAAGCATTTAAAAAATTACTTGCTATGCCTAAATGAGGTTTGAAATTCTTCTTTAAATACAATTCTTGCTTTTGATTTAACTATGAGGGATTCAAGAGCTCCTACTAATTCTAATCTTTACAAGAGAAAGGGTTGTTTTAAGTGAATTTTTAAGTATAGTCCTAGACATAAGATTATAATTAATGACCTTTAAGGATATTTTTAGTAGAAATTTATTAAAGATACACATATCTTTTTCCATGTGATTGCGATCCATGCAAATGCAACTCAAGTAAATTGTGTTTACCTTTTTGACATTTAGCGACGTGTGGCATTGTAGTTACTGATGGGATGTAAAATATTCCACATCACTGTTGTTGGAGGGAAGGCAGTCTCCTTAAAAATACTACATTTTAAATTTTACTGTTAATGTCAAGGGTTCAAGACAAAATCTAGATGTGCCAAGTTAGAGCAAGTTTGTATCTTTTGAACACATTGCATTGTGTGATGAATTGCCACTTCTGTCAATTAATTAACTCACTTATAAAACAAATGAATTATTTGACTCCTAAAGCCCCAAAGTCCGTATGTGTGATTCTTGGAATTTTGGTTAGACTTGTGTGATCTCAATTTTTGACATGAGGGAATATATATTTTATTTCAATCAGTGTCCAGGAGCAAAAGTTATGTCACCATAAGTCCAAAAAGCAGCTCAAACTGCAGCCCCAAAGAATCACAAAAGTATATATATTTTTTAAATTCTTAGAGATCATATTCTTGTCTACATCTAAAGCTTTGATTCATTCTATTTGGACTAATGATAAGAAAGTTATGGACAATGATCTTGTTTTTTAAACAATCTAAGCATCTTTTAGGCAAAATAACTTATAGAATTCATTTTTGAATGCAATTTCTGCAGTTTTCCAAAAAATTGTTAGACAAGGTTAGATTTGCTTGCTACAACAATCTCACCATTGGGATTGTTGTGTTTTAATTCCATCTTAGAGCTATTAACAGTTTAATTGCCCCTTCAATCTTGAACCTACTTCTACTTAACAAATTTTTAACGAGTAAAAATTAAGTGATTTTTTATTGAAATTTTTTCCCTAGATTTACAACTTAAGTTTTTAACATTAAAAAATTGAAAATCAAAATCAATAGTGCAAAAACTTTAAGTTAATAAGGTTTAAAGCCAAAAACTCTTTGCAATAGAAATGGCAGTTTTAAATGTTTTTTGATAGAAAAAGGCCTTGGGACATTAGGGGTTAATTAAGCTTGTGAAAAATACATTTTGTACCCTATCTATATTTTTTTGGAAGTTTCTATGATTATAATTGATATGGGATATAGTACATGTTAATATAAGTATTCCATGTTCATATCAATACTAGTATATGTACATTGTATCATCTTAATATACCACATATAATATCAATATATATTTAGTATATTGCATTTCATATTCTATAAGTCTTTGTATTATATTTGTATTGTATCCATAGACCCTAATCTCAATGGTCAAGATTGTTTTTCATGATGGTGCAATCAATGGCAACAATTTTTTTTCTAATAATGCAAATTGATGGCATTGGAAGGGGGACACATTTTTCTCTTATACAAATCAATATTTGTGATTTATTCCATATGGGGGAGGTGCTAATGGTCTTGGTGGGGTTGTTATCATCTTTTCACCACATTGTGTGATTTATGGTTTTTTCAACTTTTTTGAAGTTTGCATTGAAGTAAAAAATGCTAAATATGAATTTCAAAAATGATCTATTGATGGTTGAATTTAAAATCAATTTAGAATCATATAATTTGAAAAAAATCATCAAAGATGTAATATCTATTGTTAGCAATTGAAAATTGGTACAAAGTGGGTAAAACTACAAGGTTACTAACATGCCATAATATGAGCACCAACTTTTATTATTATTATATTTATCCAAAGCATTTACAATTTTCTATGCAAAGATAATTTTTTTCAAAGTAAAAACAATTGGATGTTAAGTTGTTTAAGATTATTTTAGAGAAAGTATGACATACATGTTCAAAACTATCAACATTTATGATAGGTAGCATTCTTGTGCATCTAATAATATCTATATTACCTTCCTAACAACTTCTTGTTGGATGAAAATTGGATTTAAAAATTATGAATGCTATACAAATGTAGCATATGTCATTAAAAGTTTGAAAGGCTAAGACTCCTTGTTTCAATGAAGGCAAATCTATATTCTCAAAAGAGTTGTAAGTAAATTTTTATGCATTTGAAAAACTTCTAACTATTGAATCTTATTCTTGACTATTGCTACAATGACATAGAAAATTTAGGGCTTCAAGGCACTACATGAGTGAGATCCATGCTTGCAAAAAACCCCTCTTCTACTTCTCTTATGATGACAAAAACAATCCAAAAACATCTTATATTTGAAAGAGCTTTAGAGGTTAACCACTAAAGTTGTTTCATAACCAAAATGTTTGTATTTTTTTGAGATTTGTGATTCATTTTTTGGTATTTTTAATGTAGCTCCATATCACCATTGTTTTTTTTTGTCAAATTTTGTTCTTTGCAATTCCAATAATTATTGCAAAGTTACAAGTTTTTTTTGTTTGGAAATAAACTCTAGTAGTCTTGGTAGCAACAAGAATTTGCTTCGTTTATAATCAAATAATTGTATTTGATTTTATAGGTGTATATGTGGAAAGCTTTGAATCATTCTATTTTTATTGATGAAATGAAAGTTATGAGAAACTTGTTTAATTTTGGGGCAATCATGACATCCCTTTATAGAAATAATATTTGAAGTTCATTCTTGAACTCAAATTTTTATAGATTTAAAAAAACTGAAAGCATGGGATAAATTGTGTGTTATAACATTTTCACTATTTGAATTGATTTTTTTCAATTGTTGTTTTGAGTTATTAGTAATTTAATTTTTATTATCAATCTGAGCTACCTCCACTTGCAAAAATAATCAAGAATGCATAAGAAGCATTTGTTTAAAAAAAAATTTGGTGTGCATTTTGAATACAAGATATATTCCTTCATGTAGTAGAATGATGTACATATTTTTGAATAAAAAGTTTGAAAGATGAAACTATGTCTTTTGAATGGATTGGAAAACCTTGTTTTTAAATTTCATGCATCATGATCTTGTAATCAGTGACGTTATTAAATGTGAAAATTTGGAAGGATGTAATGTAATAAGTTTACTAAAAGATCATATGATTGTATCCATTAAAAAAATTATGAAGATAAAGACTTTTGAGTTGTTTTAGGGTAGGTTGCCTTGGGATCATTTTTGACTTGAAACTACCAAAAAAGGTCAAAGCTTAACCTTAAAAGGACACCTCAACACTAAGTGCTAAGTGGATGACATAGAATCCTTCTATGTAGGACAAAAATGAAGATGTTTATCTTTGGAATTTAGCATGAAAAGGGGAGGTTTTTGCATAGTAGTTTGACCTAATGACTGCTTTTAGTTTTTTTTAAGTTCATCTTTGGAATTTAGCATGAAAAGGGGAGGTCTTGCATAGTAGTTTGACCCCTAATGAGTGCTCTTGGTTTTTTTTAAGCTAATGATTTGCTTAGTAACCAACTTGTCCTTCAAAGCATAACCATGAAAACATGGTGCCACCAACAATCATATTCTTGATTACACGGGAACATTCTTTGTTTCTATAATTCCCTGGCCACAACATTTCAAGGTTGTCTTTTTCTGAGCAAGTTATTAGCAGATGCTATCTAGCACAAACACAATTGGAAAATATGCAAGTGCTCACACACATACCAAGGTTCAAGGTTCTCCATATATACAGACATTCTCATACAGAATGTAGTAGGCAGCCTAATGGTCCTAAAGAATGCAGATAAACATGAGATTAAGTAGAGGCTTGCAGTTGACTCCCAGATTATACTTCATAAAAATGTTTCTGCCAAGAATAAGTTAGTGTACTTTGAAGAGAGCTTGAGAGTTATCAGCACAGACACAGTCAAAGCACAAACATTAGATGATATTGTTTGTTGAGTTCCAGACAACACACATAAAACAATGCACATTCTCTACTGGCAGTAGATTGGAGATGCTTGAGGTTTAGCATCAAAAGAAGCAATTGTTATTGATATCTTGTGTGAACAGTGAGTTTTGACCTGTTCGTCTGCATTCTTCAAGGTAAGTGCATAAGATCCAGATAAGGGTTTTACAAACTCACAGACAATGGTGTGCAATTGGTGTAACTCTACAGTTTTCCTACACTTCATGAGGTCAAAATGGCTTTCAAAGCATCAGAGATGTAGCGATACTTGAAAGGAAATCCAAGCTCTTGTGCCTTCTTTGGCAGCACTCTTTGCCCTTCCAAAACCTGCACAAAGAAATTTCAAGGTCCATGAAACGCACAAGCCCGACTGGGTGGTAATTTCTCATCAGAAAATGATCTCTTCAACCGATGAAGACTTGCACTACAGGAACATGTACGAATACCAGTCAAAATCACTCAGTAGGCACGTAAAATATTCACAATAAAAAAAAGTGTATCAAGAGCCCCACCAACATTAAACAGCACAGTACCTTGCACAGCTGACAGCCATGAAAAAACTATTCAGAGTAACTGTGAGGTAGCACAACGTTTGTGATGTTGGGTGAAATAAATATAGCCTCGAGGTTAAACGATGAAAGCAGTTGATTGCGATATGCAAGGCAGCCATCTTATTTGACTTATTTCACAAAACTCTCCCATCACATCGCAGATTTATTTCAGAATTGCTTTACATCTAGACAATATATAAACCGCAAACACAACATAAACGATCCTAACTAACATCAAAAAAGTCTCCCCCTACGAATAATCAACTGCTTCAGTAGCTAAAGAGTCATACTAAAATGGCACGGTTTTAGATCCATTTCATAGTCTTTTTAGTATCTTTTTTAATACCCAAATGGCATATCTTCAACTCGTTGAAAGGTTAATGCTGAAACAATTGATAATCAGCGAGAAAGGATTTCTATAATATATAATGCAGAAAGAGACTAACCACTGTCGCTCCTTCGCCAAGGATGGCCTTGAGGGCAAACTCAGGAACAGGAAGCCATGAAGGACGTCCCAAGATGGCTCCCAGTCGGTCGCACATCTCTGCCATTCGTACAGGGTTTGGTGCAGTTCCATTAATTACACCTGCCACCCATCATGCAGTTGAGGCAAAGAGTCAATAAGTTTCCATAGGTCCATACAAGCATCACCCTTTCATGATTATTTTCTTTTTAAAGCGGGAATCCTCGCTCCCCACGCTGAGAAGACAGGCATTATGTCTTACACTTACAATTCAAAACCCTTTACGACAAAACTCAGTGTACTTAAGTGCAAAGTAGTCGGTGTACATAAGCTCACTTGAGAGATTTTTAAATACCTTCATAAGCTGGGTTTCTGAGGGATTCAATGATCATACCCACTAGGTCATCACGATGCACCCATGAAAACCTTCACACGAGAAGAACCAATGCAATTATCAAGTTCTGTCAAATCCAGACCGGAAAACCAGTAACAAAAAAGCAAAAGGAACTTGCTCAGTTACTTGAACATAACACTATAAAGCAAGCCAAGAATAAAGTTCCCCACAGTAAATAGATAGAGACAGAATATTCAGTAGTAGTCAGACTGTAAAAGTTAAATAAACACAGACCAGCAAGCTGCACCTGACTCAGCTACGTTGCTGACCAAAGACACTGATCTGCGTGGGCTAAAATGTTATGGACATAGGATTTTGAGGGAGAAGTGCATTACAGAGGGCTCAAACTCTTCTACAGGATATTCCAACACCATTTCTTAAAGCAAGCTGCACCTGACTCAGCTACGTTGTTGACCAAAGGCACTGATCTGCGTGGGCTAATATGCTATGGACATAGGTTTTTGAGGGAGAAGTGCATTACAGAGGGCTCAAACTCTTCTACAGGATATTCCAACACCATTTCTTACATCTTAATCTTTGAATACACTTAAGAAAGTTAGATAATGTCAATAGAAGTGCCCGCAAGAACGTTTTACAAAAAATCTACACAAGACCCTATAATGATAGTTAAGATTAACAAGAATCCAAACACAGGAGATCAACCAACTCTGTGCCAATGCAGAAAAGTCAAACGACATTCTTACGTGCACGGCAATCTGCCTCCCAAAATTGTGTGAAATAACTTTTACATTATCTTACATTATCTGAAATATCATGTTCCCTACTATCCTAAAATCTTTAGAATGCTTTAGGTACAGAGAATAAATATGATTTTTGGGTCGATCACCTAATGAGAACCAAGTTGATTACGAAAAAACTCCAAAAAATCTAAATCTTCTGGAGAAGGTGCAAGTTACAATGAAAAATCATACGACATTCTTTTCATTCGAGATTCTTTACGAATTTAGGTCTAAACTTGGGAATCCAATAGGTGAACTTTGAGCCTTGACCCATGGAAACTTGCCAGTGAAATAAAACGCTCCATATCTAAAAAAAAGTCAGATTTGAAAAGAGCAGTTAAACTTCATTTTCTTGAAGGCAAGAGAACTCATCCTCAAGGTCGAAAATGCCCTCAAAGGGATAGAGCAAAGTGACTCACCACTGCTTTCCTGAGCCTAATGGTCCACCCGCGAAAATCGAGAAAATCGGCACCATCTTCGCTGCAAGGACAATGAAAGCAAACAATTGAGAACGGATTGAACTTCCAGCGAATGAGAACTCTTACCCCGTCTTTCTGAAGGCCAGCTACAGACAAACTGCATCATGGACACACATCATGCCAGAAAGTGACCAAGACATTTCTGAACACCATCAAACAAGAAAACCCCCAAATATGCAATGATGAGGCAAAGATGAGTAGGAAAGAAGCTTGCTAATTCATTGCCAACTAACTCATATGCAACAGTTGGTTGGTTGGTTGTACTAGCCAACTGTGCTTGTTCGTACATCCTCTGCGTACTTATCCAACCATTTCGACATCAATAATGAGAATTGAAGTAACCAAAGGTAGAACCTCTACTGCTAAAATCAAACACCAAGCGGTCATCAAGTTATCACCAATAAAAATATCCCATTAAGTGACACTTTGTGTCCTCTACTAATGAATCGAATGAGCGAAATGCGGCAGAAAATTTGCACTAAGTTCAGATATTTTTCCGTGTTGTGTGGCGTTTACAAGTCAAGGACATCCAACTGTCAACTAGACCCTTTCTGTTTTATTCTACGATACCCGTATACGCAAATGACTGGACATGATCGAACACTAGTCTTCTAAACCAGAAACGTTATTCCCTTGAATTCCATGACTCAAGGATCTCTTCAGCATTCACATGATCTTGAACTTGAGTTTCCATGCTTCTAAAAGTCAGGTGACAGAAGCGTAGTATATTAAAACTTAACTGTGTTCCTTGTTCTTCCAATACTCCTTCTGACAGTATCTCTCTTTTTTTTTGTCGGCAACTACGTTATTGTCCCTAAAATTTGATATGAACTTGCAAGAAAAAATAAAGCTAAAGTCTTTGCTTTCACTCCATGAGAACGAGAGTAATCTATGAATGAGTTCAGTCGCCACGTTCAATTATACTATTCGCTCTTAATAAGTTAATGTGGCATCAGGGCAAATTAAGGAGTGGTTAACATGCCTAGTGCTCCACCGTCTTTGTCAAGCACAATGCCCGTGCGGATGAGAACTAGGCGCGTGCCATTCTCCAGCTCCTTAGCCTTTCCCTCCCACACTCTGCACACCTGCCCCAGCCCCGTTCGCAATATGCATATACTTTGAGGGAGACAATTTAATCCTGTTCAGAACTATCATGAATACTGAAAAAAACGCCATGATTACAATAACAGAAAAAGACTTTGTACATATTTCTTATCGTAAGTTAGAGTTCCAAGCAGAGTGTGACCCTACGTGTCAAAAGTGGGACTCTAGCGAAACGGACCTCGGAATGACATTTTGAACTGTATGATTGTCTGCCTTGGAAAAGTCATTCCGATATAGTCAATCAATTAATCAATGTCCTTTAAAAGGGGATGTTATACAAGTGGGGCATACGTGAACAAGAATTATACATGTTTTACATGCACGTGGAAAATTCGAATTTGAAGAGAAGAATGGGATTCAAGAGACATGCCTAGACTACCACCCTCTTGCCCATCCAGCACGATGCCAGTGCGAAGGAGAACGAGTCGGGTTCCTTGGCGCACTCGACGGGCACTTGCTTCCCATGCTTCACACACCTGTAATGAGCTCCATAAATGGTGGTCCAGTCTTATACGCTCCTCGTACATTGTTGTGATTGAAGTTCTAATTGTAATTCTAAACATGGAACATGAAACCAAAAGCCTATGACAGGCTTCTCAAGGCTTTCGGAACATGGTAATTTAACATAATAAACGACCCATGATTACTGTCGAGCAGCGAGATTCGTCCAAGAAGGTGTTCATTAAAACTAAACCACTTAATACCAAATTTGATGTAGATTCCGTATGACCAAAGTTCATGGTGAGGAAGCTAATTTTGAAAGTACAAGAATCAGATGAAGGAGACTACAGTCACGGGTACAGTGTAAGTATGTGCGTGCTATTCTGCCAATTTCAAGTCCCACTTTTGACACTAAACGGCTACTTCATGATCATAGTCCCCCAAAACAGTACACCCTCTAAGTAGTGTTAAGGATTATGCAGCTCACAATGAAGTATATATGAATCTCTCCTCAATGTTTAGTTTGTGGCACAGTACACACACCTCAGCAAGGTAGTCATTTCCAGAAGGACTTGTCTCATCAAAGGCAGATGTCTCGCTTGTGCCTGCAACAATATACTATGATATTAAGAATGCATACCACCGACCATGCAGGACAATCGCTTGTTCCATTGAAGGCCGTTAAAGTGATGACGTCTAACGTAGAGGTTAAGGTCTGGTAGCTTTCAAACATTGATTTGTACCGTTCCAAAAAGTAGGGTATGATTTCTTCTTTCTATTGGAACATTTTGTTACCAACTTTGAAGCTTTCTGAATGATTTATTTTAACTCCTATAGCTATAGAAGCGGCCATTTGGGCACCTCGGGGTTAACTAAACGTCGACTTACCGTAGAATCCTACCGCGGTTGAACTAACAAGAACAGCAGGTCGCTCCTCTTTCGGTGCTGAATTGATTGCTTGTACTACCTGCAATTTCAAACGAAGTAAGCACACCATCGTCAAAAATCGTACATCTGAGACCCCGACGTTATTGGTCAACTCAATGGCACAGCAGAAAACTCCATAAAATATAATTATATAAAATACACAGAGATCCTTCTCTGCAAGAATTTTAAATTCGTTTTCACCTACCTTGCCTGTTACCGCAACCCTGCAGTTTTTAATATCTGCTTTTATCTGGAAAAAAAAGGGAAAAACAGAGTTGAATTAGGTAATTGATCCCACATGTCTGAAGCAACTGGAAATATGAGTTCAATAGAGAACAAACGTGCAACCTTGAAGAAACAAGGATGTCCACTAACGGAGGAAGAAAACGATCAAGATTACGTTCTTGTATGAATACAAACGGACATTTAGTTCAGGAGATCAACTTCTTGCTCTCCGACAACAGCAGATTTATCATGGTATTATAATTCCCATACCTCAGGAGTCCATCTTGTGCTAATGGGAGGGCCAGCCAAGTTGACAACCCCAGTGGAGCCTTTAATCAATTCTGCCCACTTACTCTCTCCTCCTACTTTCAAGTCCGGATATTTCCTTTCTGCAAACTTGCCCTCCCAGCATTATTAATTCCCAAACAAAGAGAAACACACTACCAATGGACATACACGTATACTGACTTGCATTTACACAAATAATTTCAAACGACAAGCAGAAAGACAGTCGATGTCACATTCCAGTGAGGTAAAAAAAAAAATACAACATGGTTGGTGGTCATCACTCGCAGAACACTCACCAGGAAACTTTTCATGAGCCTTCGATTCTGAGCGGGTCAGAATTCGAACTTCATGCCCATCTGCAACGAACTAAATCCAAACATCAGCTCAAATCCTTTCCGAAATGGAATACAAGGCCAATTGACATGTGCATGGCCCTAAATCCAAAACCTTTGACCCCCCACCCCACTAAGGCAGAGGATACTAAAAACGTTAGGACTTGATCCTGCCTCCTATAATGATTCATATTCCCAACAGAAACTCCTCTGTTATCAGCAAGTGGTGTAAGTATGACTTGGCTAAAGGTCTCTGTCCAATGATCCTTGAAAGGAAATGGGCTTGCCTACTGTCACTTATCGTGGTCTACAACCTCCCTTTTTGAAATTGCACATTCCTACATATTGGTTAAAATGCTTAAAGAGTATCCTCTAGTTTAGATGATCGGGTTTCATACCTGTAACGAGTCTGTCCACTAATCTCGAGCCAACAAAGCCTGTCGCACCGGTGATGGCTACAACCATCTTTCACCCATTTCAAAAACCACCATTAGCACATCCAATACCGAAAATCGGACTCCGTGAATAGCATCCCAAAGAGCACACATTCTCTGCAAAAGAAGTAGCAATGCCAAACCAATGGAGTAAGCTAGGTGTACCTTGGGCCCCTTGTTGCCATTAGGGCTTGCTGCAGCATTGCAAACCAGTCTATGACAGCCTCTCATCTGTTGCGAGACACTAGGAAGAGAAAAGCCCTGCGGTCAAGCATTATTAACAATGAAGAAATTGTGATAAATTTTGACACGGGAGAGGATAACATTGCCGAAACAGGGAACACACACACAAATTCCACAGCTGTTATTGCATTTCGCGCTTATAAGGTAGATGCCCCAATTCCACCTGGTTCCTAAATCCATTTCTAATTTCACTCCAGTAGAAACGTTAAACCATAAAACTGCCACAGGCGCAGTGAACCCTTCCATGAAAACTGCCGTGAGTTGAACCTTCCCATAGAAAGCCTTAAGGAGTTAAGGTCAGAAGAAGCACAGTCTAGTGCATGCTTGTGAGAAAAACAACATAGCAACTTCGAAAACTCGTCACTAGTTCAGCAGAACTCCAAAAATTGCAAAACGATTTGCATTGGATTCTATTTGCTCATGACAACAACCCAAAAATTCATAGCGAATTCTCACATAGGTAAGAGTCTTACTTACCTCAGACAAAACCATTTCAAAATCTACAAAAGAAAAGAGTGTGGATAAGAAATTGGGCACTGGAAGCTTCTGGAAACGGTGTACTCACCTCAATGGCGAGTGAGAACAGGTGCCTGGTGTCAGCATCGCCCAGATGCGTCTTCGCGGCTCCAGGTCTCACAAAAGAACTGCCCATTGAATTTGTTCTGTTGCTCGGCCATGTCGCAGAGCCGCTAATCACCACCCCTTGAAGCAGCATTGTAACAAACCCAGTGACAAATAAGCGCAATTCAAAACAGTGAAGAGAATTGCAACAACGGTAGGTTCATCTGGAGAATCCCAGCTGCAGCAATTTCCAGGTCCGATGAAGAAATGCAGCAAACAATCGAAAGCTAGGGACTCACAGAGGACAATCTTCTTGGTGACCGGCTACAGGAGGTTGCCTCAGCGTTTAGGGTTGGCTACTGACGGTGGTGGAAGAAGAGTTGGCTACGGTGACTGGGTAATCCGGTCTCAGTAAGCCTTGCTCTTGTTGTTCCAATGGCCTTGTGGTGGCCTTATCCGAGTAGGAGCCTTTAGCCTGTGGATGCTCAGGAAGTTCAAAATTGACGGCCGGATACTTGTGCTGCTTTACATGGGTGGGACCTGATTTGCACTTCGGAGTTCGGACATGCGCTTTCAGTTTGTCGTAAAAAATTTATGCACAGTTACAGTTAGTGGAGCGCTCAATTAAGTTAGTTGCGCATGATCGAATGGTTGATTGTTTTGATCTTGAAATGGTAAAACCCTAAACCCTGGTCTATGGATGCTGCGCTGACTGAATCTTTGAATGGAATTCAATTTCGTGCTTAAGAAATTCCGCAATTTGTGGTTCAGGAGATTCCGGGAAAATCTGCGAGAATCATTGGCAAGGCATGCTCATGATCGAATGGTGTCGGTTTCGCTGAGCTTGAAATCAGCTAAACCCTAACGCTGGCTGTACGTTGGAGATGCAGCCCTTAATCTTTGAAATGCGTTTAGATTAGTGCATAAGTAATTCAATAATTTGAGTTGCAGAAAATTCGAGTTGTTGCGGACGAAAATCTTGTGACATTGTCATGGTCAAATGGTTGTTTCCCTGTTTCCTTGAGCTTGAAATTAGGCAAGCCCCTATCGTGGCTGTGCTTTGGGATGCAGTGCTAAGTCTTTGTATCGCATTCACTTAGTGCATAAGTAATCCAAGAGTCTCGGCGGGAAACGATCTGTGGCCAATTATTTTGCACAACCAGTAGCATTCTCAATTTCAATTGGTGACTTTGTTTTACCGTTTCCTTGAGCTTGAAATCAGCGAAACCCTAACCCTGCTGCGCATGGGGATGCATCTTGAAACGCATTTTAGAGCATAAGTAATTCGGAGCTTGAGGAAATTTTAGTTGTGGGAAATTAATTTGAGAGCTTCGTCATCAGGGTTTTGGCTCGAGCTCGAAAGTCGATTAGGGGTATCCAGGTAGGAACCTTCGTCCTGTACCTCAAAGTCCACGATTGTGGGCCATGATTGCTGCCTCATGGTGTAAGCTTGTACGATCGATCTGTTAAGCTTCAGGGTGCCATGGCCATGGCCGAGTTTGCATTCTTGCAGCTATGGAGACTCGTGAGTCCTTGGCAGTCCTGGTGGTGTTTTGCCTCTGTTTGTTTCTGCTGCAGGACCTCCTGCAGCCCCTTCTCTCCTTGCTGCTCATTCTCTTCATCGCTTTCGCCGCTTGTCACACAACTAACGAACCCTACGGGCTAGTTTGGTAGCATTTTCTGCAGGTTTCGGAAATGGTTTGGATCTCGCTAACTCTCGTGAAATCCTTTTGCTTTTCGTCTTGAATGTCGAGTGTATAGAACAGGGGTGTCAGTCCCGGGATGCGATTTAGCCATGCAACCAAGCCATGGAGCTTCGATCATCTTGAAGGAAAATTAGTGACACGCAACCTGAGTGCTCATGAAAACAGAAGGGTCGTATTTTCAGAGACAGATTCTTCACACATTGCCCGGATACTTCAAGAGCAGAAACAGCAATTCAAGTTCATGCTAAAATTCTACATGAGAGGGTCCATCAGAGATTACTGTGAACCCTGTGCTTGTAACAGACAGAATACGATTCAGGTTGCAGCAAACTGACGTGCAGTCAACCCTAACTAGCCTAACCTCACACATCATAAATCAAGGCATTTATCCACGAAATTCTCTTGTATCTTGTTTTGCAGAGGGAGAGCCTGGGGGGCTTCAGACCTTGATGCGAATCGTGAAATTATTAGCGTGGGGAAAATTTAGTGTGAATTATGATCCACATCTTCGACTGTGCTAGATTTTAGCTTTCTACCGAAAGTCGACCAGCTTTTGTTTTACCGACAACTGGAGCTCTGTGTTGCGGTTGTTTAGCGTTGCCATATCTGAGCGAGCTTCGAGCTTTGGAGATTCCAGTTCGAAGTCATGGATGCAGGCTCTGGATTTGGGACTGTGAGCGACCCTCTGGCACTGCTGCCGATTGACATAACATACTCCAAGCTTGCAGGTGAGGTTTGGTTTGCCTTACTCTTACGAATTGTCGTTGTTTTTTTGGGTGTGTGTGTCAGGCTTTTAGGGTTTAGGATTTAGGGTTTTGTAGTTGAATGGGTGCGATTGCTGTGAGTGGCAGATTGGCTGGTGGATCGGAAGAAGATTCCGGCGGACTGGAGGAAGAAAGTCGCGTCGTTGCGAGCACGAATTGCGGCTGCGTTCGCGTCACTGCCGCTCTCGCTGGATCCATGGCTGCAGACCTGCACTGCCGAGAGTGAGTGCCATCTTTTTGTGGAGCTTTTGTATTGAATTGTATCCGAGAGTCGAATGTTTGAAGTTGCGATGAAGCTTCTGTATTGGTGCTCATCTGTAGATTGATGAATTTAGGGTTTTGATGGGATTGCGCAAGGGTTTCACACAACCCTTGAAAGGACCAAGGATTTGTGGTTTTAGAATGATCATTTCGATTTATCATATTGTGGAAAGTATAATTTAAATGTGGAGAAATTTTATCTCACTAGATGTGTTGGTTATTATAAATGATTTTTGGAACAAATATGAATCCCTGTAAAAAACTCATCAGAACTGCTGAAAAAAATGAGGCCAAATATGGTTTCTTGGTCCTTAAAAGGGTTAAATGTCATGCATTCTGAAGCCTAAACCCTAAACCTCTTTTTGGAATTCTTAGATTTGCCAGAGTGAATTCATAGAAATTATAGTTTTTGTCAATTGACTTTAATACTGAATTTTGTATCGCTTCAAAAGTGGACATTAGAAAATTGAATTGCAACTTGTTTTTAGCTTTAAAGTTTTTAATGACAATTTGGATGGATCGTAATACTTTTGTTAACATTGGAAGTTGTTGATGAACGCAGACACTGGTTACCTAGAAGCGAGGCGCATCAGAGATTTGTTGGCGGAATCCAATCCTGAGTCTCGAACCTTTTTTGGTCGTCTTTCTGGAACAGCGGTAAGCTGCTTGACATGTTATAGAGCTTTTTTCAGACAATTCTCCTCAGAATCAATGTTTTTTTTGCTGGAGATTTATGTCCCTATTCTTTTATATCCTCATTGTGGTCATTCACAATTTTCTATAATTTTTATGTAGTGGCGGACAATGTGTACAGGGTGAGTGGGATGGTATTGTACGGGCTTACGAGAAGGAGCTCCTACACCTCGGAGAAGCAGCACAGATTATGGTGCATTACACAGATTATGAAATGTATGTTTGATTTTAACATACTATGGAGATTATTCCTGCTGTTTGTCCTTCGTTTCCTCTTGTAAAACGTCACTGTAAGGTTAACCCCGAAGTGACCAAATGGCCAAAAGTGGGCGCATCCAAATCTCTAGGAGTTGAAGTTATTTAATTACATTTTTGAACTGAAGAAGTTAACGTATTGAAAGTTACTGTACTCGATCCTTGCTTCCGAATTTTTTGTTTGGACACTTAGGTGCATTGATTTTTATTTGAAATTTACATTGCTATGATTGTCTGATCTGTTTGTGGTTCTTCTTTTTGATGGTTCATTGGTCCAGTAGCGTACTTGCCTGACTACATGTTGTGGGTGTTTAATTCTGCTACAAAGTCCAAGTCAGAAGAAAGAGATAGCTAAAGTGCAGCAGCAGCTGACTGACATGGAGAAAAAAGAAGCAGAGTACAAGCGGAACGCAGCGGCTGCAGCCACTAGATATCAACAGGCTTGTCAAGAACTTGGTATCAAGGTCAGGATGTTAAACTTTTGCACGGTTTTCTTTCAATAGTTTCTTCCTTGGTTCAAATTATCGTTCTCCCCTCGTTATTATTTGTAGAGTCTTACCGTTCACATTCTTTCATTGTTGCAGGGCAACGACGTCAAAGCAGAGTTGAAGGCGCTTGGCAAGTCTCTTCCGGCTGTTTTCATGGAGGTTGTGGAAGCTGTCTGTAACGACAAAGTTGGAGAATCAATGGAGTTGTATCAAGCTATGATAACTTATGCACATCCGGGACCCAAGGTAAAGCAACGCCCCTCGTATGAGCGTTTTCTCAGTGCACAGAAATTTTCAATCTCTTGAACCTGTTGCACGTTGTTGTTTACTCCCGGATGCCTCGTTTGTTGACTCGCATGAGCCACTTTTAGGGTGAGCAGAGGCCCAATTTACCAACTCTTGAAGACCTTCGTGATCATCCACCCAGCCTTGCGAAAGCCGAGGAACAGCTGTGCACAGTTGAAGAAAGGGAAAGCGGTGTAGATGACAATAACAAGTCCATTGAAGTTGGAGTTGAAAGTGGTCATGACTTAATCGACTGGGGTCTGGATTCCTCAGGTGGTCAGGGCAGTACTGATAATATAGAATGGGGTGACGTTGGTGGAGAAAGTACGGGTGAGGTTGTCGATATAAGTAGTGGAATTGATTGGGGAATCGATACAGTGGTAGATGATCCTACGTCAGTGGACGCAAGCAAGTTGGAATCAGACATCAATTGGGATATTGGACAAGACTTGGGGGTGGACGAGGGTCTTGAAAATGGTGGTGAGATAAATTGGAATATAGATTTAGATGAAAGCAGTGCGGATGGAGTAGGTCACATCAAAGACAACTTGTTGCATGAAGTGCCCGGCAATGAACAAGAAACGGGCGTAGGGCGCTTCCTAGAGACCGAGTATAGAAATCTATTACTCAATGACTTATTTGAGGTACGAATACAGCCTACTTCTACACTCCTAACCCTGAAATGCCTGAAGGTTTTAGGTGAACCTTAGAGGTATTACTATATATCATTTCTACAAAATTTTGAAAGTTGATGTCTAAACTGAAGATAGTAAACATGACGATTTGAATGATGTGTACAATTGATTTTGAAAAAACTCATAACATTATTCAGTTACGCTAATTGTCTTAAGAGTCAAAATTAAGAGACAGATTATTCTGCTTTTAGCAGTGGTTATAATTTTGAAACACAGGTTCTAAAACTTTAGACTAGGTTGGAAGGAGAGTAGGAAGTCAGCTGCTGACTGCATTTGTTATTTGGTACATGTTATATCTAAAAATGTACTACAAGCCTTAATGATTCCCAAAGACGCCCTTGGCTTATTGTTGAAAATATTATGACTATCATTGATCTTTGTCAATTCAATCTAGAAGCATTTAAAGTTTGAAAATTCAAGAAGAATAGATTTTATTTTTGTAGTACATGGATGTTTGATACGAAAGTCTAAACTTTTAAGAGTATCTACACAGTTTAGATATTCTACCAAATTTCTTGTCAATGTGTTCAAAATCATACTATTTATATTAAAGAAAAGTATAGACATACATGAGAATTTTGATTTTTCCATCACTTGGGAAGCACGTGTGCCCCCTTTATGGAATGGAATCAGAGTTTAAGGCGACACATATATCCTTTCAGGCATTTAAGGGCAAATTACAGTTCTTATGTGTTTAATTCAAGGTGTGATACCCGATCACTTCAATAGAACATTTACTTGCAATAGAAACCTGCATTTCAGTAGAACAAGCGCTCTTGAATAACCCCATTTGATTGAACGCAGGAAGGAGGTTGCATTTCTGTTTTGACTTCTTGATTGTGGGAACATTTAATAAATCTTAAATGTGGACTGGGCTACGATGTGCCGATTATGGTTCTTAAGAGACTGTTGTTGCAGCTAAAAGCTTTTGTGAAGCTAAGAGTGGAGGAGCTGGAGAGGCAAGACTCGGCAGCTCTTCAGAACCAGGTGCAAGCTATGGCACCTGCAGCTTGCTTCCAGCATGGGTCCGATGCATTGCTTGACATGGCTTCTCACATCACTGCTGCAATCGATCTGCTCACTGCTCAGAGGACAAGGGATCTCTGCTTGCTTGTCACATCTTCTAGGTATGAATAATACCAAAGACTTTATTGACGTCAGCTTTATTGATCTCTTGCATACATTAAAAGGAGCCTATTACTCATGAAAGCCCGGACCTTGCAGGTTTTTGGATAGATTATACTTGTCTTTGGTATCAAAGAAGGAGATTGAAACGAAACTACTTGCAAGTTTGGGAGACTTGAGCCAAAAGAGAACTGAGCTCAGAAACTCCTTGACCCTTTTGTGGCCAAAGCAGGTATGTTCATTACGCTCAAGCTGTAAAATAATTCTCAATCTCTGAAAGACATAATTACCTAATACCGACATGTAATTACAAAGAAAGCTAGAGTATCTACAATGATGTCGTGAATTCACAAAGCACAAAGCACTTGTTTTGTGAATGTGCGTAGGAGGCGGCTCTGAAGAGAACACGGGAAGTGAAGGAGCATGTTCAAGGTTGCATCTCCACTCTCTATGAAGGGCGTCCTGTGAATGTCATGGGGACAATCAACACCGTTCTAGGGGTGGCTTAAGAGCAGAGTTTCTTGTCTTGCAGAGAGAGTGCACGTCATGTTATCAGCCACGCAACTTGGTGTTGAGCTTGCAACTCAAGAGCTCATCTTGTTTGCTAGGTACGCCAACGAGCTCCACAAATTCTAATGCAAACTGAAGCTTATATGTTGGTCATGTAGGGTTGACCAAGGATACTAGTAGAATAACTAGGCTTTCCTGTGAAGACTTCATGAATCTCCAGCATAGTTAGTGCGTCCTCCATGTTGCAATTCATGGCAATCCAGAATTTTCAAATTGAGGACTGCTATAGAGTAGGTGCTCTTCATGCATGTGGTACCCATTCGTAAGATTAATTGTCGATCACTGTCATTGGCATTTTTCCACAAGAATGAAAATCCCTCGAGCTGGGGGGCAGAAAGAGGGGTTATAGTTGACACTATCCTTCATTTTTGTCGTGCGTCTCCTAATCGTGTTTTATGTCATATAAGCTACTTTGGGAAGTTGAACTAACTCCTTTTTTCCTAGTGATGATTGTGAGAACTGACACCACATCAAGCTGGTCCTTAACCCCTAAATGCCCAAGGCCTGTTTTGAGATGCTATAAATTTGCTCTACATCGAACAAAAGGCCAACATTTTGATAACTTGTATCAATTTTTTTGAAATTGTAACCTTGGCTTTTTCTTCAAGGTCTAGTGTATTTGAGAGTCATTTTTGAGAGCCCTCAACACTATAGAAAGTCAAAATTGCAATAGACACCCTTGCACAAAATCTTGAATAGAAAATTCATAATCATTCATTTTCAAAATCAGATTTTTGATGCTAAAATTAGACTTCAAAAAAAATTGGTTAAAAATATTAAACTACTAAAATAGCAAATTGGTTAGGTTTAATTTAACTTCAAAGTATTGTCGGCACTAGAATTTGGTGCCTCGGGCATTTAGGGATTAATCAAAGGATCACTTTTGTAATGTATTTTTTTGACTACTTGTTGTTTATATTCTTGATGTGAATTTTAGCCATATTGACAATATTTTTTTGGATTTGAGACCAACTAATGAAATGAAACAATTGATACCATTTGTAAAAAATTAAATAAACAATTTCCATCTAGTTATTGTATCTAAATAGCATTTAGAAATTAAAAATTATACAATCCTCTTAGTTAAGGGAGTTGAATGTACTATAGAAGTGTCTTTTTCTAATTTTGTCATCCATTTTTTGATGAAATGTAGTTTGGAATGTGGGAACTAATGCAACTTAACCCCTAAAGTACTAAACTGCATTTTTTGGCAATATAGTAATTTTAGACACTATGAATGGAATTTTTATTCTTTTTTGTTGAAATTTTCACACAACATTTTCCCAAGGAGTAGCTTCAAAGCTTAATAATTTTTATAACTTTTGATTACATGATTAAAAAGTTATTGTGTAATATGTCATTTTCATTATTCAATGGGTAGCTTGGGCAGCTCAAAAAACTTCTTTAAAAATCACTTTTCAAAAAAATAAAAACTTGAAATTGGTTTTCTAAATTTATATATAAGTGATAAGCTTTGAATCATTCCACTTTATATCTTCCATTTTGTTGCTATTTATTGCTAAATTATTTTATTTTATTTTTTAAAGATGAAATCACATGTCCAATATATGTCATAAAATTTAATTTTTTATAAAGATAATGAATTCAGGAAATTATATCCTATAGTATATAACACTATCCTATAAAGAAAATTTGAACCTTGTTCTATATTTAGAAACATGATTATAAATCTGCAACTTCAAACTTCATTAAAAACACTCATTTATATGTATTCCTTTAAAAAATTTAAACACAATAGAAAGTACATTTTATGAGCTTTATATTATTATTTTTGTTTAAAAGCAAATTAAATCATTTTGAATGTCAAAATCAAGTTTTATAGAAAAAATTCAAAGTACAAAAATGCACTATATAGGTCTATCAATTTTTTATAAACTATCCTACATAAAATTAAAAAATAACTAATTCGATTTGAACTCACCTCAATTATGGTGTGTATATTCCATTAATAAGTTACACCCCCCTAAAATGGATGAAAACCATCTGTTTTCAATATGAAAAAAGATTATCATACTTGACTATGAAGATCAACATTTCGTATTGAATCCTTAACCCCTAAAGATCCAAGGTCATTTTTTTGTCAAAAAACATTCAAAATTGTAATTTCAATTGCATTCACCAATGAAAAAAATTAATAAATAAAGATGTAGAATCTAACAATAGGATCTGTGCTTTACTTGTTTGAAATCGTGTGGTAAAAATTTCATGACATTTAACCGTATAAATTGAAAGATATTAGAATTCAAAGATGGAATTTGTTTTTGTTTTTAACACTAGTCTACAATTTCAAATGACTTTGACCACCATTTGTGAATTTTTTTGCACTATGGACTTTGAATTAAAAAAATTTGTGTTGAAGAATTGAATTGATATTTTAGGATAAAAATTTCAAAAAACAAACACTTGATTATCATTCTTTAAAAAATTATTAAGTAGAAGTAGGTCAAAGATTGAAAGAAAAACTAAATCATTAATAAGTTTAAGATGGAATTGAAATACAATACTCCCAATGGTGAGATTGTTCTAGCAAGCAAACTCAACCTTGTCAAATAATTTCTTTTTTAAATTGTAAAAATTGCATTACATTACTAATCCAAATGAAATGAATCCAAACTTCATATATAGACAAAATTATAATCCGTGAGGGAAAAAATTAAAATTTAATTTCAAATTTTTGTTGATTTCTTTTTCTATCCGCTAAATGAAAATTTGGACTTTTTTTGGTGTAACTTTTGCTCACATGCACCAATTGAAATAAAAATTCTACTTTTATGAAGCTAATAGGTTTTTCTATCATACAAGAGAGTTTCAAAAAAAATTCACTAAAAATTGAAGTCATAGGAACCTGCCCAAAATCCATTTTGTCCTTTAAGGGGACAGTTCATGCATGTTCCTATGACCTCAAGTTTTGGTGATTTTTTTAAAAACAATTCAAAAGATAGAATAACTCATTAGCTTTGTGGGAATATGAATTTTACTTCAATTAGTGCTTGGGAGCAAAAGTTATACCATCTTAAACATAATTTTCACTTTGCCAAGCAAAAAAAGAAATCTACAAAAAATTTAAGTAAAATAAAATTCTTTTTCTTCTTGTAGATCTTATTTTTGTCTACATTTGAAGCTTTGATTCATTCTATTTGGATTAATGATGTGAAAGTTATGAACAATCTTATTTTTCAAGCAATCTATGCATCTTCTTGAAAAAATAACTTATAGGATTCATTTTTTAATGCAATTTTTGGAATTTTTGGCAAAAAATTGTTTGATAAGGTTAAGTTTGCTTGCAAGAATAATCTCACCATTGAGATTATGGTGTTTCAATTCCATCTTAGAGCTATTAATAATTTAGTGTTTCACTAGCAGTTGGTACTTGCTATGCTACGCATTCACCATTAGAATTTCATAAGAATTTTTATGTATTAGATAGAATGCAGAGCAAGAATTTCAATAAAATTTCAAATAAAAATGACTAAATTATTTGTATAATTTTTTTTATAAGTAACTATATATTGAAATGTACAATAGAAATTTATTGAATGATAAATGAAATATATGCAATGGTAAATACTATAAAAGATACACATACATTAGAATGCATTAGAAATTTGACTTCATTGTTACAAAAAATAGCAACCCAAATTGAAGAACTGAAAAGAAAAACTTGTAAATCTCAAAAGCTTTGTGAACAATTTAATTGTTGTAAAATCCAAAATTGGTTCAATCTAATAAATTTCTCAAATCATTTGGTAGTGGCAATAGAAAATTGAAATTAGAAGCTCAAAGCTCACATAAGCACAAAATCATAGAAATGCAAAAGAAGTATAAAGTCAAGAAAAGCAATGAAATTGCTACCATTATAATATCACCATATTGATCCTCTTTAATATCACCTCAATTGCAACAACTATATCATTTTTATAATATCATGCTTTGTAAAAAGTGATATTACAGAGGTGATTGTGAACTGCTACTCTATTTCAATAATATCACATTGTGTGAAAATATAATTTCTATGTATGCATGATTGGAAATATTTTTATAAAATAATTAAAATAATTATTTTAAACACTTATCGAAATCATTATCATGCATTCTATTCAAATATATCAAATTTTTACTAATATGTGATACAATGAATGTATAGCATAGCAAGCACAAGCCCCTAGTATTAATAGTAACATTTGTGATATTACAGAGGGACTTATGATTTCAGTAGTATGATTGAATCTTAGACCTACTTTTACTTAACAATTTTTTAATGAATTAAAATCAAGTGTTTTTCTTTTTGAATTTTTTTCCTCAACTCTCAAATGAAATTTTTAACATTAAAAATTTGAATATGAAACTCAATAGTACAAAAAAATTTAAATAAAGAGATTCAAAGCCAAAAATATAGTCATAGAATGTGCAAAAAAAACTTGTTTTTTTCACTTTAAATGCAAATATCTTACAATCTAAGTAGTCAACATTTCTGAAATTTCTACCACACTCTTATACTAGTCCATTACAAAATCCTACGATTAGATATGCCAAAACAATGAAAATTTCAAGAGTTTTGCACCTTGCAATAGAAATGGCAGTTTTGAGTGGTTTTGGAAAGAAAAAAAGGCCTTGGGACTTTAGGGGTTAAAAGAAGGGCCCATGACTAAGGAGCAAAGCCTCAAGAATCCTTCACTATGTTTGCTACCATTTTGCAACCATATATGAATGAAATTTTTTATATTTATTTTTTAGAGATGAAATCACATATCTTCTACAAGTCATAAAAATTTCAAATTCTTTTGTAGAAATTTGAAATTAATATTATTTTTTTAACAAAAAAATGGAAAAAAATCCATATCAAATATAAAATGTGCTAAAAAAACTCTGAAATTTTCACATGTGTACATTGTAGTTTATAACATTATAGTATAAACCAAAGGTTACCATGCCATTCTAAAATCAGAAAATTAGAAAATCATATTCATGGATCCTAAGTTCAAATTGCAATGAAATATAAAAGTTTTGCAAAATCTTCAAAACTTGAAAGGGCAAAATAGAAAAGACTTGATTTTCAACAATGACGGTTCTACTTTAACCCCTAAAGCACTAAATTGTATTTTTTTTGGCAATGTTGTGATTTTGGGCAACTCACTACAAATGGAATTTTTATTCTTTTTTGTTGAAATTTTCACACAACATTTTTCCAAGAAGTAGCTTCAAGGCTCAACAATTTTCATAACTTTTGACTAAATGGTTAAAATTTATTGTGCAATATGTCATTTTCATTGCACAATAGGTAGACTAGGTAGCTCAAAAAAATTCTTTAGATTTTTTTTAAAGTAAAAATTTGAAATTGGTTCTCTAGATTTATATATAAGTAGGAAGCTTTGAATCATTCTATTTTGATTAATAAGATGAAAGTTATGAGGAGTTTTAGTTTACAGGTGGTTATGGTTTTCAAATACTCCATACCTATCCACAAACTAAAACTCCTCGTAGCTTTCATCCCATTAATCAAAATAGAATGATTCAAAAATTCCTACTTATATATAAATTTAGAAAAATAACTTCAATTTTTTATTTTTAAAAAATTGATTTAAAAAAAAATTGAGCTATTCGTTGTCATGATGTGGGTTGTCTACTAATTAAATTAGGCATCTTACTATTATTAAAGTTGGATCCAAGCTATAAGAAGGTTAGGGTTGCCAAGTGGTTAGCTTCATGATGAAGTTTAATTTGTGAAGGGTTTTGGCCTCGTTATGAAGTTAGGTCTTAAGGCGGATGGTCTTGTTGGGAGGGTAGGGTTTGGTTGGGTATTTAAAGACTTGGCTCCCATCTTTAGGACACTCTTTTCACTTGTATTGTTGGATTTCCAAAGCTTAATTTGAGGATTTCCTTCGCTTGGATATTGTTCTTTTTGCATTGTTAGTTTCAGGTATTCTCTTTGCAAGGGTTGGGTTTTTTTTTAAGGTTTTTGAGAAGGTTGATCTTTTGGACTTAAGAGGGTTTCAAGCGCTACTACAACTAATAGGTCGAGGGTTGAGGGTTGATTTGTAGTTGGTTTGTTGGCAACTACTTTCTTTTGTGGTTCGTTTAGGCGTGAGATTTAGGTGTAAAATTTAGATTTCTTAGTTGTTTTTTCTTCCTCTTTTTGTGACAGATAGAAGGTTCATGCTTTTCTGGATAAACAACCCCTACAACACTACAGTTGCCCACCAAGCAATGAAAATGATATATCAATATTAATCCTTAAAGAACTAGGGATGCAAAAGTAGTGTGTTGCAAAAAACACTTGGTGACCTCGTGGTCCTTTAAAGATTAACCAATGATGGCCTAGAAGCAAGAGTACATCAAGCTATTTGGTCCTAGAAAATCTTGGAGCTTGCCATTAGGGCTAGTTGCTTGAAGCCAAGAGTTTTCACCTCACCTACAAAGCTTTTTATTTAGAAATTCACATTAATCTCAAAAACAATCCAAAGATATGTGAAATTTTTACAACTAGTAGAAAACATATAATCACATTTCTAGCCACATTTCCATAACTACAATCTTAGTAACTATGAATTCATTGATTGAACTCCAAAGAGAAATAAATTCCTATAGAAAACTTTCCAACTCCCTCAATTAAAAAGACACTCAAAACTTTGAACAATTCTTTGGCCCATAGTTGCAAAATAGACCTTTTAGCTCTCTTTTTTTCTTTTTAATTCCAAATTCTTTTGGCTTTTGTTCAAAATCTAATTGTACCTCGAGGGTTTCCATTTGTTCCTTCAAAAAAAATTTAATTCTTCAATTAAAAAGACATTGAATTCTCCATATGCTTCAATTTTAAATTTTTAATCATGTGACTTCAAAATTTTAGCTTTCAAATTTCATTGTTTTCATTTTAGCTTCATTCCACCATTTTTTTAGTCATGACTTCAAATGGATCCCATAGTCAAAATAGTGGACACTATATTTGTAAACATAAAAAATCCAAGGTCACTTCAAAAATTGGCTAAACCATTTCCAACCTAAAAGTCATCACAAAAATTTTGTAGCAATTTGAACTTTGGGTCAATAACCATGGAGTGTTGATTTTCTAATTTTAGAATGTTTCTATAAAAAAATTGCACTACAATGTAATACACTACATTATAAACCTATGGAGAATTTTATTTTAAAAATTGAGCATCAATTGCATTTCATATGATATGTTTCACTTTTTATTCAAAAATTTACAATAATTTCAAATTTTCAAAAAATAATGTAACGTTTTTACAACTATTAGAAGATATAAAATTAAGTCCTTTGAAAATAAATACAAAAATTACAATCATAGATAATTGCAAATGATGATAGGCTTGTCTTTTGAGGGTTAGAAATTTGTAAACTTTAGTTGATATGGAAATCTTAGTAACTATAAACTTGTTATGGTGAACTTTGGATGGAATTTTGGAAGTGTATGTTGACTAATAGCTAATGTTGGCCCCTATATTTGTCAATACAAAAACTTCAAGATCCAAACCCAATTGATTGGCTTAAGAACTCTCTACCTTTCACATTCCAAATTTTGGAGGCTTTGTTTTGTATATTAATTGAACCCCAAAGGTTCTTATTGGTTCCCTCCAAATCTTTTAAACTCTCTCAATTGAAAAAGCACCATGGACTTCAATTTTAGTCTTATGACTTCAAAATTCCATTATTTTTGTCTTGACTTCATTGGACCATTTTTATTTTGGTTTCCTTCCACTATTTTTATAAAGGCTTCATTTCATCATCCATGTCGCAATCCTAGAACACCTTACAACTTTAAAGGTTGGCTTCACAACTTAATAAGCTCACCACACTTTACTTCAAGTATTACTTGGATCACAATTCACTAACACTCTATATACTACATAGCCACAACATTAGTCCCCATTTCCAATTCATGTTGCTAGGTCCCACTCGCCGGGACAACTAACACACACTTTGCACATGACACTAGGCATGTCACTTGGTGACATGAAGCTGAACTTCCATTGATGTCCAAGCACTCCATAGAAATGCTACTCCTCACCAGTGCTAACCGACCTTGAATGCCACCCCACTTCATACTAGACCCATTATGTATTTGTTATTTTCACATCGTGATTAATCGGGACTCATAGCTTAAGACACAACTTGAATGGTCCATCAAAGAGCAGAATTCCATCCAACTGATGCCACAGGACACATACAAGTGTCCTATGGTGCCTTGGCTCTAGTGGTGAAGTTGCATTACTAACCTTGAGTCACCAAGACTCACTAGGGCTTTAAGAGGGAATAAAAAAGGAGACCAATCCCTCCTATAGTACTTTCTATGGGATCTAGTAGCCCCCCTTCTTGTGGATCAAAAGAACTTCCAAAACCCATGTTGGTTTTGGAAAACCACCCACTTCCAACCAAAATCACCAAGTTACGACCCTGTTTAGACTTCCGAACTTCCAAATGGCATAACTTTGTAATAAGAGCTCCAAATTCTACATGCAAGTCCATTTGGGATATCTAAGCAATAAGTAGATGCCACTGAATTGCTCACTTGTCTCATTTGGACAAGTTTTTACAAAGTTATGGCCCTCTAAAGACTAAGAGTAGTGTCATGCCTTCTCCACAGTCCTTCCCTTAGCCATAACTTTGAGCTCATAGCTTAAAACCTCATAATGTTGGTCACTCTAGCCATGTTTCCATGAAAGATTCATTGGAAACCTTTCACTCCTAATCCTTAAGTGTCCCGACACCACCGAGACCCCCCAAACTTTGAACGGCCATAACTTCTAGCCAACTAGTTCAAATGACACATTCTTTTGAAGGGTGAAAGCGTCTTGTTAAGAAATTTCCAAGTATATAAGATATTCTACCACATTCTTCTAATTCAGAAAGTTATCATGCCCTATTTGTTTGAGAGTCACTCATTTCTTCCTTCTTAGACTTTTATAAGACTTAGGACGTCACCCCCAAGGTCCTTCTTATTCAATAATCCATAAACAACGCCGCGGACGTTTTTTGTCTGATGAATAACAAGGAATTCTCCTGTGTAGGACAAAAATGCAACTGTTCATCATCGGAATTAGGGGTGGAAAGGAAAAATCTTCTACAAAAGTTTGACTTCCAATGAATATTTTTAGTTTTTTCAAACTAGATGATGTCACACAGTTCCAAAAGGGCTGATCTCTATGGTCACCACCTAACATTTGAGGATTAAGGCGCTTTGGGCACCCCAACAAGATAGGGATGTGACAATTCTAGTCATGGCTTCAATTTTAATTGTGAATTCAAAGGCATTCCATGGTTGCAAAGTGAACCCTATATTTATCAATACAAAAATCTAAAGATCACTCTAAAAATTGGCTAAGTCTATTCTAACTTAAAGATCATTACTAAAATAGATTAAAAAAATCAATCCAAAAAAAATTCAAATTCATTCTTAAGAAATTTTAATGTAGAAAGAGGTATCATATGATAGCTATAAATCACTAAGTTCTTAATAATTTAACCTTGCAATTTGATTGATAACTTTCAAGAAATGAAAAATGTACTTGTGAGTTTGTGAAGTGCATTATTTTAGGGAGAGTTCTTTTGGATATAGATGTATTTTTGTAAGTAGTTCGTACTGCACAACATAATTTTTCGAACACATTTGCTACCATATAGTTTTTAAACTTAGAAATCCAAATGATGGATTGAAAAATATACTAATGTTTTATAAGGTCACAAAATGTTTTTTTGAAAAGTGCAACTCTTCTACTTCCTATAGAATTTAGAAGGACTATGTGAATAATATAAATGCTAAGGCTTTGGGCAAGCTTTGAAAAATGGTTTTACATGCATTTCCCATTTGTTCTTGTCTTGTTCTCCTTCATATTGGAAACTCTAAGATTGACCTCCTTCATCCACCTTCCTTTATGGTAGAATGGCTTGGACATGCCATGGTCTTGAAATTCCAGGGGCTTGGACATGCCGAGGGGGTGGCCAATAGTCCCAACCCTTCACTCATTGCCTACTCCAAACTTTGTCTTTTTAACTAGCGCATTTGCCCCTAGTCTTAGTCAACCAAATATTGGTAGCTCAACTTGCCTGTTAGATTGAATTTTGTCTAAAAAATCCCGTAACTTCTTCACCCTACATTGGATTGAAACAAACATTATATATTCACGAAGCTTTTGCAAAACTGCACATCTTCAAAAAAATTTCAAAGAAATCAAGTACAAATGCAACTCATAGGAACGAACCTAATTGAACTCTAAACTATCTCCCTAAAGGGTAATGATGCTTAAGGGGGTAAACAAGTTTCTAGTTTCTTGTAGAGAAAGGATCAAAGTTTAGAAGTTGATGGCCAATGGAACCTCTCCCTTGTTGTATATTCATGTATGGTGAATGCAGACTCTTTACATTACATAGCATTCTAAGCATGCACATGTATACAATTTGGATATTGCATATTTAAATGCTTTTTCTTTTTCTTTTGAAACAAATGAAATGGGATTTCATTGCAAAGAGATGAGAACAAAACCCCAGCCATATGTGGCCTAGGGGACAAACCATGACACATATTTATGTGTTTTTTAGAAATGTTTTTTGTGCATTTTATAGTCAAAATTAAAACTTCATTGACTAGTAGGACACAAGATTCTCAGAGTCTTCACTATTGTTGAAGATTATTATTAATGAAGACATTTCTATTTGCATAAAAAGACGAATTATGTTTTATATCATATGAAAATGAATCTTTTGTTTTAAAATTCAATGACTTGAAAGATATATGTATATCTCTACATTCAAATTCAACAATGCCACATACATTTTTCCTTCAAAGCTAATAGGTGGACCATATATTTATACAATAAGGCAAATATACACTATTGTATATCAATTTCCATTAGGCATCCAAGGTGTATGAAATGCTTGATTTTCATTCGTTTTGTATCAAAAAATGTATTAAAAAATCCATTCCATAGTTTTATCATAACTAATTCATAGCCATCATCAAAAAATTTAAGACAATTCTACCTATATAATTTGATTGAGGTGCAAATTCACAAGCTAGGTGGATCTAGCTTGTGTACTAGTATGTGGGCCTTGGATCTTCAGCCCATGAACCTAAGCACCTATGCTATCAACACCTTTTGTATATAGGGTGCCTATATTATAGATACTTATGTAATAGGGCACCTTTCATGGTTATAGAATACATATGTTATAGATGCCTTCAATAATTATAGGGTACCTACTTACACCTAGGCTCATACTCTAATGTCGTTGTTGGCATTGCGCTTGGAAGGTGGTAATAGGAGCTATTTGTGTTGGGTTGAAATGTCATGCCACCATCCTAAAGACCTTCTACAAGTGTAGCAAGGAACGACATGCCGCCATTGAGGGGGGATTCATCTTTGCTAGGTGTGATGTTATAAACCTCCCACAACTTATAACTTCAAAATACAATACACTCTAAGTATGAACACAAAATATATTTATTATAAGAATGTTTCACAAGAGTTCAAACCACTTGGCCATAGAAAGGAATCACTCTCTGAAAAAGAGAGTCTCCTCACCCCAAGCTTTGTCTTATATGATAAAGACTATTAGTCCTTAATATAGACTAGGATTTCTTTTTACTTTTAGTTTTCTATCCTTTAGACCCCTCCACTAAAGTAGAAGTCCTACTTATACTTCTCCAATCATATCTTATCATATCTTATTTAACCCATTTAGGACCAGGTCGATGAATGGAGTAAAAAAGTGGCTCAACCTGACATGTTTTCATTAGTATCTACTTTGACTACTAATGAAAACATGTCAGTTTCAGCCTGTTTTTCATTTCTTGTCATCGACCTAGTCCTTAATGGATTAAATCATTTCTTATCCAAACTTCAATCTTCTACTTGGAGTTATTTAACTCCAAGTTTCATAGGCTTGTCTTTGTCTAGGAGTTGTCTAACTCCAGTACCCTTGTCCTCCAATTGAAGTTCTCTAATTCCAATGCACAAATCCACCATCTGAAGATCTCTATCTCCAAGCAATCTTTGCTTATCCACTAGTGCACATTTCATCATGAATTAGTTCATGAACCATAAATCACTACTAGAAAATGGTGTCCAAGTCAACAAAAATTTAACAATTTTTTGTTGACTGGAATACTGTATTGACCGTTTTAACAATTTTTTCTTGATTTGAATAAGCTAACAAAATGATCACTGAATTTTTGTTGATTCAAATAGTACAACATCCAATTCAACAAAAAAGTTAGCACTTTTTTGTTGAGAAGACATGCCTCTCACACATTGGTGATATAAAAGAGGTGACTTTGGTGGCATAAGAGAGGAGAAGACAAAATCTTTATACAAATGAGGTGATAAAAGGTTAAAACAAACCATATGGGATATGCAAATCATTCATAGCCTTAATTCATGTATCCCATATGGTTTGTTTTAATCACCCCATTTCTATAAAGAGATTGTCTTCTCCACTCTTCTATCACCAAAGTCACCTCTCTTCTATCACCTAATACTAAGTTCTAAGAAACTTGTCTCTTAAATTACTTACAAAGTTTAACTTTCTTCTAATTAAATTGTAAAGTCTAATTTTTGGTCATGTATATGTGTTGTTTTTGGCGTACATGGCAGTTTGTATTGGGTTGGTTCTTGGCTTGCCATGTGGTAGCCATTCATTGAGCAAATTTAAAAATAAATTAATATTATTATTTTTTTGATTTGACCACCATAACAAAATGAACAACAATTTTTTGTTAGGTACTGTCTTTGACAACCCGACCACGGATATAAACACCCTCAACACTTTTTTGTTAATTTTTTGTTGACATGGTCACTAATTTTCTACTAGTGAATGCATTCATCCATCAAAGGTCATGACATGAAGGTCATGATACAATCATCATAAATTCTTTCATCCATCAAAGGTCATAACATGAAGGTCATGATACAATCATTATAAATTCTTTCACCTATCAATGCATTCATCCATCAAAGGTTCAAAGGTTGTGACAAGGGTCATAACATGTGATAATTTGGGCCTTAGGTAGTAAGGTTGAGGTACCAATTGTCAACTACACTTAGTATCTAGACAATGTGGGGGTACAAGATTTGGAATGTGTTTTCTTGGTCTTTTACAAGGTTGGGACTAATAAGATTATGACACATATTTGGAAGTAGTGAGCAAGAAAGTAGGAAGTAGTGAGTGGGAAAGTAATTCTTGAATGATCAAAATTGAAAGACTCTGAACATTGACCACTAGTCAAGCGTATTTTTTGACTCCCAATATTCATAGTAATTTCAATTTTGGGAATAAAATTCTGAAAAATTTGCTATCTCCATATTTCATATCTTCCTACATGGGAAAAAAAAATTCCACCACCTCATACTGCTCACCATTTGCTTCAAATTTGCTTAAATGATTGGCTACCGGTGCCTCAACTTTAGAGGCTGCCTCTTTTCTGCTCCTTTAATGGAACATTACCCCCACTCTTTTTGGACTTTGTTTGGCTTCTTTAAGGCAAAAATACCATTAGTATTGTAAAGAGTTTCAATGTACCTACTCTTGTCATTTACGCCTTGCAATGACAACATGTACATGGTACCATTACGATTTATCCATATAGTTGAGACCTGTCGAAGATGTTTCTTTGCCTTCTAATCTCATTCCTCCTCTCTTTTTCTAGTAGGGTCAATACATTTGGTAGGGATTCAGTTGTATAGCTTATCAACTTACGCCCATCAGTAGTTCACTGACTGCCTCTCTCTTCACTCGAGTGAGCAACACCTGGGAGTTTGGACAAGCCAGTGAAGTTATAAGTTATAAAAAAAACTGCGGAGTTCAATATGTTAAGGCTAGACTTGTAACATTAGGTTACTGTTAGAAATGTATGAATAGAAATCGAAACAATCCTCAGGCGATAGCTAGCCCGCTAAGGAGCAAAGAATTCTAGGAAAGTTTGTAAGGCATGACGTTGTAACTTGGACACTCTTGGTCAGTGAGGAAAAAAATCAAGATCTCACCTCCGCAAGCCAAAAATAGACGCTTTGAATCCCAAAAACGGAAACGGGAATTATGGTAACCCTGCAATCCCCAAGAAACCACAACTGCCAATTTCTCATGCTTCAGTATGAAACGAGGCTTTCCAAAAACATGCTCCCCAAATAGGAATTATTGGGCACAATAGAACATGGAACCGAGAACACTTCAAAGATACGTACAGGAGAACAAACAAGATTAGATTTGAAGGTACCATGTAGGGTAAAGATTAGTTGAAGTAAAGGCCCAATAACTAGACAATCTGACCAACAACGCACGTTTGGACCCCAACCATACTACAAAGAGTAGAGCTGCCAGAGACATGAATGTGACCGGTCTAAATTGAAACAAGAACGAGGTGACCTAATGTTACAAGTTTAGCCTTCTAACCCATTCTGACGTGCTCATGTGACCGGCCTAAACTGAAACAAGAGCCAAGTACAGTTGAAAGAGTTCACTGGTGGTGGAAGGACTCTAGAAGGAGCTCCTTGAATGGATTGTATTGTTTGATGATCTTCACTTGTGCTAGATACTTGACTTCAAGTTGGGGCCACTCCTTGATGGCAACTGAACATAAATTTTCCTCTCTCTCTAAAGAATCGAGGTCTTGAAAATGTGTTGTATTGTTTCTTAATTTGATGATGGTCTTGAACCCCATCACGTTTCTTCGAGTTGGATTGCAACCAAATTCTCTATAAGCACGGCATGCAAGCTGTACATTAAAGAAACAAAATTAATAAAGAAATTTTTAAAAATTAATAAAGCATCAATCTGCATAGTTACAAATTGCAAGTGGGAAAGAACTAAGGGAGTTCATAAAACGAGTAACAATTTTGAATGACTCCAACACTCAAAATTCTAGGACGATAAGAGTCCAACGATCTTCTTAAAAACAACTAAACGCTTCATGTCTGCATTCGATTGTCATCCTTTGCCATCCTTGTCGCCTTGTTTTTTGACACACCACTTCAAGATTTTGCCTACAAGGATTATGACATCCCTCTCACAAAATCCATACAGAATCTCCATCTGAGTCTTCTGCTTCATCTTCGACTCTGTCATTTGAAACTCCATCCTCTCCATCCTCATCTTTGACTCTGCCATTTGAAACTCCATCCTCTCCATCCTCATCTTCGACTCTGCGATTTGAAACTCCATCCTCTCCATCCTCATCTTCGACTCTGTCATTTGAAACTCCATCCTCTCCATCCTCATCTTCAACCTAAATTGTCATAGTGGACGAACGGTTTGTTCGTCCTGTCCGGTTTGTCCGTCCATTCGGGACGTTTGATGATCCCAACCCGCCCGATGTGACAACCTAGGAACTATCATAGTTGACGGACGGTCGGTCCGTC
This sequence comes from Climacium dendroides, assembly GCA_950106755.1. Taxonomy (NCBI): domain Eukaryota; kingdom Viridiplantae; phylum Streptophyta; class Bryopsida; order Hypnales; family Climaciaceae; genus Climacium; species Climacium dendroides. The sequence goes on along the minus strand of OX467082.1, from coordinate 34,092,116 downwards.
CCGTCCAGTTCGTCCGTCTGTCCAGAACGTTCGATGACCCCAACCCGCCCGATGTGACAACACTGTCTTCAACTCTGCCATTTGAAACTCCATCCTTTCCATCCTCATCTTCGACTCTGCCATTTGAATCTCCATCCTCTCCATCTTCTGCTCCAACATTAGCCCCATCCCTAGTGCCGAGTATTCTTCTTTTTGATTCGCCATAAGCCTGCAGAATTCGAAAGATTAATGAACACATCTCAAAGTTCTGGCTCAACGAATTGTTAGCAATTACCATGCAGTTACTATTATTTCATGGGTACGTACGTTAATTTGTAAGTTATTGCATCGTTACAATGCACACGATTACTGCAAAGAAGTGGCACTATTTTTTCATCTGTATTAACTATGTGACCTCTATACGATAATCGTAGGTGTGCTAATGACACAAATTATGCACAAAAAAATATTATCTTTGTCGTGTATTTTATCTACGTTGAAGTATACGAAAAATTCATGACTCTTATTAAATATTATCGCTGTTTGAAAAATATTGTCAATCTGTAATTGTTGATCACCTTTCTAATTAGCAATAATTTTTTTCTTAATTAAATTTATTTCATTTTGTTTATTAACTAATTAATATAATCTAATAAATTATGATTTACATCTGTATAATTGCACCAAATGTTGAACTAAATCCATGACTAAACCAACAAGTAACTTGATGATGTAGTGATAGAAATGTACAACTGCACCAAATGTTTGAATTAAATCCATGACCATAACAACATGATGATAGATTCACTCCAATGGCACTTGGTGAGATTGGTGAGTGGAGAGGTTCTTTTTATATTGAAATTCATTGTTTGTCATGACCACTCAAAGCATATGGGATAACTTAAAGATGAGAGGCTTGGTTGACCACTCATTGTCAACTTGAAAATGCAGGAATTGTGTTAAAACCATAATTTCAGACCTCATTTAGGTATAGTAGAGTAATTTCTTTTGAAAAACTTTGAACTAAGAAAAGGTGGTAAATTAAGCCATGTTTCATCTCCAAAAATTCGTTTGACATTTCAAGTCTTCAATCAAAAGTTATGAACAAATTTCAGAGAAGCATTAGAAATTGTCAAAAAAAATTCCCTTCCAACGCCTCTCTGAAATTTGTCTATAACTTTTGATTAGAGACTTAAAATGTCAAACGGATTTTTGGAGATGAAGTATGGCTCAGTTTCACAACTTTTCTTAGTTCAAAGTTTCTCAAGAAAAATTCTTCTACTATGCTTAAATGAGGTCTGAATTTTTACTTTGAATACAATATCTGCTTTTCAATTGACTTAGTACTAAAATTGTAAAAGATAAAAAAATGCAATGTTAGTGCAATAACTATGCATGGACTTGATGTTGTGTGATTATTGCACTAACTTCATATGTCTTAAATAAGTACAAATGTTGCACGAAGTTAGTAGCCCATTACTAAACCACTGAAATCATACATATTTTGTCAAGTATAGTTATTGTGCAACTTTAACACTTCAAACTCAAATATGAATGATATGCCTAAACTGCACTCTAATCATGAAAGGCAATTTCGTATTGTAACAATATTTCCAAATGAATGTAACATGAAAACAATGCCCGACGATAATCATATGATTAATATTGACAAATCGTGACAGGGAAACTTTGTGATGCAGTTTGACTATGCGCAATGCCTATCGACTATGCGCAAACCCTACGACAACTTTGTTTCTACCGCAGAATTTTGCACCACAAACAAGCAAGGTAGAGCGCACAGTCAATGTGCTCGAGGAACCAACTCTTCCAGGAGAGATAACAAACCCCTATCCATGAGACCTCCAAACCCTACCCCAAGCCCCAAAGTTCACAATCTCTGGCACACATCCTACCACCAAACCAAGCCAATAGCCACGAGAACCAAACACTTCAACAAATCCAATCCCAAACCAAAAATCGCCAACTAATAAATGCCATTAAATTCGCTTCAGAATCCCGAAATACGACTTTGAAACTAGAAATCCGCAAAACCCACCACCCTACACAAATTCCCCCCACGGAGAAGAGCGACACTGCTCCTCAAGTCGCAAACAAACCCAAGAAAAAAACCAAAATCAAAAAGAGCGCAAAACCCTAATAACCCTAAATCACAAAAGATTCAAATAAATCCTCCAAGGACCCGGTACAACCCCCATGGCTAGTTCTTTCTGGTCCAAGTCATCCAACCATTAGGGATTAGTGCGGCGGGCCTGACGATCTCAGTACTTACAGCCAGACGGGATAGATGCTACCTAGTCTGTACCTAGTCTGTCAGCCATGGCAGCAGGTCCAAATAGAATGATGCGGCGATTATACTTACGCTTGAAAGCAGGAGCAACCTGTTGACTTCCTCTTTGGAGTCTTGGACTCTCTCTCACTCCACCACCAGACACCAAAACCAAACCTTAAAAGAAATCATAGACTGACAAATTGCATGAATAGGACTTGGTGGCTGTGACGCGCATCACACTGAGTATGAGAGATTTGGTTATAGGAAGGATTCCTTACGGTAAGTTAAAAAAAATGAACGCGTCAAGGAAGAATGGCTCCAGGGTCTGAAGCAAAAGGGCCCGCAAATCCTTGCAAATCCTCGTAGAGGAAGCTCTTGATGCCTCTCGGTTGTTCCAACAGTACGCTTCGAGGGGCCTCATCAAGGCCGGAAGCATATTTGATTGTTGACATCAAGTCTAAAAGTTCCTAAGCTATGACAAGGGCAACAAATCTTGATTGCTAAATCAACGTTAATCATGAACTAATGCATACCAGAAGCAATGTTTGCCTAAACTAACTTCAACTCATTACAACAATTCAAGTAATCACTCTCGCTTTGTAGATCAAACTTTGAAGATTGAATTTGAAAAGCTTGGAAGTTGTGAAGAACAAGGGTAACATTCATGGATATCTTGTTTGCTAAATCAACGTTAATCGAGAACTGATGCATACCAGAAGGCAATGCTTTTGCAAAATAGCTTCAACTCAATATGTCAATTCAAGTGATCACTCTTGCTTTGTAGATCAAACTTTGAACATCAAATTTGAGATCCGGGAAGTCGTTAAGCTATTCCAATAGAATCATATCTTAATTTCCCTATCAACGTTAATCACGAACAGATTCATACTCAAAAGTATCGTTCTTTCGCAAAATAAATTCCATTCATTACAGTAATTCAAGTGATCACTCTTGCTTTGTGTAATCAAAGGACCTTACAAACTGAATTCAAGGGGGCTCATCAACACAGGTAGCTTTTTCCATTGTTGACATCAAGTAGGCAACAAGATTGATGAGCAGAGAGTTGCTAAGCAATAAGTTAAGAAGGGCAACATATCTTGTTTTCTATAACAATGTCAGTCGGGACCCGATGCTTACCGAAACCAATGCTTGCGCCAAATAGCTTCAACTCAATCAGTCAATTCAAGTGATCCCTTTTGCTTTGCAGATCAAACTTTGAAACAAAATTGGAGATCGATCTTGGAAGTCACTAAGCTATTCCAAGAGCATGATATCTTGTTTGTTGTATCAAAATGTATCAACAACTAATTGTTTAATTTCATACCTAACACCGATGCGATCCTTGCGTTGCTCACATCAGCACTGGTTAAGTTCAGGTTGTTGCGGATGATGGGCATCAACGACGGTGCGGCAAAGGTGGACACGAAGCACGTGAAGAACGAGATCCACGAGAAGTGGAAAGCTCGCATGTGGGGTTGGTCGCAAGTCCACAAAGGAAGCGTCGTCGCCTTATGCTCTGAATCCACGGGCACTGCAAATCCACGGACCACTTCTGCCTCTACCGGCAATTGCGCTTCCACAGGAACTCCTGCCTCTTCCAATTCTACTTCCACAGGAACTTCCACCTTCTCTCTCGATCTCATCCAGCCCATGAATCTCATCTCTCTTTGCGACAATTCATGCAGGCAATCTCAAAAAGAAAAGTCAAGAACTCAATTCGTTTATGGCATATCCAATCGGTGCCTCTATTTATGGAATGTCACATTGTGGATTGCAACTTGCCCACAGCTTCACTCTACAGATTTTAAAAGTTGCACGAGCTTAGGGTATAGGATCATGAAATTCCCGTTTTTAAGTTCTAGAAACAATAACACCAAGAAACCATTGCCTGTTGTTGACGTCAGTGAGCAGAACAAGGCGAAGCAATAATGCATATATATATATATATATATATATATATATATATATATATATATATTACGATTAGTGAGACTCCCAACAGGGAGAGACGAGAGAAATTAGGTTTTACAGAGAAAATCAGCCCAAGAAAACTTTCGAAGTTTGTAGCAGTGTTCCAAAAAAACTACAAAAGACTCCCTGGACTTCCCAAATAGTGGATGGATCAGGAGATCCCGGGTCTGGATCACCAAGGCCCCATATTAGGATCGTGCAGAGGAGTCTTGCTTGCTTGGCCGCTTTGTCACATCCATTACGAGTATGTCAATTGCTCTCTATTGCATTGCATAGTCTAGGATCAAGTTTGAGTGTTACTGCTTTCTGGATTAGGGTTTGAGCGGCGAAATTTTGGCATCGACCAATTGAGGACGGCATTCCGTGCGTGTTGTAATTTGCGTCACCTTTGATTTCCTGTCTGTGACTGAGATATATTCAAGAGAGAGGCTTATTAGAGGCCATCGAAACATAGGATTTGCAGAGCTGCAGCTGAAATGTTGATATTTATTACTGCTGAAGGTAGAGCCATACGAGGCTAGAAAACGAACTGGCAGACTATTTTTGTACTAGTGATTAATTGTAAATAGTTTAGAGTTGATCTATTTGCACCGAAAATAGGTTGAAATTTGTCTTGATTTCTTCAATCTGACAAATAGTTTCTCAAATGCCAATCAGTTCCTAATTAGAGAAGCATGCCTAGGACAAACTAGAACTCTGCAGACGATTATTTGATCGCCCCAATTCTCGAAATGAGATTTTTTTTCCTTGGACTGTCAATCCAATGCCTGTATGACCTTGGCATAAACAAACTCTCATACTGATTTTTCTGTTGGTTTTCAGGTCCTCAAATGACTTAGCCAAGAGTCTATAGGTGGCAAGTCTATGGAGCCGTGGGGTGTACCATGTTCGCGGGCACGTTTGCGCAGCTATGGGAGTCTGCTTGCGAGCCTCAAAATATAGCAGCATATGAAAGTCACTCTTCCTAACAAACATGATCACCTCAAGCTTGTTGTTGTTCCTGTGCAATGAAACTTATTAAGATGATGTCGTTCTCGTTCGCCATTCACATGAGACATTGCTAGCTAGATCATAGTGACAGTCAATATTTGTAGTTTTGTTTTTCTCGTTCTTAATTCATACAAGTTAGTATATTAGATTCTGTTTCAACATCATTTCTTCAGAAAGGTTTAGTTAAGGCTGGAGAAGATGGAGTCATTGGAAGAAGAGGCGTTAGTGAATGGATCGTTGAATTTGTTTGTGACTCCGCGGGACAGTGCGCTTGTTTCAAGCACTAAGGCTGGAGTCCACATCTGCGGGACTGCATATCCTAAGCTTCAGTTTTCTTTTCGTATTTCTGGCATACGGTTCTTTACAGAATCTCGAGAGCAGCATCCACGGGATAAGTTCACAATTGTGTCATGCTATTTCTATTGGTGAAATCTAAGGCAAAGGCTTGACTTATCAAGGTTATTGCTTGCTACTGTGAGCGCTTATTTATCCGCCCTTGGTAAATCAGCAAACACAACTAGGTTCTTTTAGTTAGTTTTATCCTATGGGTGTTCTAACGTCGGTCCATTGTGCCTTCCAAGCAATGGATCTTTCTAAGTGTCCTAAATGTCCTACACTTGCAAAACAATTCTTGTTCAATTCCAAACTTTAGTTCCTAAAAAACTAATAAAAAGGGAGACACTTGAGATTAGTGATAAGGCAAAAGCTTCGTCGTCTTTTAAGAAATCATTAAATTTCTATCACAATCCTAGGACTTAAAGTCAAAGCTCCGCCGTTTTTTAGGAAATCATCAAAGTTCTATAACAATCCTAGGATTTGAAGTCAAAGCTTCGCCGTCTTATAAGAAATCATCAAATTTCTATAACAATCCTAGGACTTGAAGTCAAAGCTCCGCCGTCTTTTAGAAAATCATCAAAGTTCTACAACAATCTTAGGACTTGAAGTCAAAGCTCCACCGTATTGAGGTATTAACCTCAAATTCTAAGATATGATCTACAAATTAGTATACAACTAGACTTTGAGAATTTTGTTCCAACCAAAACTTCTCTAAATGATACAAAAAGAAACACAAACGATGGCCCAAACTAGTACACGATTAGACTTTGAGAGTTTTGTTCCAACCAAAACTTTTCCAAATGACACAAAAAAGAAACACAAACTATGGCCTAGAGGGTCAAAACTTAGAAGACCATGAGACTACAAGAGAGATGGAGTGAGTGAAGAGGGGAGGCCTTATATACCTTCTCTAGGTCCCCAAAATCAAAGAAGACTTGGAGTGCACTCCAAGCAATTCTATCCCTTTAGATTTTCATCCTAATTCTAATTTTTTAACTTTCTATGCTGGTCTAAACTTCTAATTTTTGGAGAAATGCTCCAAATCACAAACGGATTGCGCCATTGGCTTCAGAAGGCCATTTTTATTTTGACAAAAACCCCACCCCTTTTTCCTACATCAAAATCACAAAGATTTGTAGCGCTAACTAGAACACCAAAATTAGATAAAAATCCAACTTTTGGAGATCAACTTTTCTAAGAAAAGTAACTAGCCTAGACTTTTTAGTAGGTGTAAGGGAGTAAGAAAAGACCCCGCTTTGACCTTAATCCGATTCCGTATGCTCCCCGTACGTCGGTCAACTCCACGATTAATCTTTAAATTTGCCAATTTTGGAGGATCTTGATGGTTTTGCATCTTCTGACTATCGGAATGCCACGAAACTTATTGGAGCTTGTTATTAACATAAAAAAAGATACCCTAATTTTTAATGAGATTTTACCGCTGCCTAGGTAATTTCTAGGAATTTTCCATCATTACTTCCAACGGTTGACTACCCGGAAAAAGATCTTTTGAAGATAAAAAAAAAACGAGAATTTTCATGGAACCTCTCATGGAGTTCCACAAGGGATGTGCAAACTCATATTCTTGTTTTGCACATCTAAGGATAGAGAATCAAATCCTGCTATCTCCTTTAATTTTCGGTAAAAAGAGAATCTTCCAAATAGAAGGGAATCTTGGCGAGCCGATTGCTCCGTTGGACTCCTGGCATGATTTCCAATTCAAACTACCGTACTTAAGTTGTAGATGCCCTCCTATGATTCGTCTTGAGTTTTCTTCACCTGTAGGCTAACAATTGGAGTTTCTACTATTTTGCCAATGGAATGAGAAAACTGAAACCTCTCTTTGGGAATCTATTCTAAGGTTTTTACATAGTTCCCTTGGACCAATTTGGTTAGGATCTGTCACTAAAAGGCAGGTTTAGACAAGTTGGGCAATTTCTACTAAACATGGTTATTTTGTACAATTTCTGGGTTTCTATCCTATCTACATGCAGGATTTGGTTACAAATATCAAGAAATGCCTCAATTAGGACCAATGGTCATATTGGTATGTGACATCTCCGTTTTGGTTATTCACTCTTTTGAGGGCTTTTTGTATATAAAATTATACTCAAAACTTTATAAAATCCAAAAAAACCAATTCCGAATCATGAGTGACCAAATGGGCACTCACAACTACTCATGGAATTTTGTCCGCATTCGTTTTGAGGAGGCACTTTAGGTCGCTTTAAAAGTCAAGGACTCCCTGTTTATAAGTCCATATCGTGCAAAACCTTCTTTGCCAATGCGCACCTATGGACTTCACGGTTAGTTGTATCTTCAGGTACCAAAAACAAACATAACAAAAAAAAAGAACAAAAACAAAAACAAAATATATTGTAGGAAACTTATGTGGAATTGACAAGTTTGCAGATGTCTTGGCTTTGACTGAAGAGAATGCATTTTTACATGTGAGGCGTGTCTTTAGTGTGCAGGACGATACACTGGGATCAATTTTGGTAGGCGCGCTGTACCTATCTTTGACGTTCTCGTCTCTGGCAGCTCTACTCTTTGTAGTATGGTTGGGGTCCAAACGTGCGTTGTTGGTCAGATTGTCTAGTTATTGGGCCTTTACTTCAACTAATCTTTACCCTACATGGTACCTTCAAATCTAATCTTGTTTGTTCTCCTGTACGTATCTTTGAAGTGTTCTCGGTTCCATGTTCTATTGTGCCCAATAATTCCTATTTGGGGAGCATGTTTTTGGAAAGCCTCGTTTCATACTGAAGCATGAGAAATTGGCAGTTGTGGTTTCTTGGGGATTGCAGGGTTACCATAATTCCCGTTTCCGTTTTTGGGATTCAAAGCGTCTATTTTTGGCTTGCGGAGGTGAGATCTTGATTTTTTTCCTCACTGACCAAGAGTGTCCAAGTTACAACGTCATGCCTTACAAACTTTCCTAGAATTCTTTGCTCCTTAGCGGGCTAGCTATCGCCTGAGGATTGTTTCGATTTCTATTCATACATTTCTAACAGTAACCTAATGTTACAAGTCTAGCCTTAACATATTGAACTCCGCAGTTTTTTTTATAACTTATAACTTCACTGGCTTGTCCAAACTCCCAGGTGTTGCTCACTCGAGTGAAGAGAGAGGCAGTCAGTGAACTACTGATGGGCGTAAGTTGATAAGCTATACAACTGAATCCCTACCAAATGTATTGACCCTACTAGAAAAAGAGAGGAGGAATGAGATTAGAAGGCAAAGAAACATCTTCGACAGGTCTCAACTATATGGATAAATCGTAATGGTACCATGTACATGTTGTCATTGCAAGGCGTAAATGACAAGAGTAGGTACATTGAAACTCTTTACAATACTAATGGTATTTTTGCCTTAAAGAAGCCAAACAAAGTCCAAAAAGAGTGGGGGTAATGTTCCATTAAAGGAGCAGAAAAGAGGCAGCCTCTAAAGTTGAGGCACCGGTAGCCAATCATTTAAGCAAATTTGAAGCAAATGGTGAGCAGTATGAGGTGGTGGAATTTTTTTTTCCCATGTAGGAAGATATGAAATATGGAGATAGCAAATTTTTCAGAATTTTATTCCCAAAATTGAAATTACTATGAATATTGGGAGTCAAAAAATACGCTTGACTAGTGGTCAATGTTCAGAGTCTTTCAATTTTGATCATTCAAGAATTACTTTCCCACTCACTACTTCCTACTTTCTTGCTCACTACTTCCAAATATGTGTCATAATCTTATTAGTCCCAACCTTGTAAAAGACCAAGAAAACACATTCCAAATCTTGTACCCCCACATTGTCTAGATACTAAGTGTAGTTGACAATTGGTACCTCAACCTTACTACCTAAGGCCCAAATTATCACATGTTATGACCCTTGTCACAACCTTTGAACCTTTGATGGATGAATGCATTGATAGGTGAAAGAATTTATAATGATTGTATCATGACCTTCATGTTATGACCTTTGATGGATGAAAGAATTTATGATGATTGTATCATGACCTTCATGTCATGACCTTTGATGGATGAATGCATTCACTAGTAGAAAATTAGTGACCATGTCAACAAAAAATTAACAAAAAAGTGTTGAGGGTGTTTATATCCGTGGTCGGGTTGTCAAAGACAGTACCTAACAAAAAATTGTTGTTCATTTTGTTATGGTGGTCAAATCAAAAAAATAATAATATTAATTTATTTTTAAATTTGCTCAATGAATGGCTACCACATGGCAAGCCAAGAACCAACCCAATACAAACTGCCATGTACGCCAAAAACAACACATATACATGACCAAAAATTAGACTTTACAATTTAATTAGAAGAAAGTTAAACTTTGTAAGTAATTTAAGAGACAAGTTTCTTAGAACTTAGTATTAGGTGATAGAAGAGAGGTGACTTTGGTGATAGAAGAGTGGAGAAGACAATCTCTTTATAGAAATGGGGTGATTAAAACAAACCATATGGGATACATGAATTAAGGCTATGAATGATTTGCATATCCCATATGGTTTGTTTTAACCTTTTATCACCTCATTTGTATAAAGATTTTGTCTTCTCCTCTCTTATGCCACCAAAGTCACCTCTTTTATATCACCAATGTGTGAGAGGCATGTCTTCTCAACAAAAAAGTGCTAACTTTTTTGTTGAATTGGATGTTGTACTATTTGAATCAACAAAAATTCAGTGATCATTTTGTTAGCTTATTCAAATCAAGAAAAAATTGTTAAAACGGTCAATACAGTATTCCAGTCAACAAAAAATTGTTAAATTTTTGTTGACTTGGACACCATTTTCTAGTAGTGATTTATGGTTCATGAACTAATTCATGATGAAATGTGCACTAGTGGATAAGCAAAGATTGCTTGGAGATAGAGATCTTCAGATGGTGGATTTGTGCATTGGAATTAGAGAACTTCAATTGGAGGACAAGGGTACTGGAGTTAGACAACTCCTAGACAAAGACAAGCCTATGAAACTTGGAGTTAAATAACTCCAAGTAGAAGATTGAAGTTTGGATAAGAAATGATTTAATCCATTAAGGACTAGGTCGATGACAAGAAATGAAAAACAGGCTGAAACTGACATGTTTTCATTAGTAGTCAAAGTAGATACTAATGAAAACATGTCAGGTTGAGCCACTTTTTTACTCCATTCATCGACCTGGTCCTAAATGGGTTAAATAAGATATGATAAGATATGATTGGAGAAGTATAAGTAGGACTTCTACTTTAGTGGAGGGGTCTAAAGGATAGAAAACTAAAAGTAAAAAGAAATCCTAGTCTATATTAAGGACTAATAGTCTTTATCATATAAGACAAAGCTTGGGGTGAGGAGACTCTCTTTTTCAGAGAGTGATTCCTTTCTATGGCCAAGTGGTTTGAACTCTTGTGAAACATTCTTATAATAAATATATTTTGTGTTCATACTTAGAGTGTATTGTATTTTGAAGTTATAAGTTGTGGGAGGTTTATAACATCACACCTAGCAAAGATGAATCCCCCCTCAATGGCGGCATGTCGTTCCTTGCTACACTTGTAGAAGGTCTTTAGGATGGTGGCATGACATTTCAACCCAACACAAATAGCTCCTATTACCACCTTCCAAGCGCAATGCCAACAACGACATTAGAGTATGAGCCTAGGTGTAAGTAGGTACCCTATAATTATTGAAGGCATCTATAACATATGTATTCTATAACCATGAAAGGTGCCCTATTACATAAGTATCTATAATATAGGCACCCTATATACAAAAGGTGTTGATAGCATAGGTGCTTAGGTTCATGGGCTGAAGATCCAAGGCCCACATACTAGTACACAAGCTAGATCCACCTAGCTTGTGAATTTGCACCTCAATCAAATTATATAGGTAGAATTGTCTTAAATTTTTTGATGATGGCTATGAATTAGTTATGATAAAACTATGGAATGGATTTTTTAATACATTTTTTGATACAAAACGAATGAAAATCAAGCATTTCATACACCTTGGATGCCTAATGGAAATTGATATACAATAGTGTATATTTGCCTTATTGTATAAATATATGGTCCACCTATTAGCTTTGAAGGAAAAATGTATGTGGCATTGTTGAATTTGAATGTAGAGATATACATATATCTTTCAAGTCATTGAATTTTAAAACAAAAGATTCATTTTCATATGATATAAAACATAATTCGTCTTTTTATGCAAATAGAAATGTCTTCATTAATAATAATCTTCAACAATAGTGAAGACTCTGAGAATCTTGTGTCCTACTAGTCAATGAAGTTTTAATTTTGACTATAAAATGCACAAAAAACATTTCTAAAAAACACATAAATATGTGTCATGGTTTGTCCCCTAGGCCACATATGGCTGGGGTTTTGTTCTCATCTCTTTGCAATGAAATCCCATTTCATTTGTTTCAAAAGAAAAAGAAAAAGCATTTAAATATGCAATATCCAAATTGTATACATGTGCATGCTTAGAATGCTATGTAATGTAAAGAGTCTGCATTCACCATACATGAATATACAACAAGGGAGAGGTTCCATTGGCCATCAACTTCTAAACTTTGATCCTTTCTCTACAAGAAACTAGAAACTTGTTTACCCCCTTAAGCATCATTACCCTTTAGGGAGATAGTTTAGAGTTCAATTAGGTTCGTTCCTATGAGTTGCATTTGTACTTGATTTCTTTGAAATTTTTTTGAAGATGTGCAGTTTTGCAAAAGCTTCGTGAATATATAATGTTTGTTTCAATCCAATGTAGGGTGAAGAAGTTACGGGATTTTTTAGACAAAATTCAATCTAACAGGCAAGTTGAGCTACCAATATTTGGTTGACTAAGACTAGGGGCAAATGCGCTAGTTAAAAAGACAAAGTTTGGAGTAGGCAATGAGTGAAGGGTTGGGACTATTGGCCACCCCCTCGGCATGTCCAAGCCCCTGGAATTTCAAGACCATGGCATGTCCAAGCCATTCTACCATAAAGGAAGGTGGATGAAGGAGGTCAATCTTAGAGTTTCCAATATGAAGGAGAACAAGACAAGAACAAATGGGAAATGCATGTAAAACCATTTTTCAAAGCTTGCCCAAAGCCTTAGCATTTATATTATTCACATAGTCCTTCTAAATTCTATAGGAAGTAGAAGAGTTGCACTTTTCAAAAAAACATTTTGTGACCTTATAAAACATTAGTATATTTTTCAATCCATCATTTGGATTTCTAAGTTTAAAAACTATATGGTAGCAAATGTGCTCGAAAAATTATATTGTGCAGTGTGAACTTTTGGACATTGTTGCATTGCAAGATTTTTTGAATGTTCTTTGTGTTTTTTTTGGCTTGAAATTTTTTGGAGACATAAATGACATCATGTTGACTATTATAGATTTTTAAATTCAAAATCCTTGGTAAAAAATTTCCACAATCAATGGTCAAATACATTTGAAATTATCAAGCACAATAAAAAATAACTTTCTTTGTAATTTTTTTCAATCCCTATGGTCAAATGTCATGAAATTCTTACCACTTTTTCTTCTACAAGTTTGCTACAAGATCCTATGATTAAACATTTTTTTAAACATTTAAAAAAAAATTCAATGAATGCAATAATAGGGGCAATTTTGAGTGGTTATTCACAAAATAAAATGGCCTTGGTCCTTTAGAGGTTAATCTTAAAAATGAGTTTCATCATGCATAATAGTCTGAGCAAGAAAAAATAAATAATTGCAAAAATTTAAAAGAGAACAGATTAACCCTTAAGCTCTTCAACATCCACTTTCTAGATGATGAATAGATTGATATTTATGTTTCTTTTTCATTACTACATGGATGAAAGTCATGATAATTTGTAGAGATACTTTATCAAGTTGTTGTCCTATTTAATGGTTGAATTTGGTGTTACTAGAGTATATATTTTTCTAAAGTTAAAAATATAAAAGTATATCAAGTGGTTGACCAAGCCAAAATTGCAATGACTTTGATTCAAATCTAGATTTTAAAAAACAAGACCATAGAATTAAAGAACTTAAATAGTTCAAAAAATCACCATGTCAAGAAAACCTCATTTCAAATCCATTCCAACAAGTTTACTCAAAAGATATTTTGTTTGTAATCAAATTTAGAAGGAACTTTGAAATTTTCTTTCTAAAATTTATAAAAAAATATTGGTGATAGAATTGATGAATCTAACCTTATAGATGGAATTCAAATTTCAAAATCTACAACTTATATTCGTTATTCATTTCCAAAATATTCTTCCAAATAGTACTTTATGATGATTTTTTTCAAATTGTCAAATCCATAGAAGACACTATACGTTTACGGATTAGGTGTTTTCATTCTTACCATTACCACAAAATAATGTTCTAATCTTCATTAATCCCTCATTTAAATCAATATATTGAATGATTAAAATTCAAAAAAAATTTAATATTACTTTAAAATACGTTTAAGAATTCAAATAGATGGTATAGGGTTATCCTAATTTTGAAGTGAAAATAGGGATGCTTCAAACCAAGAGACTAGGGCATTCTCCTTGAGACCAATTACACAACTTCAGCCTTTTGTTCATCCCAAAAGAGGATTTGGCCTCTTACACAACAAATTGACTTGGTCTCTAGGTGTAAAGCATCCCTTATACACAATAACATCCTAAAACCAACACATGCAATCAAGTACTATATTTCTAAAAACTTCACAAAACCTCAGATTTTCTAAATTGTAACCATACAATTTCAAACTAGACATGTTAGAAATCACTTAGGAAAAGAAAAAATAACAATATTACTTATGGATTGAAAGATTATATTGTTTGATCATGAGGGTGTTAAAATTACAAAAGTGAAGCCTTTCAATCTTCTTTTCACATGTCAAATCTAAAAAGTTGGTCACCAAAAAAATATGAGGATAAAGGACTTAACATGCCTAATTCCAATCAATGTATGGCTTCTCAAAATCTACTCTATAATTTTTTAAATGAATTTCTAATGTGAATTTTTCTCCAAGGTCTAGTATATTTGAGGCTCATTTCCAAGAGCTCTCAACACTTTGGGAAGTCAAGATTGCAATGGACACCCTTGCACAAATTCTTGAGTAGAAAAATCATAATCAATCATTTTCAAAATCAAATTTTTGATGCTAAAAGTAGACTTCAAATAAAAATTCAAAAATATAAACAACAAAAAATAGCAACTTGGTTAGGTATTATTTAACTTCAAAGTATTGTTGACACCAAAATTTTAATGCCTTGGGCATTTAAGGATTAATAAAAAATATATAATTCCACTTGGATTTGATTCATGAAACAAGCACATACCTTTGAAAAATATGTGCCCTTTTTGGAATTGACCCCAAGATATTTAAATTGCAAATGAGGGTGGTAATATACTTGTCTACCTCAAGTGCAACTTTGGGAAGAGTTGTATAAGGTAGGAGGTCTAGAAATTGCCCACCTAAGAGCTAAAATTGAATTTTGGGGAGGTGATGCTTCTTGAAACATTTTTTAGTAAATTTTCCTTAAAAGACAAGTGGAGTTGGCATATAACCTAAGTTGTCTCATATTTGGGGCTTTGTAGAATTAGTTATGAAATTTTGAAGTTGGAATGGTGTAGGGCTCTAAAATTGCCCACCTCCTAAATGTACACTATTTGTACATTGTTGAAGGCTACAAAAAAGCAACGTGTACAAATAGTGTACATTTGAGGAGGTGGGTGATTATAGAGCTTGTGCGCTTTTAGAACCTCCTACCTTAGTACCCATTTAAACCCGTTGTATAGTATCCTCTAAGAAGTCTAACAACCCCATGTGTAGTTCTTAGCCAAGTAGTTTGATTAGAAAAACAAAATTGTTGTTGATAAACTTAGATATTTGATTGAGATTTTTTGCCGTAGACAAGGTGAGTCACTACTAGGATTTAAGTGTCTTATGACTGCAAAAATATGACTGAGGATGACTGGCAATTGCTCGCAGTCATATTTTTGGATCCCACAATGTTGGGAAAAAACATGACTGCAAATGTGACTACCAGTCATATTTGCCTTTGTACTTCATGGGTGTATAGTATATATGCATGAGGAACGGCAAAAATACTTTTTAGGGAACCATAGGGAACGTATTATGGGAACACCAGTCATATTTGTCAACCATATATGACAACATGCAGTCATATTCTATAGTGACATTTTTGTAAGTTCACATTTTTTTTGAATTTTTTTCCGGGCAGCCCCCTAAAAATTTGGGCAACCTAAAAAAATGTACATAAATTATTGCTCAAAATTGTAAAATCATAGCCGTTGTTTTTTGGGGATCTTGAAATCCTAGCCGTCATTTTTTAGGATTTTAAAACCCTAGCTACCACTTCATATGCTTCATCTTCTTATTTTTCAACTCTTGTTTCTTCTTCCTCCTTTTGTTTTTTGAAGTTCTAATTGTTGTGTTGTTGTGTTTTAGTTGTTGTTGTTTAGTTGTTGCTTTCTAACTCTTGTTTCTTCTTCCTTCTCTTGTCTTTTGAAGTTCTAATTGTTGTGTTGTTGTGCTTTGGTTGTTGTACTGTTGTTTTCTAACTCTTGTTTCTTCTTCCCTTTTTGTTTTTTGAAGTACTAATTGTTGTGTTGTTGTGCTTTGGTTGTTGTGTTGTTGTTTTCTAACTCTTGTTTCTTTTTCCTTTTGTTTTTTGAAGTACTAATTGTTGTGTTGTTGTGCTTTGGTTGTTGTGTTGTTGCTTTCTAACTCTTGTTTCTTCCTCCTTTTGTTTTTTGAAGTACTAATTGATGTATTGTTGTACTTTGGTTGTTGTATTGTTGCTTTCTAACTCTTGTTTCTTCTTCCTCCTTTTATTTTTTGAAGTTATAATTGTTGTATTGTTGTATTTTAGTTGTTGTTATTTAATTATTGAAGTTGTAGTTGTTGTTTCTTGGTTGTTACTAATCTATTGTTGCTTCTTACATCTTATTTGTTGTTAGTTTGTTGTTGTTTTATAGTTGTTAATTTGTTGTTGCTAATCTTTTATTGCATCTTCATTTGTCTTATTTTTACTTCTTATTGGTTTTTAGTTTTAGTTTTTGTTGCCTCTTGTTATATCTTAGCTTTTACTTCTTACTATCTTTTTGTACTAACTTGAAGAAAAAAATGACTCACGATAGTCATATGCTTCATCAACCAAAAAATGACTCTCGATAGTCATATGCTGCATCAACTAAAATATGACTCACAATAGTTATACTTCATATCACTTAAGATATGACTCACAACAGTTATACTTCATATCACTTAAAATATGACTCACAACAGTTATACTCCATATTACTTAAAATATGACTTAAAATATAACTCACCGCAGTCATACTCCATATCACTTAAAATATGATTCAAAATATGACTCACCATAGTTGTATTCCATATTATTTAAAATATACTTCATATCACTTAAAATATAACTCGAAATATGACTCACCGCAATCATACTCCATATCACTTAAAATATGATTCAAAATGTAACTCACTACAGTTATATTTCATATTCTTTAAAAAATAACTCTTTATAGTCGTATTGCATATTACTCAAAATATGACTTACCACAGTCACATTCCACGTCAACCAAAATATGACTGGGCACATGCCACGTAGGATTTTTTTTTTTGCCTGGACAGCTCATGAGAAAGTCAAGCCTCCAAGAGTCCAAGGGTGGTCAACATATATGCTATGTTGGCAAAATATGTTTAAAAATGGTTTATTATACTTCCAAATTCATATGACTGCAAATATGACTCACTAGTCATATGACTGAAAGTGAATGACTCAGCCATGACTCATCCTAGTCATATCCCGACCATCTATAGTGATTTCTGCTTGAGTCATATTTTATGATTTTGTGACTCATTGCAATCATATTTTGCAGTCATAAAACATTCATTTTCTTCTTGTGAGTCATGTATCCTTGTTGTGACTCATTCTACTTTTTAAAAATATCTCTCTTTGTGAGAGGTGGTTGATTTTAGAAACACTAAGTTGAGTTTAAAGGTACAATGCTACACTTTAAAATTTCATTGTAGGAAACCATAAGTAGTGGATTTCAACTAGCTTTGGATTCAGAGGATCAACATTACTACATATATGTTTCTAGTGCTTGTTGCTTGTAGACATAGCCTAGAAGTTTTGTGGAAAGATTGATGTTTGTCTAAAATATTGTATATATGATGTTGCTAGGAGTTCTATAAGCAAACTTTGTAGTGTTTAGTTAACTTTGCACTATGATATAATATAAAATTTATTGAATGGCCACCAAATTCTTTTTACCTCAATCCCATAGAAAACATGTAGAAGCAGGTCAGTGTAGACATCAATGAATTGGCATAGGAGGGAATACCTCAAGTGAGTATCTAAAAGTTAATTTCTACATTGCCAAACCAAATGGAAGTTGGGGTACCAACTCAAGGTGGTAGTATTCCATGGTAGTGGATGTACCACTTTGTTGCAAAGTAGATTTCAATGAGCAAGACATAATGTAAAATTCAAATTATAGTAGGCTTCTACAATACTATAGCTTCCTAATGATACCCTAGTCGACAACGTTTTTTTCAATTTTTTTCAATACACGAGCTTGCTTTTCTTTTCCTTAAATATGTATGAAAGAACGTTGCAATATACATGAAAGCCACATAGAGGAAAGTTTTACCCTCATGATGTGAGCCTTTGTAACATGAAAGATGTGAACAATGATGTTTCCTAAATACATGTGCAATCAGGTCTTAAAAAGTCATCACACATATTTTTCAATTAAATCTTGTATAAAATCATGAAAAACAAATTAAATAATTCACCAAAAATGGAATTCTTATTTTGGACATTGAAATTTCATATATCGGTGAAGGTTCCGTGAAGCAATATATTTAATAGGATAGTTTTGATAGGATATTCTTCAAATGGAGCTAAAAAGGAAAAATTTGAAGGGCTGTTGTGCAAGACTTCTTAGAGCATGCCAAAGTTGAATGCCAACTAGGTGATGATTGGCAGCTCCTCAAATGGGTGTTTTGATGCAGGACACTCCCATTCATTCACAAAAGAAGAAATAAAAACTGTGGCTGGTGGTTTTGCCCCCTCTTTTGCAATGAAATTTCGTCTCAGTTGGTTAAAAACAATATTCAATTTTTTTTTAAAATTTAAATTTAAAAAAAGAAAGTCTCCACCCACTTGCAAGTTAGAATGATGACATAATAACAAGTTTGTCCTTTCCCCCACCCGATGGATCCTCACATGCTTTACAAAAGATAACCCTTGTCCTGCCCAAGAATCCCGGGTGCCGCACATTCATATCCATTCAATCCAGCAGTGAAGTGAGTCCAGATAAGTTATGATACAGTAGGAAGTTGGTGAAGTGAGTCCAGTGAGATTGCTGTATGATAAGTTATGATACAGGAGTAAAAGGTAGGGTGCCACTCAACTTAAACAGCCATCTATCTATACTATATGTACACCTCCCAAATCAGTTCTGCACCTATCAGAACCAAACTTTGTTCCTCAATAACTTTTGCATACAGTATCCAAATGCCACGCTCTCTGGTGCGTTGGAACCTCCTTTCACTTGCCAACAAGAACATATGAAAATCAGACCAGTCTCCTAATAGAAAATAGGGCTCACTCAGTGGCAGAAAGTGGCGGTTTTGGGTGTACCCACCTTCAGTTAGTGTGCTTGTGCCAAGCACACTCCATCCATCAATCAGTTGGGGAAGTGAGTTATTAAGCATATTATTTGGTATAAGTTTGTACTTTGACCCACTTTGCTGCTTGCTGCGTCTGCGTCTGTGTTTGCTGCTCTGTCTGTCTAACAAACTCTCCAGCTTTTTCCTTGGCAGGCATATCTTACTGCCATGCCGTAGAATCCATTGGCCCATCAACCTATGGAAGGAGTTGACAAGGGCTGGAAAAGTGGAAAGAGAACCCACAGGAAGGGTTCAGTTACAAGGACGCCAGGATTGCAGCTCTACATGTCAGCTGCCTTTGTAGGTGGGGTACTTACTGGGGGAGGGGCTTGCCAAGGACAATACGAAGGTCAGTGGGTACCCCCGAATCACCACTTTTTGCTACGGAGCCTACTTGCTGTTATTAATATTATTATTAGATGGGTTGAATTTCCATTGGGTTTTTGTTGTTGTTGTTGTAAAGGGAAAGGAGGCACTTCCAATGCACCAAAGAACATGGCATTTGGATACCGTATGCAAAAGTTAGGGTTGGTCGCCAGTAGCTAAGGCTTTGACTGTGGTCCATTATATAAAAATCAGAATGCTTGTTCATTTGGCTGGCCTTCTAAGGTAGGAGGCTTTGAAAGTGTACAGGCTCTAAAACTGTCCACCTCTTGAAATGTACATTGTTTGTACATCTTGCTTTTTCATGGCCTTTAGTGATGTACAAAGAGTGTACATTTTAGGAGGTGGGCGGTTTTGGAGTCCCATGCCAGTTCAACTTCAAAACTTCATAACCAGTTCCACAAAGCTCCAAAAAATATGAAATGACTTGGATTAGATGCCAATTCTATTTGTCTTTCAAGAAAAATTTACTGAAAAACATTTTGAAAAGCTTTACCTCCTCCAAATTCAATTCCAGCTCTTAGGTGATTGATTTACTTGGTACTTGTGGAGTACAAAGAGCATTGCCACATGGACACCTTGTAGATGAAGTGAAAGTTACAGATGCTCCAGGCTCTAGGCAACTAGCCCTATCATCAAGCTCTAGGATCTGCCGGACCATCCACCTTGTTGGAGATTTAGGGAGGCAATGGCAATTGGCTCTTAGAAAGCATCCAAGTTGTTCTCGGTATAGATTTTAAAATTGTTTCTTCCATGGCATAGGCACATATTGATTTGGAGAGATGTAGACAAGGTGATGATGGTGGTTTGGAGGTATCCACCTTAGAACCGACACCTACTAATTCTTGTCTAAGTGAATGTGATGCACAACTTCTATTTATGAGAGTTTAGGGTTGATTTGGGGTACTTGCACCTAGTTTCAGAACTTTAGGATTTCATTGTTTATTTATATAATGTCCAACAATTGCATGTTGAGAAAAATATAGAAACTTTTTTTCATTCTCAATGGGACTCAAAGGAGATTGCAATGAGTTTTTAAAACCAACACCTATAAATCTTGCATAAAATGTGTTGTACATCTTCTATTCTTTAGAGATTAACGTTGATTTTGGATACATATAGTTTCAACACTTTAGAAATTTATAGGTCATATATATTGTGTCGAAAAATATATATATTCTAAGAATTTAAAATTTCCTTGTGGCTTTCAACAAGACTCTATAAATACTTAACAATTGAAACTGTGCTCAAATTCTTATTTGGATGGTTGTAGACATAATGATCTTGTATGATTAAACACGCCATGTTTTGTGTTGCATATAGGGGAAGCATGGTTGTTATACTGGACAAGTTACTATTCATTTCTTGTCCTATAAGACGAGTTACTATTCATCAAATGTACCTCTCAAGTACATTTGATGAATAGTAACTAGTCCTACAAGACGGAAAATAAATAGTAACTTGTCCAGTATGACAACCATGAGGGGAAGCACCTTTTAAAAAAAAAATTCAGAATAGCAATTTATTGTGATATTCATAAAAGTGGTAATTTTTGTCCAGAATATGGATGAGGAGAATTTGGATGTTTGCTAGAAAACGTAGATGAATATGAAAAATAAGGATGAAATTTAAAACTTCATACAAAAATACATATGCATTTATCATTACTGATATAGTAGTTAGCATCCAAAGATATTGAAAAATTGTCTTGTTCAAAAACAAATCTAGTTTAATTTCTTGTATTTCAATTGACAAAACAAGACTAAATCTTCGGTGAAACTTATTAGTTACTAAGTCTAATATATTTTATTTTTATATTTTAGTAAAATTATTACATAGTATATAATCTGTATTATAATTTTGAAATATTATATTAATAGTTCATAAATAATGAATAATCTGCACATAGCATTATCCCTTTTGAAGATTGTTTTTTAGGTGTATATGAACTACTTCACCATTTTTAACCTTCAGACCAAATATTTTAAATTAATGTTATATTTAATTATAAAAAGACAAGATCTATAATCAAAAGAACTCTCCTTAAAATAATGCACTTCACAAACTCATAAGTGCATTTTTCATTTCTTGAAAGTCATCAATCAAATTGCAAGGTTAAATTATTAAAAACTTGGTGATTTATAGCTATCATATGATACCTCCTTCTACATTAAAATTTCTTAAGAATGAATTTGAATTTTTTTTGGATTGATTTTTTTAATCTATTTTAGTAATGATCTTTAAGTTAGAATAGACTTAGCTAATTTTTAGAGTGATCTTTAGATTTTTGTATTAATAAATATAGGGTTCACTTTGCAACCATAGAGTGTTTTTGAATTCACAATTAAAATTAAAGCCATGACTAGAATTGTCGCATCCCTATCTTGTTGGGGTGCCCAAAGCGCCTTAATCCTTAAACGTTAGGTGGTGACCGTAGAAATCAGCCCTTTTGGAACTGTGTGACATCATCTAGTTTGAAAAAACTAAAAATATTCATTGGAAGTCAAACTTTTGTAGAAGATTTTCCCTTTCCACCCCTAATTCTGAGGATTAATAGTTGCATTTTTGTCCTACACAGGAGAATTCCTTGTCATTCATCAGACAAAAAATGTCCTCGGCACTGTTTATGGATTAATGAATAAGAGGGACCTTGGGGGTGACGTCCTAAGCCTTATAAAAGTCTAAGAAGGAAGAAATGAGTGACTCTCAAACAAATAGGGCACGATAACTTTCTGAATTAGAAGAATGTAGTAGAACATCTTATATACTTGGAAATTTCTTAACAAGACGCTTTCACCCTTCAAAAGAATGCGTGATTTGAACTAATTGGCTAGAAATTATGGCCGTTCAAAGTTGGGGGGTCTCGGTGGTGTCGGGACACTTAAGGATTAGGAGTGAAAGGTTTCCAATGAATCTTTCATGGAAACATGGCATGTAGCATATCATTGAAAAGATAAAATATAAAGAAACTAGAGTGACCAACATTATGAGGTTTTAAGCTATGAGCTCAAAGTTATGGCTAAGGGAAGGACCGTGGAGAAGGCATGACACTACTCTTAGTCTTTAGAGGGCCATAACTTTGTAAAAACTTGTCCAAATGAGACAAGTGAGGAATTCAGTGGCATCTACTTATTGCTTAGATATTCCAAATGGACTTGCATGTAGAATTTGGAGTTCTTACTACAAAGTTATGCCATTTGGAAGTTTGGAAGTCTAAACAGGGGGTCGTAACTTGGTGATTTTGGTTGGAAGTGGGTGGTTTTCCAAAACCAACATGGTTTTTGGAAGTTCCTTTGATCCACAAGAGGGGGGGCTACTAGATCCCATAGAAAGTACTATAGGAGGGATTGGTTTCCTTTTTTATTCCCTCTTAAAGCCTTAGTGAGTCTTGGTGATTCAAGGTTGGTAATGCAACTTCACCACTGGGGCCAAGGCACCATAGGACACTTGTGTGTGTCATGTGGCATCAGTTGGATGGAATTCTGCTCTTTGATAGACCATTCAAGATTGTCTTGAGCTATGAGTCTTGATTAATCACGATGTGAAAATAACAAATACATAATGGGTCTAGTATCGAGTAGGGTGGCATTCAAGGGCGGTTAGCACTGGTGAGGAGTAGCGTTTCTATCGAGTGCTTGGACATCAATGGAAGTTCAGCTCTATGTCACCAAGTGACATGCCTAGTGTCATGTGCAAAATATGTGTTAGTTGTCTCGGGGAGTGGGACTTAGCAACATGAGTTGGAAATGGGGACTAATGTCGTGGCTATGTAGTATATAGAGTGTTAGTGAATTGTGATCCAAATAATACTTGAAGTGAAGTGTGGTGAGCTTATTAAGTTGTGAAGGGCCAACCTTTAAAGTTGTAAGGTGTTCTAGGATTGCGACATGGATGATGAAATGAAGCCTTTATAAAAATAGTGGAAGGAAACCAAAATAAAAATGGTCCAATGAAGTCAAGACAAAAATAATGGAATTTTGAAGTCATAAGACTAAAATTGAAGTCCAGGTGCTTTTTCAATTGAGAGAGTTTAAAAGATTTGGAGGGAACCAATAAGAACCTTTGGGTTCAATTAATATACAAAACAAAGCCCCCAAAATTTGGAATGTGAAAGTTAGAGAGTTCTTAAACCAATCAATTGGGTTTGGATCTTGAAGTTTTTGTATTGACGAATATAGGGGCCAACATTAGCTATTAGTCAACATATACTTCCAAAATTCCATCCAAAGTTCACCATAACAAGTTTATAGTTACTAAGATTTCCATATCAACTAAAGTTTACAAACTTGTAACCCTCAAAAGACAAGCCTATTATCACTTTTTCAAACTTCATTTGCAATTAGCTATGATTAATTGTAATTTTTTGTATTTATTTTCAAAGGCTTTAATTTTATATCTTCTAATAGTTGTAAAAATTTTACATTATTTTGTGAAAATTTGAAATTATTGTAAATTTTTGAATAAAAAGTGAAATATATCATATTAAATGCAATTGATGCTCAATTTTTAAAATAAAATTCTCCATAGGTTTATAATGTAGTGTATTACATTGTAGTGCAATTTTTTTAATAGTGGCATTCTAAAATTAGAAAATCAACACTCCATGGTTATTGACCCAAAGTTCAAATTGCTACAAAATTTTAGTGATGACTTTTAGGTTGGAAATGGTTTAGCCAATTTTTGAAGTGACCTTGGGATTTTTATATTCACAAATATAGTGTCCACTATTTTGACTATGGGATCCATTTGAAGTCATGACTAAAAAAATGGTGGATTGAAGTTAAAATGAAAACAATGAAATTTGAAAGCTAAAATTTTGAAGTCACATGATTAAAATTGAAGCATATGGAAAATTCAATGTCTTTTTAATTGAAGAATTAAATTTTTTTTGAAGGAACAAATGGAAACCCTCAAGGTACAATTAGATTTTAAACAAAAGCCACAAGAATTTGGAATTAAAAAGGAAAAAAGAGAGCTAAAAGGTCTATTTTGCAACTATGGGCCCAAGAATTGTTCAAAGTTTTCAATGTCTTTTCAATTGAGGGAGTTGGAAAGTTTTCTATAGGAATTTATTTTCCTTTGGAGTTCAATCAATGAATTCATAGTTACTAAGATTGTAGTTATGGAAATGTGGTTGGAAATGTGATTACATGTTTCCTACTAGTTGTAAAAATTTCACATATTTTTGGATTGTTTTTGAAATTAATGTGAATTTCTAAATAAAAAGCTTTGTATGTGAGGTGAAAACTCTTGGATCCAAGCAACTAGCCCTAATGGCAAGCTCCAAGATTTTCTCTGGACCATTTAGCTTGATGTACTCTTGCTTCTAGGCCATCATTGGTTAATCCTTAAAAGACCATGAGGTCACCAAGTGTTTTTTGCAACACACTAGTTTTTGCATCCCTAGTTCTTTAAGGGTTAATGTTGATATATCATTTTCATTGCTTGGTCGGCAAATGTAGTGTTGTAGGTGTTGTTTATCCAGAAAAGCATGAACCTTCTATCTGTCACAAAAAGAGGAAGAAAAAACAACTAAGAAACCTAAATCTCACACCTAAACGAACCACAAACCAAAAAGAAAATAGTTGCCAAAAAACCAACTACAAACCAAAAAGAAAGTAGTTACCAACAAACCAACTACAAACCAACCCTCAACCCTCAACCCTCAACCTATCAGTTATAGTAGCGCTTGAAACCCTCTCAAGTCCAAAAGATCAACCTTCTCAAAAACCTTAAAAAAAAGCTAATGAGTTATTCTATCTTTTGAATTTTAAAAAAAAATCACCAAAAATTGAGGTCATAGGAACATGCATGAACTTGCAAGTGTCTCCTAAGGGACATGCTAAGGGGATACTTGAGACTTTAGGGGTTAAGGTTAATTATGAACAAGACAACCTCCAAATTAAAAACATCCCAAATTGCCACTTTTTTGGTCCCTAGTAGGTGGGTGGTTCAAATGATGATTTTTATTTTTTATTTTTTTAAGAATGTTTGCCTCCTTAAGAGAATTTTTAGCAAATATAGTCATTTTGTAATTTTGAACTTACACAATATTCTATAAATTTCAAAGATGAAAGCATAAGATACCTTCAACCTTGAATGCACTAAGAAACTCCCAAGAAATACTAAATGCTTAAAAAAGTGTCTTTAGATGGTCAAATATTGTATTCAATTATCAAGGTTGGCAAAAAAATAGTTCTAAAAGAAGATGCTACAATTTAAAGAGATTTTTTTTCAAATTAAAAAAAGATGTATAAAAAAAATGAATTTTGAAAGAATATTCATATTATAAGCATTTGTTGGATTTGATTAACCCCTAAAGGTCCATTGTCCCCTTAAAGGACAAAATGGATTTTGGGCAGGTTCCTATGACTTCAATTTTTAGTGAATTTTTTTTTAAAATCTCTTGTATGATAGAAAAACCTATTAGCTTCATAAGAATATAATTTTTATTTCAATTGGTGCATGTGAGCAAAAGTTACACCAAAAAAGTCCAAATTTTCATTTAGCGGATAGAAAAAGAAATCAACAAAAATTTGAAATTAAATTTTAATTTTTTCCCTCAC
The DNA here is from genome assembly GCA_950106755.1 of Climacium dendroides. Taxonomy (NCBI): domain Eukaryota; kingdom Viridiplantae; phylum Streptophyta; class Bryopsida; order Hypnales; family Climaciaceae; genus Climacium; species Climacium dendroides. Next base: position 34,065,913 of record OX467082.1, on the reverse strand, counting down.
GGATTATAATTTTGTCTATATATGAAGTTTTGATTCATTTCATTTGGATTAGTAATGTAATGCAGTTTTTACAATTTAAAAAAAAATGATTTCATAAGGTTGAGTTTGCTTGCTAGAACAATTTCACCATTGGGAGTATTGTGTTTCAATTCCATCTTAAACTTATTAATGATTTAGTTTTTCTTTCAATCTTTGACCTACTTCTACTTAATAATTTTTTAAAGAATGATAATCAAATTTTTATCCCAAAGTATCAATTCAATTCTTCAACACAAAATTTTTTAATTCAAAGTCCATAGTGCAAAAAAATTCACAAATGGTGGTCAAAGTCATTTGAAATTGTAGACTAGTGATAAAAACAAAAACAAATTCCAACTTTAAATTCTAATATCTTTCAATTTATACGGTTAAATGTCATGAAATTTTTACCACACGATTTCAAACAAGTAAAGCACAGATCCTATTGTTAGATTCTACATCTTTATTTATTAATTTTTTTCATTGGTGAATGCAATTGAAATTACAATTTTGAATGTTTTTTGACAAAAAAATGACCTTGGATCTTTAGGGGTTAAAGATTCAATACGAAATGTTGATCTTCATAGTCAAGTATGATAATCTTTTTTCATATTGAAAACAAATGGTTTTCATCCATTTTAGGGGGGTGTAACTTATCAATGGAATATACACACCATAATTGAGGTGAGTTCAAATCAAATTAGTTACTTTTTAATTTTATGTAGGATAGTTTATAAAAAATTGATAGACCTATATAGTACATTTTTGTACTTTGAGTTTTTTCTATAAAACTTGATTTTGACATTCAAAATGATTTCATTTTCTTTTAAACAAAAATAATAATATAAAGCTCATAAAATGCACTTTCTACTGTATTTAAACTTTTTAAAGGAATACATATAAATGAGTGTTTTTAATGAAGTTTGAAGTTGCAAATCTATAATCATGTTTCTAAATATAGAACAAGGTTCAAATTTTCTTTATAGAATAGTGTTATATATTATAGGATATAATTTGCTGAATTTATGATCTTTATAAAAAATTGAATTTTATGACATATATTGGACATGTGATTTCATCTTTAAAAAATAAAATAAAATAATTTAGCAATAAATAGAAACAAAATGGAAGATATAAAGTGGAATGATTCAAAGCTTATCACTTATATATAAATTTAGAAAACCAATTTCAAATTTTCATTTTTTTGAAAAGTGATTTTTAAAGAAGTTTTTTGAGCTGCCCAAGCTACCCATTGAATAATGAAATTGACATATTACACAATAACTTTTTAATCATGTAATCAAAAGTTATAAAAATTTCTAAGCTTTGAAGCTACTCCTTGTGAAAATGTTGTGTGAAAATTTCAACAAAAAAGAATAAAAATTCCATTCCTAGTGCCCAAAATTACTATATTGCCAAAAAATGCAATTTAGTACTTTAGGGGTTAAATTGCATTAGTTCCCACATTCCAAACTACATTTCATCAAAAAATGGATGACAAAATTAGAAAAAGGCACTTCTATAGTACATTCAACTCCCTTAACTAAGAGGATTGTATAATTTTTAATTTGTAAATGCTATTTAGATACAATAACTAGATGGAAATTGTTTATTTAATTTTTTACAAATGGTATCAATTGTTTCATTTCATTAGTTGGTCTCAAATTCAAAAAAATATTGCCAATATGGCTAAAACTCACATCAAGAATATAGGCAACAAGTAGTCAAAAAAATACACTACAAAAGTGATCCTTGGATTAATCCCTAAATGCCCGAGGCACCAAATTCTAGTGCCAACAATACTTTGAAGTTAAATTAAACCTAACCAATTTGCTATTTTAGTAGTTTAATATTTTTGACAAATTATTTTTTAAGTCTAATTTCAGCATCAAAAATCTGATTTTGAAAATGAATGATTATGAATTTTCTATTCAAGATTTTGTGCAAGGGTGTCCATTGCAATCTTGACTTTCTATAGTGTTGAGGGCTCTCAAAAATGACTCTCAAATACACTAGACCTTGAAGAAAAAGCCAAGGTTACAATTTCAAAAAAATTGATACAAGTTATCAAAATGTTGGCCTTTTGTTTGATGTAGAGCAAATTTGTAGGATCTCAAAACAGGCCTTGGGCATTTATTGGTTAAGGACCAGCATGATGTGGTGTCAGTTCACACAATCATTACTAGGAAAAAAGGAGTTCGTTGAACTTCCCAAAGTGGCTTATATAACATAAAACGAAGGATAGTGTCAACTATAATCCCTCTTTCTGTCCCCCAGCTCAAGAGGTTTTCATTCTTGTGGAAAAATGCCAATGACAGTGATCGACAATTAATCTTATGAGTGGGTACCACTTTGTAGTAGTCTTCAATTTGAAAATTCAGGATTGCCATGAACGCACTAAATGTGCTGGAGATTCATCAAGTCTTCACAGGAAAGCCTAGTTATTCTACTAGTATCCTTGGTCAATCCTACATGACCAATATATAAGCTTCAGTTTGCATTAGAATTTGTGGAGCTTGTTGGCGTACCTAGCAAACAAGATGAGCTCTTGAGTTGCAAGCTCAACACCAAGTTGCGTGGCTGATAACATGACGTGCACTCTCTCTGCAAGACAAGAAACTCTGCTCTTAAGCCACCCCTAGAACAGTGTTGATTGTCCCCATGACATTCACAAGACACCCTTCATAGAAAGTGGAGATGCAACCTTGAACATGCTCCTTCACTTCCCGTGTTCTCTTCAGAGCCGCCTCCTACGCACATTCACAAAACAAGTGCTTTGTGCTTTGTGAATTTACGACATGATTATAGATAGTCTAGCTTTCTTTGTAATTATATGTTGGTATTAGGTAATTATATCTTTCAGAGATTGAGAATTATTTTACAGCTTGAGCGTAATGAACATACCTGCTTTGTCCACAAAAGCGTCAAGGAGTTTCTGAGAGCATTGCCACTGTGAGGCTACTAATTCCCCACGGCAGAGGGGCATGCATTAGTGGGCTCTTCTCACCTCCCGGGCCTTGTGAGCAAATTTTCCCCTAGTGTGATACGCCAAGATGATCAAGTCTACGACGTGTAGGTTGGATGCACGTTGAGCAGTCAATGAAAAGTGAGTAAGTATACACAGAAATCTACACTAAATAGTGAAATTTGGTTGCCTTAACAATTAGGTTGCCTTATTCAAGAATGTTACCTCATGACTCACTACTTCTCCAGATGGAGGCACAAGCAATTCTTTAAACCGAAGCCATGAACCAATGCACCAACCCATGCAACACAGATGGCTCCTACATTAGTGCATCCTTCTACAAAAATTGTACATATTTATATAGTGTAGAATGTTGAGAAATTAGTGTGGGGCAACGTAATTTCACTATTTAGTGTAGAAGACAACAATGAAGGCACCAAGAAAACACAAATATCAATGTAAAAGGCAATCAACCTGGGGCTCTCCACTATGTACAAAAAGCTCTGGAAAAAACAATGAATTTGCCCGGGCCAAATGCTTCAAAGTTGTCAAGCCATGCCACAATGGGGGATGATTCCTAGCCTCCCCACTCTCTTGCCAACCCGGACTCATTTGGAGAGCTGGAATGGTAATGCTCTCAGTGCAAAAAAGTTCTTGTTTCCAAAAATAGTGTTTGGATGGATTCCATAATTTTTTAGAAATTTAGTTCTTAAAACATAATTACTATGAATTTTTAAGTGAAAGATTCTATTCATCCTATTTTGGTCATATAGACCTTTCTATTTCCAACCACGGGCTAGTTGCAAAATCAACTACTATGCCACAACAGCTAGCTAACGTGGTAGAGGCACTACCACATCATTTTGAAAAAAAGAAAAGGCCTTTGTTTTTCATTTTAAGAACTTTAAATTTTTATTTATTTATTTATTTTTTGAAAAAAAATATGACATAGCATTCTTGAAGGGTTAGGAGAACAAGATGGGAACTCGCCTGAAACGACCATCTTACCCCCCAAAATCTCATCTAATGCATTTTCTTCCCATGGTTTACAAGCATCAACAATCATGGCTAAAGAGTCTTAATTCTTTTATTGCCCTAGTCAAGGGTAAATGTAAGAATCTAAACTACCCTTAATTGAATGCCTTTGAAATATGAAATGCTTCAACTTTCATTAGTTGCCACAAAGAACTCTTCATCTCCCATTGGTTACTTCTAGGAAATTAGTGTTGACCTATGGAAAAAAATTCTTGAAATTCGGTCATTAGTCAAGATTTGATCACTACTAGTTTGGTTGTTTGCAAAGGGGTAGTGTTTCCATAAGGGTATGTCTACTTTATGTTGTGCTATATGGGCCAATAACTATAAAATACTATGAGGGCCAAAAAGCAAAGTAATAATTGCCCCAATGGTCCCACAACATGGGAATTTTTTTGAGGCCATAGCCAATCAACTCCCTTTTGCGCTACATTTTCCACAAGTAGTATCATAACATTCTCAATCCTTTATTGGGGACTTCTATCTTCTTGGACATTGAAGAGGGCTAATGAAGGAGAACGTGTGCCACACTGATTGACTCCGAACTAATCCCAAGATACCTTTTTGAGGATATCTAGAAGAATATTTATCTTTTCTAGATTCAAGGTGAGGATTAAATTGTGTATGGTAATGAATGTTATGGTACCCTTCTAGCAGGGCCTCATCTAGTGTTCATCAATGCTGTAATAGAAATGACCTATTCAAATTAGTATATTCTTCTTCAATATTGCCCCATCACTAAAGAGTAAGTAAAAAGTCACAAGTAAGGTGCCACATTAGCCATCTCCATCCAAGTTGGCAATTTTAGGGCCTCAATAGATGGCTAATTATCAAGAACTTTTGGCCTTTACAACCCACAAGAAATTCAACCCCCCAATAATTTATTGTCTAGACCAAAAAAACAATATATTGTGTGCCCATTCAACATTGAACCATTGTCAATGCTTTAAAGTAATTACTTATAAGTTTAGAAACCTATTGCAACATTTTGTAACATATTGACAATGATTCTTTGTGATGGGGATTTTTTTTATAAAGTTAATCATTTAATTTTCTCATTCTTACATAATTCATCTATAAATTTTGCAGCCTCATCTTTACATTTGATATAAGTTAGCTCCTTGAGAATTTTGGAAAAAACTTTAAGTTGGTGCTTTGCGTCTTGTGATTTTTAATCAAAAAAAATTTGAAAACAATCTTCATTATAAAACTAAAAATCGAGCATGATTTATATTATTTTTTAATTGTTGTCTATCTTTGAACACCACATAAATTTCAAGCAATTGAAAATTGTGATGTTCACACAAAGAAGCATAAGACATACTTGACAATGTTGTGAGGTGGCATTTGCATAACATTAACCCCTAAAGGACCATTATCCCTTCGGGGGACAAATTGGATTTCGGGCAGGTACCTACGGGATGAAATTTTGTCATGATTTTTTGAAACTTTTTTTGAAGATAGAAAAACTGATGAGCTTTGTGGGAATATAATTTTTTTCACATTTGGTGCCCGGAAACAAAAGTTATGACCAAATAAGCTCAAAGTAGGGGACGGGGGGCAGTCCGGGCAGCAAAAAAAAATTTGCAAAATTTTGAATTTTTCTTTTTTGGATTTTTTTTCTTGTAGATTATATTTTTGTCTGCATGGGAAGCTTTGATTCATTCCATTTGGACTTATTATGAGAAAGTTATGGACAATCTTGTTTATCGGGTAGTTAGAGCATCTTCCTGAAAAAATAACTTATAGAATTCATTTCTGAATGCAATTTTTACAATTTTTCTGAAAAAAAAAATTTACATGATTTTGTTTGCTTGCTAGAACAATCTCACCATTGGGATTAGTGCATTTTAATTCCATCTTAAAGATATTAATAATTTAGATTTTCCTTCATTCTCATACCTACTTCTACTTAACAATTTTTTTAAGCATGAAAATTAATCTTTTTCTTAAAATTTTCTTTTTTTCTAGATTCTCAACTCAATTTCCCACAATAAGGATTTAAAGCTCAAAACTCTGTAGTGCAAAAAATTTAAGTTGAAAAAGTTCAAAGTCAAATAATCCAGTCCCGCAAGGTGCTGAAAAAATTGTTTTTTTCACTTTAAACGCAAATATCTTTTAATCTATGTGGTCAAAATTTCTGAAATTTTTTCCACACATTTCCATACTAGTAAGGTATAAGATCCTATGGTTGGATGTGCAAAAAAAATAATTTTCAAAGTTTTTTACTCTTTGCTACAGAAATGGCAGTTTTGAGTGTTTTTTGGCAGAAATAAGGCCTTGGTCCTTTAGGGGTTAAATTATTAAAGGATTTATTTCATGGGCCCAAAGAATCAAATGCCAATATGTACAAATGGGGTCTTTGCTACAAAGATTAGCAACTTAAAAAAGAGCATTCAATGAAAGAATAAAAGACTATTCACAAAGGATGACTTCTACCACTTGGGCTACCATTGCCACTTAATTTATTATGCAGGCTTGGGACATGCACTTACAATATGAAATAACTTATCTTCATGCAAAGGGAATTTAGAGAAGGGATATGAAATTATGTATTTGTTTAAAAGATATTCAATGAATATTGAATATTATTATAGAATATTCTTATAATATTTGCTAAGTTTAATTAATAGGCTATTTTAGAACTATCAATATTTCTAAACTATTTTTTTTTGACATTAGTGAATAAAAGTATCCCAACCATCTTTGTACTCATTAGATCTATCACATTCTAGCTTTCAATGAACAATAAAGGTGGACAAGGCAAAAAAGAAATCTTTTATTGTCAAGGTATTATCCAACAACAAGAAGTTCACCAAGAAAGAGGCAATACCATCATCTACTACCTCCTCTAATATAGTTGTTGTTATCCCAAATACAAAAGTGATTGCAAGAAAGGCTTATAATAGTATTTTACATCACATTTTGCATGTCAAAGTGTCTTTTAAGTACAACTTGAGGAATAATAATCTAATATAGCCAAAATTCATTGAAGGTGGAAACAACCATTAATTTAAAGAACAATAATTTATGAAATTAATTTGGTAAAAAAAATCGATTATGAAAAACATCTCACACTTGTAGTTTTTGGATTAGGAGGATTATTGAGTATCTATCCTAAAGGATTTGAAGGTGAAAGTCGGAAGAATTATTCTTTAATACAATTGTATTGATGTTCGCAAATTAAGATCCCTTAGAAAGCAAATTGATCTAGACAAGAAAATTTTATTTTGGTCATTCTTTCAATGATGAACCAACTTCATGGAGTTGTGTCAAATATAATTTCATATTTTTTATTATTTTTAAAATATTTTTTTAACAAATTAAAATATCAAATCAAATATTTTTATGATTTTGCACTTTAATAGTCTTTTAATATCAATATTTTTAAAGATTTAATCATTGATATATATAAATTTTTTATATTTTAAAATTTTATCATTTATAAAATGTGGTCATGAACAAAAATTAGGAGGTTAGGATAAAATGCAAAACAAATAATACAAGTCTTTCTTGCCATCATTGATAAACTTACAACCAAGTGCACAATTGCTATTATATGAGCTTAGGACCTTGAACTTATGAGTATAGAAGCTTAGGTTTCTATGTTATAGGCACCTATATTATAAACACTTTTCATAATTATAGGATGTTTATAATATAGGTGTCTATGTTGTAGGTACCTATGCTATGAGTACCTTCTATGTTTATAGGATACTTATAATATAAGTATGTATATTATAGACATCTTTAAGAGTTGTAGTGTACCTATTACTCCAAAGTTTATTTTTCAAATTCTCAATGTTTATCCATGAGATTTTCAAATTCTAAAAGATGCTTGTGTTTGAAATAACTTTAGGATATTTTTGGATCAAAGTTGTAAACTATATTCCAATTGATTTTGTTTTACAAAGGTAAACTTTATTTCCATAATCTAAAGGAAACTCAAAAGTGGAAACTCTCTGCCAAACAAAAGAAGTATCAAAATAGTATTATTTGATGGTCCAAATGATTTGCTTTCGAAGATTTCACGTAAATAAATTGCAACTTGTCTTTTCAACTAAAACTAATATGCCTTGTATTGTTGCTACAACCAAAATAAAAGTAAAAAAATAATTTTCTAATTTTAATTCATAAAACAATTTGAAATTCAATATCTTTCACATCGTAGGTCAAAATGCTACAAAAAACCTGTGCATTCTTTCTCATTGAAGGCTTTCCCATGGTACTAAGTATGCAATTAGAGGACACACGGTTCTAAAGATCTCAACATAACAAACAAAACAAAACAAACAAATAAGCACAACTGACCACTTTTTCATAGGGCCCTCCAAAGGATTTTTGTCACTTCAAACACTAATATCTTGCAATCTACATGGTGGAAATTTCTGAAATTTTTTCCACATCTTTTTAAACCAATGTACTACAAAATCCTATGGCTATATGTGTCCAAAAATGTTTTTTTCTAAAATTTGTTACTTGTACTAGAAATGACATTTTTAGTGCATTTCTGGTGAAATCATAGTAAAAACTCTTTAAGGATTACAAATAGACTTCTACGTTGTATTAAAATTGAAAAACAATTTAAAATTTTAAAGAAATGGAACCACGTTTGCCAAGTTTCAAAATGTTTACACTTCAGTGTGAATAAAAGCTTGAAACCACACTTTAGGGTTAGCTTAGTCTTGTTGTCAAACCAAAAGCAAACCAAAAGTTCAAGTCCATTAATGAAATTAATTTTCAGGAAGTTAGAAAGTTGCCTCCCTTGCTTTTCATAGGCTTCTCCTTAAAATTTTGTTTGACAATTTTGATTCTATTCTTACAAATATCTCACACTTCCATTTAAAATTCTAGAATTTTTTTTTTGTCTTTTTTGCAAAATTGGGCTGATTTTTGTGAATGGAAGTCCATCTTCAACCTAATTTCTTGAGGGTACTATAATATTTTCCTTTTAAAGTGCTTTTGAAATGGTTTATTTGGTTTGTTTAATGTCTAAAACTTGTACATGCTTTAAAGTATGTAATATGGAATAGCCATTGAGAGGCACGTTGTGGAATATAATCTGCCGGTCCCTAATGAGTAGCGGGAGCCGCGAGTGGGTCACCAACCAATGGACGTTTCATTACATAATCAAAACCTGCAAGATTTTTCCTACCATTGGTCACCGTCTACTTTAGGGTTACATGCACTTTTCCAATGGCTTTTTTTCACATTTCATTTCTCTCTCATGGCCTCGATACTTACTCTACTTGTACCCCTTCTACTTTTGTCGTTGCACTTGTCGTGTGAGCTTTCGTAAGTTGCTACAGGTGCACATTGTTTTTCCTTATTGATTTGCTGTGATTGGTCTTGTTGGAACTTGTTGGAAATTTTGTTGTCTTGATATGAATTAATTTACGCAAAATTGTTGGAATATTTTGTAGTTTGAAAGTCACCCCGAAAAGTTCATTAAATCAAGTAGCTGATTATATTTGGATACGCTTCCAACGATAACAAGACGTGGGGGTTCCAAAGAATCACCTAAAAAACAATTCTACATGTTCGAGTTATAACAAAAGCATCCTAAATAATACCTTTCCAACGTAAATATTTAAATTTAGAATCTTTATAAAGATTCCTTTTGTTATGTTATAGCCATTTTTTCCTAATGTTTGGAGTGTAGTTATCGTATGTAATTCAATTGCATCACATTCAATTTTATTTGTAGATTTATATAGAACATTCATTTTTTAAAAACTCTTCAAATGGTTTACATTTCTTTATGTTACACTTCATACGAAATGGGAGGTTTGATTTATGCTATTTGTATTGTCTTTTGGGGTCTATAGACTGGCCAATATATAATACTTGTTAGTGTCTTCTACTATGTAAAACTCTTTCTAAGATATAAATATATATATGCTCACATATGTTTTATTTTCTTAGAATCTTTTACATTGATAATCAATTGCACTCTACATAGTCGTGTTCCCCAACTTACTGTTGTCTCGTGAATTTTGTAGGTACCTCTAAAGGTATTGCAAAATGTAGTTTGGCCACAATACTTATGCAATCAAGTAGTTCTAGTGCTTCACTTGTAGATGAAAACTGATCAATTTGGAACAACTATGAATGGTGGGTGTTGCTTGCTCCACAAAGTATGGCTATTGGGACTGTTATGGTGCAGTGGGTCTCCAAATTTTCCAACCCTGTTATGGCAACTAGCAACTGGCTAGGTTAGTAGTATGATCTTGGTTGTCTAGCAATGCAGTAATTGAATGTTCTTTTGTTTGTTTTGAAATTCTAAACCAAGGAGTTTAATGATGTGATTGTGGTTGGCAACATATGAAGGATTGCCGTTGTTGGAAGTATTAGTGTGGCATGAAGACCCAGTAGTCATTGGTCACATTCAAGAGTTGAGTGTTGATGACTTTTGAGCACTTTTCTACACTTCATTAGTTGAAAGCTCTATTAGCTATAATGTTTTCTTTTTAAATCGTTCGAAACAAGGCTTCATTGAAGCTCACCAACTTCTTGCCTCCAAAGCCTTGCCACAATCCACCAAAGAATAAAAGGTTGTGTAGAGTTACAATCATTCCAAGGCCCTTATCACAACAAACCACCTCCCAAATCACTTTGGTGAACCCCATCATGGTCAAAGTCTTCTCCACCAGAGACAGGTCCACACCAATTTTTTTTAAAATTGAATTGAATGTTTGCTTTCCTTCTACTTGCATGTTTTCATTTGACAGCCACAACACCATTGATAGAACTCTATAGCATTTACCATCGGGAATGAAGAAATTGTCAGAGCTAAGAAAGATTCAACGGCTGCCATACAGGTTCAAAGGGTGAGTATTCATGTGTGCACATACTTGCTTTTGTATGTTCAGAATGTCTCAACACCACAAGACCCACTATTATCTATTCAAAAGTTGAGCGTTATAGCAAACTAATAACAAGGCTTACAAATGAACAACAAAAGGCTATTGATATGAACTATAAAGTTGAGTGTTATGTCGAGTCGATGACGAGGTTGGATCCTCTTATTTCATTAGCCTTGACTAGTTAAAATCAAGTGACAGGTGTGAATCTTCAATTACATGAGTATGGATTTATAGTTTGCTATTTATAATCAGAGATTACTAGCTGCAACATTATTTACATTTCATTGAAGAATAGTCACCTTTAGAATATTACTATTGATCTTCTCTGCCACACTGTTCAATTTATCTCAATTGGATTATTTCATTTTCCGTCCCCAACGAAATTCTTTCGTATGCAAAGGACATGGATACCACCCTTACAGGAACTAGCGATGGATAGTTTGTTTTAGTAGCCATGGAAACGCTGTCATACGAGAATGAATGTAAATGAGACTTCAACAACAAAAGTAGATGTAGAGAATCGAACTTGCGGCAAAATAGAATTTCTATAGAAATGGGTTCAGTTTTTTTGAATGTTTCATATGAAGAGATAAGTGTGAAACTGTAGGAGTTTAAATCTAGATGAAATGTATCTCCCTAGGCTTGTACTGCATATTCTGAAGGAGGAGAATCGAGCAGTGCCTTGATGGGCCTCATTCTAGAACTCATGGCAAGTGGACAAATATAGTGCTATCCTGGTAGACTGAACAAAGTTCCAAGATCTTGTTAATTCTCTAGCTAGGTGTTATAGACCACATGCCATAGAAGTAAATTCCCCATTTTTGGTGTTTTTCAATCCTAGAGTTCAAATATCGTCCTACTATACCATTTGCACAAAGTTTTGTTATTAAATATAGACTAAAGTCTAAAGTGCATATTTTGTAATTTTTTCCCTCTCATTATTTAAAATTGTAAATAAAAATGCAACTTTGTCCAAAATCACTTCATTAAGTGAAAATTGAAAAAGTCTATCGACCTTGCAATTTTGTAATGTTACCTTCCTTTAGATCATATAAGGCCATCACACTTAGATCTAAAATTTTAGATTATATATGATGAAAAAATCTACTAGTCCTAATAAATATATCAAATACAAAATTTTTATTCACCAACCACATTTTGTACTTTATTTGAAAGGTGAATTGAATATTTAATAATGAGTTATTGAATAATAATTTATGTTAATTAGATTGAATATACAACCATTTAATTGATCTTTTGAAGCCATTTCAATATTTTAATTGAATTTTTTGAAAATTCTTCAATGACAATTGTCAATTGTTATATATATATATATTCACAAACTTGTACATATGTGTAAATTTTAATTGTAGAAGATCAAAATTTGTAATAGCTCATCATATAGAAATTTAACCATATTACACTTTGTTTCTTATTTTCATTTCAAGTGAGAATCTAATTCAAAAATAATAAATAAATCTAAAAGATTTTAACAACAATTTTAATATTTTAAATTGAATGATAGATATAAAATAATATACCATTTTTTATACTTCATTAATTATCATATGTACATCTATCTTACAAAAATGACATTTTTGCAATTGAAAATCTAACATCCAAATTAAAGCATTGCAAGTTTCTTTTAAAAAAATAAACATTAATTTAGCCAAATAGATTCTTAATTTTATTTTTATTAGCAATACTTTGCATATGTATTAAAATCCAAGTAATAAATTATTGGTCCTACTATATTGATAATCACGTAATTATGTTGAGTAACTATTATTCTAAATACATTCTTAGTAGCACAAATTACTCCTTCAGAATATATATATATTAATCTTGAATTTCAACTTTTATCGAATAGAAATTGATGCAGGGTTTCAATCAAAGACATTTTAAATAATGTTGGCCTAAATTAAAAAGGAGATTTTTTCACAATGTACATAATATAGTGTCATTTATAATCTTGACATCACATCAATAATGTCTATTTTTTGACACAACAATTGATACATGTAAGGTGAATTCCAACATCAATAGTACCACAAATAGTTGAGAGGGTTTGTAGGGAAACAATGCAGAGATACTAAATATAGATATAGACAAAAATTAAAGTCTTGGAGCAATTCAACATCATCAAGTTAGTTAAAAGCAAATCACAGTCCAAAGTGCATTTCAAGTAGTTGCCAATTTATTCTCCACATTAACTATAAAGCTTTTGGGTGCTTGTTGGTCAATAAATAGTACATCCACCCTAAATAGATTTCATACACAAGTTTTGACAAAAGAAAATTTAAAAATATTGCACTTGGATAGCAACTTTGGCTTAAATTAATTAAATATAAAGATAAATTCATTTTTTGCTAATTTTAGGATTAGAAAGTCAAATCTACAGATAAATGTAAAGATGATTTGCCAAAAATCTAAAGCTTGATCCATTAACAATCAATTGAGTGAAATATCAATCTATCATTTGACCATCCGCAATCTAAATTTTTTTATAATGGTAAGTGCAAGAATTTCTTCATTGACATTCAATGAAAATGTAGATTGTTTTATAATGAAATCCATTGACTCTCATGAATCCTCAAAGGATATGGGATAATTAAAAACAATAGGTTGATTGCTCATTGCCAAAACATAGGAATTGTGTTCAAAATAGAATTTTAAACTTCAATTGGCATAGTAGAATAACTTTTTATAAAACTTTGAATAAAGAAAAGTTAAAAAATCAAACTAACTTTCATCTCTAAAAATTAGTTTGTGATTTTGAGACTTTAAAAAAAGTTATAAACAAAATTCAAAGAAGATGTTTGAAAATGTCAAAGAAAATGTTCATTCAACCACTCTTTAAACATTGTCCATAACTTTTGATAGAGGCTTAAAATCTCAAATGCATTTTTAGAGATGAAAATTAACTTGATTTTACACATTAAAGTAGTTCAAGGTTTTTTGAAAAAACTTACTCTACACTACCTAAATGAGGTCTAAAATTCTATATACTTTGAACACAATTCTTGCTTTTGACTAAACTATGAGCATTTTATATTTTATTAATCCTAATTTACATATTCCACATGAGTTATTTTATCTCCTAACAACCCACTTGTATAAAGATCTTGTCTTTTCATTTCTAAGTACAAAAAACAAGTGGCTTTTGAAGATATGTGAGATGTTGCCAAATATTTTTATTTCTTTGAATTTAGTGCTGAATTTTTTGAAAATATATTTTAAAGCATTGAAGCTTATTTTTATACTTTAATGAAATATATAGCACTAAAATAACAAAGTTGTTATTTGAGTATTCTTCCTCCAATGTCTTCATAGTCTTCAAATTTTTGCCTTTACAATTCAAATTTATGCAATCATACCCTAATATTTTGGTATACAAAGATAAATGCAGAGTATTATATATTATATTAGATTCAAATTTGTTAAATCCTATATAAAATCATTTCTTTTTGGATTGAATATCCTTTCATTAATTTGATTTAAAATTTTTGGAATTTCATTTCGTAAGATTTGGAATATTTTGTGACCTATAGCAAGGTCCTCATAGCTTTACCATGATACTTAGGACTTTAATGAATCTTTTGTGACCTTTAGCATAGGATCCTTTCAATTAAATAAGTTAGCAAAAAGATCAAATTTAGTAAGCTTACATATTCCATAGATTTTTTACAATCACCTTTGCATGTATTTCATTTTTCATTAAGATTTTTTGAGGTTACAAATTATTTTTATTAATATTTTCTACACTATTCAATTATGCCATGTCATAATTTTTGAAAACTTCGTTACATGCCATATTTAATTATATTTTGAACTATGGAGTATTTTTTAACCAAGGTAGTCTTGGCGACCGCTGTCGGCCACTAACTGCCGGCAACGGCGCTTGAAGTGACGCTAGCAGGCACCCGCGGCCTCCACTTCCCGTGTCGTTTCCAATTCTGCTGACCGTGCTCAGACTGAAACGGGTTTACTGTTTCCCTGACTTCTCTGTTCATCCGTATCCATCCATTATTGGTTTTGATCACACATTGCCAAAGTTTTCATTTCACCGATCATCGAAATGCTGAAATTTTCATCCACTTCAGGCATCTCTCAAGGGTACTTTTCACACCGCATCGCTCTTTTCATCTTATTCGTCCACGAAATACACGTTTTGCATCCATACCATTCATCTAGAGGGGTGGTCTCCAAGGTAAGAAAACGAAACGTACTGTTGGAACAACCGAGCGGCATCGAGAGCTTTGTCTACAAGGATTTGTGGGCGTTTTTGCTTCAGACCCTAGAGCCATTCTCTTTAACGCGTTCATTTTTTTTAACTTACTGTAAAGAATCCTTCCTGTAACTGAATCTTTCATACTCAATGTGATGCGCATCACAGCCACCAAGTCCTATTCATGCAATTTCTTGGTCTATGATTTCTTTTAAGGTTTGGTTTTGGTGTCTGGTGGTGGAGTGAGAGAGAGTGCAAGGTAGAGAGTCCAAGACTCCAAAGAGGAAGTCAATAGGTTGCTCTTGCTTTCAAGCGTAAATATAATCGCCGCATCATTCTATCTGGACCTAGTTGCCTTGCCTGCCAAACTAAGTACAGACTAGGTAGCATCCATCTCGTCCGGTTGTAAATACTGAGATCATCAGGCCCGCCGCACTAATCCCTAATGGTTGGATGACTTGAACTGGAAAGAACCAGTCATGGGGATTGTACCGGGTCTATGGGGGATTTCTTTGAATCTTTTGTGATTTAGGGTTATTAGGATTTTGCGCTCTTTTCAATTTCAAAGTCGTATTTCGGGATTCTAAAGCGAATTTGATGGCATTTATTAGTTGGCGAGTTTTGGTTTGGGATTGGATTTGTTGAGGTGTTTGGTTCTTGTGGCTGTCGGCTTGATTTAGTGGTAGGGTGTGTGCCAGAGATTGTGAACTTTGGGGCTTGGGGTAGGGTTTGGAGGTCTCATGGATAGGATTTTGTTATCTCTCTTGGAAGAGTTGGTTCCTCAAGCACATTGATTGTGAGCTCTATCTTGCTTGTTTGAGGTGTGAAATTCTGCGGTAGAAACAAAGTCGTCGTGGGATTTGTGCAGAGTCGAACTATTCATTAATCTTTGGAATTGTGCAAGCTTGAGGTGAATCAAAAGGAAGAGTATCCGACACTAGGGATGGGGCTAACGTTGGAGCAGAGGATGGAGAGGATGGAGATTCAAATGGCAAAGTCGAAGATGGAACAGAAGATGGAGAGGATGGAAATTCAAATGGCAGAGTCGAAGTTGGAGCAAAGGATGGAGATTCAAATGATAGAGTCGAAGTTGGAGCAGAGGATGGAGATTCAAATGATAGAGTCGAAGTTGGAGCAGAGGATGGAGATTCAAATGGCAGAGTTGAAGTTGGAGCAGAGGATGGAGATTCAAATGACAGAATTGAAGTTGGAGCAGAGGATGGAGATTCAAATGATAGAGTCGAAGTTGGAGCAGAGGATGGGATTCAAATGGTAGAGTTGAAGTTGGATGGAGAAGATGGAGATTCAAATGGTAGAGTTGAAGTTGAATGGAGAGGATGGAGATTCAAATGGTAGAGTTGAAGTTGGATGGAGAGGATGGAGATTCAAATGGTAGAGTCGAAGATGAAGCAGAAGACTCAGATGAAGATTTTGTATGGATTTTGTGAGAGGGATGTCATAATCCTTGTAGGCGAAATCTTGAAGTGGTGTATAAAAAACAAGGCGACGAGGATAGCGAAGGACGACAATCGAATGCAAACGTGAAGCATTTAGTTGTTTTGAAGAAGATTGTAGAATTCTTATCGTCCTAAAATTTTGAGTGCTGGAGTCATTCAAAATTGTTATTCGTTTTATGAACTCCTTTAGTTCTTTCCTACTTGCAATTTGTAACCATGTAGATTGATGTTTTATTAATTTTTAAATTTTTTTTATTAATTTTTTTAATTTAATGTGCAATTTGTATGCCGTGCTTATGGAGAATTTGGCCGCAATTCGATTCAAAGAAACATGACGAAGTTCAAGACGATGTCTCAAACCGTCATCAAATTAAAAAACAATATCACAAATTTTGTCTAAAGAGTCGAGGTCTTGAAAATTTGTGATATTGTTTTTTAATTTGATGACGGTTTGAGACATCGTCTTGAACTTCGTCATGTTTCTTTGAATCGAATTGCGGCCAAATTCTCCATAAGCACGGCATACAAATTGCACATTAAATTAAAAAAATTAATAAAAAAAATTTAAAAATTAATAAAACATCAATCTACATGGTTACAAATTGCAAGTAGGAAAGAACTAAAGGAGTTCATAAAACGAATAACAATTTTGAATGACTCCAGCACTCAAAATTTTAGGACGATAAGAATTCTACAATCTTCTTCAAAACAACTAAATGCTTCACGTTTGCATTCGATTGTCGTCCTTCGCTATCCTCGTCGCCTTGTTTTTTATACACCACTTCAAGATTTCGCCTACAAGGATTATGACATCCCTCTCACAAAATCCATACAAAATCTTCATCTGAGTCTTCTGCTTCATCTTCGACTCTACCATTTGAATCTCCATCCTCTTCATCCTCTGTTTCAATGTTAGCCCCATTCTTAATGCCGGATACTCCTCTTCTTGATTCGCCATAAACCTGCACAATTCCAAAGATTAATGAACAATTCGATTAGGTGCAATGCCGGTCGATTATGCACAAACCCCACAACGACTTTGTTTCTACTGCAAAATTTTGCACCTCAAACAAGTAAGATAGAGCGCACAGTCAATGTGTTTGAGGAACCAACTCTTCCAAGAGAGATAATAAAACCCTATCCATAAGACCTCCAAACCTTACCCCAAACCCCAAAGTTCATACCCTCTAACACACACCCTACTACCAAACCAAGCACACACCAAGCTGACACCTACAAGAACCAAACACCTCAACAGATCCAATCCCAAACCAAAACTTGCCAACTAATAAATGCCATCAAATTTGCTTCAGAATCCCGACATATGACTTTGAAACTAGAAATCCGCAAAACCCACCACCCAACACAAATTCCCCCCAGCGAGAAGAGCAATACTACTCCCCAAGTCGCAAACCAACCCAAGAAAAAAACCAAAATTGAAAACCCTAATAACTCTAAATCACAAAAGATTCAAAGAAACCATCCAAGGACCCGGTAAAACCCCCATGGCTGGTTCTTTCTGGTCCAAGTCGTCCAACCATTAGGGATTAGCACAGCAAGCCTAATGATCTCAGTACTTACAGTCGGATGGGATGGATGCTACCTAGTCTGCACCTAATCTGGCAACCATGGCTGGAAGGTAGGCCCAGATAGAATGATGCAGTGATTATACTTACGCTTGAAAGCAGATAAACACCCACTTTCTCTATCCCCAAGCTCGAGGGATTATCATTCTTGTGGAAAAATGCCAATGACAGTGATCAACAATTAATCTTACAAATGGGTACCACATGCATGAAGAGCACCTACTCTATAGCAATCCTCAATTTGAAAATTCTGGATTGCCATGAATTGCAACATGGAGGACGCACTAACTATGCTGGAGATTCATGAAGTCTTCATAGGAAAGCCTAGTTATTCTACTAATATCCTTGGTCAACCCTACATGACCAACATATAAGCTTCAGTTTGCATTAGAATTTGTGGAGCTCGTTGGCGTACCTAGCAAACAAGATGAGCTCTTGAGTTGCAAGCTCAACACCAAGTTGCGTGGCTGATAACATGACGTGCACTCTCTCTGCAAGACAAGAAACTCTGCTCTTAAGCCACCCCTAGAACGGTGTTGATTGTCCCCATGACATTCACAGGACGCCCTTCATAGAGAGTGGAGATGCAACCTTGAACATGCTCCTTCACTTCCCGTGTTCTCTTCAGAGCCGCCTCCTACGCACATTCACAAAACAAGTGCTTTGTGCTTTGTGAATTCACGACATCATTGTAGATACTCTAGCTTTCTTTGTAATTACATGTCGGTATTAGGTAATTATGTCTTTCAGAGATTGAGAATTATTTTACAGCTTGAGCGTAATGAACATACCTGCTTTGGCCACAAAAGGGTCAAGGAGTTTCTGAGCTCAGTTCTCTTTTGGCTCAAGTCTCCCAAACTTGCAAGTAGTTTCGTTTCAATCTCCTTCTTTGATACCAAAGACAAGTATAATCTATCCAAAAACCTGCAAGGTCCGGGCTTTCATGAGTAATAGGCTCCTTTTAATGTATGCAAGAGATCAATAAAGCTGACGTCAATAAAGTCTTTGGTATTATTCATACCTAGAAGATGTGACAAGCAAGCAGAGATCCCTTGTCCTCTGAGCAGTGAGCAGATCGATTGCAGCAGTGATGTGAGAAGCCATGTCAAGCAATGCATCGGACCCATGCTGGAAGCAAGCTGCAGGTGCCATAGCTTGCACCTGGTTCTGAAGAGCTGCCGAGTCTTGCCTCTCCAGCTCCTCCACTCTTAGCTTCACAAAAGCTTTTAGCTGCAACAACAGTCTCTTAAGAACCATAATCGGCACATCGTAGCCCAGTCCACATTTAAGATTTATTAAATGTTCCCACAATCAAGAAGTCAAAACAGAAATGCAACCTCCTTCCTGCGTTCAATCAAATGGGGTTATTCAAGAGCGCTTGTTCTACTGAAATGCAGGTTTCTATTGCAAGTAAATGTTCTATTGAAGTGATCGGGTATCACACCTTGAATTAAACACATAAGAACTGTAATTTGCCCTTAAATGCCTGAAAGGATATATGTGTCGCCTTAAACTCTGATTCCATTCCATAAAGGGGGCACACGTGCTTCCCAAGTGATGGAAAAATCAAAATTCTCATGTATGTCTATACTTTTCTTTAATATAAATAGTATGATTTTGAACACATTGACAAGAAATTTGGTAGAATATCTAAACTGTGTAGATACTCTTAAAAGTTTAGACTTTCGTATCAAACATCCATGTACTACAAAAATAAAATCTATTCTTCTTGAATTTTCAAACTTTAAATGCTTCTAGATTGAATTGACAAAGATCAATGATAGTCATAATATTTTCAACAATAAGCCAAGGGCGTCTTTGGGAATCATTAAGGCTTGTAGTACATTTTTAGATATAACATGTACCAAATAACAAATGCAGTCAGCAGCTGACTTCCTACTCTCCTTCCAACCTAGTCTAAAGTTTTAGAACCTGTGTTTCAAAATTATAACCACTGCTAAAAGCAGAATAATCTGTCTCTTAATTTTGACTCTTAAGACAATTAGCGTAACTGAATAATGTTATGAGTTTTTTCAAAATCAATTGTACACATCATTCAAATCGTCATGTTTACTATCTTCAGTTTAGACATCAACTTTCAAAATTTTGTAGAAATGATATATAGTAATACCTCTAAGGTTCACCTAAAACCTTCAGGCATTTCAGGGTTAGGAGTGTAGAAGTAGGCTGTATTCGTACCTCAAATAAGTCATTGAGTAATAGATTTCTATACTCGGTCTCTAGGAAGCGCCCTACGCCCGTTTCTTGTTCATTGCCGGGCACTTCATGCAACAAGTTGTCTTTGATGTGACCTACTCCATCCGCACTGCTTTCATCTAAATCTATATTCCAATTTATCTCACCACCATTTTCAAGACCCTCGTCCACCCCCAAGTCTTGTCCAATATCCCAATTGATGTCTGATTCCAACTTGCTTGCGTCCACTGACGTAGGATCATCTACCACTGTATCGATTCCCCAATCAATTCCACTACTTATATCGACAACCTCACCCGTACTTTCTCCACCAACGTCACCCCATTCTATATTATCAGTACTGCCCTGACCACCTGAGGAATCCAGACCCCAGTCGATTAAGTCATGACCACTTTCAACTCCAACTTCAATGGACTTGTTATTGTCATCTACACCGCTTTCCCTTTCTTCAACTGTGCACAGCTGTTCCTCGGCTTTCGCAAGGCTGGGTGGATGATCACGAAGGTCTTCAAGAGTTGGTAAATTGGGCCTCTGCTCACCCTAAAAGTGGCTCATGCGAGTCAACAAACGAGGCATCCGGGAGTAAACAACAACGTGCAACAGGTTCAAGAGATTGAAAATTTCTGTGCACTGAGAAAACGCTCATACGAGGGGCGTTGCTTTACCTTGGGTCCCGGATGTGCATAAGTTATCATAGCTTGATACAACTCCATTGATTCTCCAACTTTGTCGTTACAGACAGCTTCCACAACCTCCATGAAAACAGCCGGAAGAGACTTGCCAAGCGCCTTCAACTCTGCTTTGACGTCGTTGCCCTGCAACAATGAAAGAATGTGAACGGTAAGACTCTACAAATAATAACGAGGGGAGAACGATAATTTGAACCAAGGAAGAAACTATTGAAAGAAAACCGTGCAAAAGTTTAACATCCTGACCTTGATACCAAGTTCTTGACAAGCCTGTTGATATCTAGTGGCTGCAGCCGCTGCGTTCCGCTTGTACTCTGCTTCTTTTTTCTCCATGTCAGTCAGCTGCTGCTGCACTTTAGCTATCTCTTTCTTCTGACTTGGACTTTGTAGCAGAATTAAACACCCACAACATGTAGTCAGGCAAGTACGCTACTGGACCAATGAACCATCAAAAAGAAGAACCACAAACAGATCAGACAATCATAGCAATGTAAATTTCAAATAAAAATCAATGCACCTAAGTGTCCAAACAAAAAATTCGGAAGCAAGGATCGAGTACAGTAACTTTCAATACGTTAACTTCTTCAGTTCAAAAATGTAATTAAATAACTTCAACTCCTAGAGATTTGGATGCGCCCACTTTTGGCCATTTGGTCACTTCGGGGTTAACCTTACAGTGACGTTTTACAAGAGGAAACGAAGGACAAACAGCAGGAATAATCTCCATAGTATGTTAAAATCAAACATACATTTCATAATCTGTGTAATGCACCATAATCTGTGCTGCTTCTCCGAGGTGTAGGAGCTCCTTCTCGTAAGCCCGTACAATACCATCCCACTCACCCTGTACACATTGTCCGCCACTACATAAAAATTATAGAAAATTGTGAATGACCACAATGAGGATATAAAAGAATAGGGACATAAATCTCCAGCAAAAAAAACATTGATTCTGAGGAGAATTGTCTGAAAAAAGCTCTATAACATGTCAAGCAGCTTACCGCTGTTCCAGAAAGACGACCAAAAAAGGTTCGAGACTCAGGATTGGATTCCGCCAACAAATCTCTGATGCGCCTCGCTTCTAGGTAACCAGTGTCTGCGTTCATCAACAACTTCCAATGTTAACAAAAGTATTACGATCCATCCAAATTGTCATTAAAAACTTTAAAGCTAAAAACAAGTTGCAATTCAATTTTCTAATGTCCACTTTTGAAGCGATACAAAATTCAGTATTAAAGTCAATTGACAAAAACTATAATTTCTATGAATTCACTCTGGCAAATCTAAGAATTCCAAAAAGAGGTTTAGGGTTTAGGCTTCAGAATGCATGACATTTAACCCTTTTAAGGACCAAGAAACCATATTTGGCCTCATTTTTTTCAGCAGTTCTGATGAGTTTTTTACAGGGATTCATATTTGTTCCAAAAATCATTTATAATAACCAACACATCTAGTGAGATAAAATTTCTCCACATTTAAATTATACTTTCCACAATATGATAAATCGAAATGATCATTCTAAAACCACAAATCCTTGGTCCTTTCAAGGGTTGTGTGAAACCCTTGCGCAATCCCATCAAAACCCTAAATTCATCAATCTACAGATGAGCACCAATACAGAAGCTTCATCGCAACTTCAAACATTCGACTCTCGGATACAATTCAATACAAAAGCTCCACAAAAAGATGGCACTCACTCTCGGCAGTGCAGGTCTGCAGCCATGGATCCAGCGAGAGCGGCAGTGACGCGAACGCAGCCGCAATTCGTGCTCGCAACGACGCGACTTTCTTCCTCCAGTCCGCCGGAATCTTCTTCCGATCCACCAGCCAATCTGCCACTCACAGCAATCGCACCCATTCAACTACAAAACCCTAAATCCTAAACCCTAAAAGCCTGACACACACACCCAAAAAAACAACGACAATTCGTAAGAGTAAGGCAAACCAAACCTCACCTGCAAGCTTGGAGTATGTTATGTCAATCGGCAGCAGTGCCAGAGGGTCGCTCACAGTCCCAAATCCAGAGCCTGCATCCATGACTTCGAACTGGAATCTCCAAAGCTCGAAGCTCGCTCAGATATGGCAACGCTAAACAACCGCAACACAGAGCTCCAGTTGTCGGTAAAACAAAAGCTGGTCGACTTTCGGTAGAAAGCTAAAATCTAGCACAGTCGAAGATGTGGATCATAATTCACACTAAATTTTCCCCACGCTAATAATTTCACGATTCGCATCAAGGTCTGAAGCCCCCCAGGCTCTCCCTCTGCAAAACAAGATACAAGAGAATTTCGTGGATAAATGCCTTGATTTATGATGTGTGAGGTTAGGCTAGTTAGGGTTGACTGCACGTCAGTTTGCTGCAACCTGAATCGTATTCTGTCTGTTACAAGCACAGGGTTCACAGTAATCTCTGATGGACCCTCTCATGTAGAATTTTAGCATGAACTTGAATTGCTGTTTCTGCTCTTGAAGTATCCGGGCAATGTGTGAAGAATCTGTCTCTGAAAATACGACCCTTCTGTTTTCATGAGCACTCAGGTTGCGTGTCACTAATTTTCCTTCAAGATGATCGAAGCTCCATGGCTTGGTTGCATGGCTAAATCGCATCCCGGGACTGACACCCCTGTTCTATACACTCGACATTCAAGACGAAAAGCAAAAGGATTTCACGAGAGTTAGCGAGATCCAAACCATTTCCGAAACCTGCAGAAAATGCTACCAAACTAGCCCGTAGGGTTCGTTAGTTGTGTGACAAGCGGCGAAAGCGATGAAGAGAATGAGCAGCAAGGAGAGAAGGGGCTGCAGGAGGTCCTGCAGCAGAAACAAACAGAGGCAAAACACCACCAGGACTGCCAAGGACTCACGAGTCTCCATAGCTGCAAGAATGCAAACTCGGCCATGGCCATGGCACCCTGAAGCTTAACAGATCGATCGTACAAGCTTACACCATGAGGCAGCAATCATGGCCCACAATCGTGGACTTTGAGGTACAGGACGAAGGTTCCTACCTGGATACCCCTAATCGACTTTCGAGCTCGAGCCAAAACCCTGATGACGAAGCTCTCAAATTAATTTCCCACAACTAAAATTTCCTCAAGCTCCGAATTACTTATGCTCTAAAATGCGTTTCAAGATGCATCCCCATGCGCAGCAGGGTTAGGGTTTCGCTGATTTCAAGCTCAAGGAAACGGTAAAACAAAGTCACCAATTGAAATTGAGAATGCTACTGGTTGTGCAAAATAATTGGCCACAGATCGTTTCCCGCCGAGACTCTTGGATTACTTATGCACTAAGTGAATGCGATACAAAGACTTAGCACTGCATCCCAAAGCACAGCCACGATAGGGGCTTGCCTAATTTCAAGCTCAAGGAAACAGGGAAACAACCATTTGACCATGACAATGTCACAAGATTTTCGTCCGCAACAACTCGAATTTTCTGCAACTCAAATTATTGAATTACTTATGCACTAATCTAAACGCATTTCAAAGATTAAGGGCTGCATCTCCAACGTACAGCCAGCGTTAGGGTTTAGCTGATTTCAAGCTCAGCGAAACCGACACCATTCGATCATGAGCATGCCTTGCCAATGATTCTCGCAGATTTTCCCGGAATCTCCTGAACCACAAATTGCGGAATTTCTTAAGCACGAAATTGAATTCCATTCAAAGATTCAGTCAGCGCAGCATCCATAGACCAGGGTTTAGGGTTTTACCATTTCAAGATCAAAACAATCAACCATTCGATCATGCGCAACTAACTTAATTGAGCGCTCCACTAACTGTAACTGTGCATAAATTTTTTACGACAAACTGAAAGCGCATGTCCGAACTCCGAAGTGCAAATCAGGTCCCACCCATGTAAAGCAGCACAAGTATCCGGCCGTCAATTTTGAACTTCCTGAGCATCCACAGGCTAAAGGCTCCTACTCGGATAAGGCCACCACAAGGCCATTGGAACAACAAGAGCAAGGCTTACTGAGACCGGATTACCCAGTCACCGTAGCCAACTCTTCTTCCACCACCGTCAGTAGCCAACCCTAAACGCTGAGGCAACCTCCTGTAGCCGGTCACCAAGAAGATTGTCCTCTGTGAGTCCCTAGCTTTCGATTGTTTGCTGCATTTCTTCATCGGACCTGGAAATTGCTGCAGCTGGGATTCTCCAGATGAACCTACCGTTGTTGCAATTCTCTTCACTGTTTTGAATTGCGCTTATTTGTCACTGGGTTTGTTACAATGCTGCTTCAAGGGGTGGTGATTAGCGGCTCTGCGACATGGCCGAGCAACAGAACAAATTCAATGGGCAGTTCTTTTGTGAGACCTGGAGCCGCGAAGACGCATCTGGGCGATGCTGACACCAGGCACCTGTTCTCACTCGCCATTGAGGTGAGTACACCGTTTCCAGAAGCTTCCAGTGCCCAATTTCTTATCCACACTCTTTTCTTTTGTAGATTTTGAAATGGTTTTGTCTGAGGTAAGTAAGACTCTTACCTATGTGAGAATTCGCTATGAATTTTTGGGTTGTTGTCATGAGCAAATAGAATCCAATGCAAATCGTTTTGCAATTTTTGGAGTTCTGCTGAACTAGTGACGAGTTTTCGAAGTTGCTATGTTGTTTTTCTCACAAGCATGCACTAGACTGTGCTTCTTCTGACCTTAACTCCTTAAGGCTTTCTATGGGAAGGTTCAACTCACGGCAGTTTTCATGGAAGGGTTCACTGCGCCTGTGGCAGTTTTATGGTTTAACGTTTCTACTGGAGTGAAATTAGAAATGGATTTAGGAACCAGGTGGAATTGGGGCATCTACCTTATAAGCGCGAAATGCAATAACAGCTGTGGAATTTGTGTGTGTGTTCCCTGTTTCGGCAATGTTATCCTCTCCCGTGTCAAAATTTATCACAATTTCTTCATTGTTAATAATGCTTGACCGCAGGGCTTTTCTCTTCCTAGTGTCTCGCAACAGATGAGAGGCTGTCATAGACTGGTTTGCAATGCTGCAGCAAGCCCTAATGGCAACAAGGGGCCCAAGGTACACCTAGCTTACTCCATTGGTTTGGCATTGCTACTTCTTTTGCAGAGAATGTGTGCTCTTTGGGATGCTATTCACGGAGTCCGATTTTCGGTATTGGATGTGCTAATGGTGGTTTTTGAAATGGGTGAAAGATGGTTGTAGCCATCACCGGTGCGACAGGCTTTGTTGGCTCGAGATTAGTGGACAGACTCGTTACAGGTATGAAACCCGATCATCTAAACTAGAGGATACTCTTTAAGCATTTTAACCAATATGTAGGAATGTGCAATTTCAAAAAGGGAGGTTGTAGACCACGATAAGTGACAGTAGGCAAGCCCATTTCCTTTCAAGGATCATTGGACAGAGACCTTTAGCCAAGTCATACTTACACCACTTGCTGATAACAGAGGAGTTTCTGTTGGGAATATGAATCATTATAGGAGGCAGGATCAAGTCCTAACGTTTTTAGTATCCTCTGCCTTAGTGGGGTGGGGGGTCAAAGGTTTTGGATTTAGGGCCATGCACATGTCAATTGGCCTTGTATTCCATTTCGGAAAGGATTTGAGCTGATGTTTGGATTTAGTTCGTTGCAGATGGGCATGAAGTTCGAATTCTGACCCGCTCAGAATCGAAGGCTCATGAAAAGTTTCCTGGTGAGTGTTCTGCGAGTGATGACCACCAACCATGTTGTATTTTTTTTTTTACCTCACTGGAATGTGACATCGACTGTCTTTCTGCTTGTCGTTTGAAATTATTTGTGTAAATGCAAGTCAGTATACGTGTATGTCCATTGGTAGTGTGTTTCTCTTTGTTTGGGAATTAATAATGCTGGGAGGGCAAGTTTGCAGAAAGGAAATATCCGGACTTGAAAGTAGGAGGAGAGAGTAAGTGGGCAGAATTGATTAAAGGCTCCACTGGGGTTGTCAACTTGGCTGGCCCTCCCATTAGCACAAGATGGACTCCTGAGGTATGGGAATTATAATACCATGATAAATCTGCTGTTGTCGGAGAGCAAGAAGTTGATCTCCTGAACTAAATGTCCGTTTGTATTCATACAAGAACGTAATCTTGATCGTTTTCTTCCTCCGTTAGTGGACATCCTTGTTTCTTCAAGGTTGCACGTTTGTTCTCTATTGAACTCATATTTCCAGTTGCTTCAGACATGTGGGATCAATTACCTAATTCAACTCTGTTTTTCCCTTTTTTTTCCAGATAAAAGCAGATATTAAAAACTGCAGGGTTGCGGTAACAGGCAAGGTAGGTGAAAACGAATTTAAAATTCTTGCAGAGAAGGATCTCTGTGTATTTTATATAATTATATTTTATGGAGTTTTCTGCTGTGCCATTGAGTTGACCAATAACGTCGGGGTCTCAGATGTACGATTTTTGACGATGGTGTGCTTACTTCGTTTGAAATTGCAGGTAGTACAAGCAATCAATTCAGCACCGAAAGAGGAGCGACCTGCTGTTCTTGTTAGTTCAACCGCGGTAGGATTCTACGGTAAGTCGACGTTTAGTTAACCCCGAGGTGCCCAAATGGCCGCTTCTATAGCTATAGGAGTTAAAATAAATCATTCAGAAAGCTTCAAAGTTGGTAACAAAATGTTCCAATAGAAAGAAGAAATCATACCCTACTTTTTGGAACGGTACAAATCAATGTTTGAAAGCTACCAGACCTTAACCTCTACGTTAGACGTCATCACTTTAACGGCCTTCAATGGAACAAGCGATTGTCCTGCATGGTCGGTGGTATGCATTCTTAATATCATAGTATATTGTTGCAGGCACAAGCGAGACATCTGCCTTTGATGAGACAAGTCCTTCTGGAAATGACTACCTTGCTGAGGTGTGTGTACTGTGCCACAAACTAAACATTGAGGAGCGATTCATATATACTTCATGGTGAGCTGCATAATCCTTAACACTACTTAGAGGGTGTACTGTTTTGGGGAACTATGATCATGAGGTAGCCGTTTAGTGTCAAAAGTAGGACTTGAAATTGGCAGAAAAGCACGCACATACTTACACTGTACCCGTGACTGTAGTCTCCTTCATCTGATTCTTGTGGCCGACAGCGGTCGCCAAGACTACCTTGGTTAAAAAATACTCCATAGTTCAAAATATAATTAAATATGGCATGTAACGAAGTTTTCAGAAATTATGACATGGCATAATTGAATAGTGTAGAAAATATTAATAAAAATAATTTGTAACCTCAAAAAATCTTAATGAAAAATGAAATACATGCAAAGGTGATTGTAAAAAATCTATGGAATATGTAAGCTTACTAAATTTGATCTTTTTGCTAACTTATTTAATTGAAAGGATCCTATGCTAAAGGTCACAAAAGATTCATTAAAGTCCTAAGTATCATGGTAAAGCTATGAGGACCTTGCTATAGGTCACAAAATATTCCAAATCTTACGAAATGAAATTCCAAAAATTTTAAATCAAATTAATGAAAGGATATTCAATCCAAAAAGAAATGATTTTATATAGGATTTAACAAATTTGAATCTAATATAATATATAATACTCTGCATTTATCTTTGTATACCAAAATATTAGGGTATGATTGCATAAATTTGAATTGTAAAGGCAAAAATTTGAAGACTATGAAGACATTGGAGGAAGAATACTCAAATAACAACTTTGTTATTTTAGTGCTATATATTTCATTAAAGTATAAAAATAAGCTTCAATGCTTTAAAATATATTTTCAAAAAATTCAGCACTAAATTCAAAGAAATAAAAATATTTGGCAACATCTCACATATCTTCAAAAGCCACTTGTTTTTTGTACTTAGAAATGAAAAGACAAGATCTTTATACAAGTGGGTTGTTAGGAGATAAAATAACTCATGTGGAATATGTAAATTAGGATTAATAAAATATAAAATGCTCATAGGCTTATAATATAGGCTAGAGAGTGGGGAGGCTAGGAATCATCCCCCATTGTGGCATGGCTTGACAACTTTGAAGCACTTGGCCCGGGCAAATTCATTGTTTTTCCACAGCTTTTTGTACATAGTGGAGAGCCCTGGGTTGATTGCTTTTTACATCAATATTTGTGTTTTCTTGGTGCCTTCACTGTTGTCCCCTAGATTTCTGTGTATACTTACTCACTTTTCATTGAATGCTCAAGGTGCATCCAACCTACACGTCGTAGACTTGATCATCTCGGTGTATCACGCTAGGGGGAAATTTACTCACGACACCCGGGAGGTGAGAAGAGCCCACTAATGCCCCTGTGCCGTGGGGAATTAGTCACCTCACAGTGGCAATGCTCTCAGAAACTCCCTGACGCTTTTGAGGCACCTGGCCTGGCCCGGGAGGTGAGAAGCATTTTGTGGCACCTGCAGCTTGCTTCCAGCATGGGTCCGATGCATTGCTTGACATGGCTTCTCACATCACTGCTGCAATCGATCTGCTCACTGCTCAGAGGACAAGGGATCTCTGCTTGCTTGTCACATCTTCTAGGTATGAATAATACCAAAGACTTTATTGACGTCAGCTTTATTGATCTCTTGCATACATTAAAAGGAGCCTATTACTCATGAAAGCCCGGACCTTGCAGGTTTTTGGATAGATTATACTTGTCTTTGGTATCAAAGAAGGAGATTGAAACGAAACTACTTGCAAGTTTGGGAGACTTGAGCCAAAAGAGAACTGAGCTCAGAAACTCCTTGACCCTTTTGTGGCCAAAGCAGGTATGTTCATTACGCTCAAGCTGTAAAATAATTCTCAATCTCTGAAAGACATAATTACCTAATACCGACATGTAATTACAAAGAAAGCTAGAGTATCTACAATGATGTCGTGAATTCACAAAGCACAAAGCACTTGTTTTGTGAATGTGCGTAGGAGGCGGCTCTGAAGAGAACACGGGAAGTGAAGGAGCATGTTCAAGGTTGCATCTCCACTCTCTATGAAGGGCGTCCTGTGAATGTCATGGGGACAATCAACACCGTTCTAGGGGTGGCTTAAGAGCAGAGTTTCTTGTCTTGCAAAGAGAGTGCACGTCATGTTATCAGCCACGCAACTTGGTGTTGAGCTTGCAACTCAAGAGCTCATCTTGTTTGCTAGGTACGCCAACGAGCTCCACAAATTCTAATGCAAACTGAAGCTTATATGTTGGTCATGTAGGGTTGACCAAGGATACTAGTAGAATAACTAGGCTTTCCTGTGAAGACTTCATAAATCTCCATGAATCTCCAACACAGTTAGTGCGTCCTCCATGTTGCAATTCATGGCAATCCAAAATTTTCAAATTGAGGACTGCTATAGAGTAGGTGTTCTTCATGCATGTGGTACCCATTCGTAAGATTAATTGTCGATCACTGTCATTGGCATTTTTCCACAAAAATGAAAACCCCTCAAGCGGGGGGGACAGAAAGAGGGGTTATAGTTGACACTATCCTTCATTTTTGTTGTGCGTCTCCTCATCGTGTTTTATGTCATATAAGCCACTTTGGGAAGTTCAACGAACTCCTTTTTTCCTAGTGATGATTGTGAGAACTGACACCACATCATGCTAGTCCTTGACCCCTAAATGCCCAAGGCCTGTTTTGAGATGCTATAAATTTGCTCTACATCGAACAGAAGGCCAACATTTTGATATCAATTTTTTTGAAATTGTAACCTTGGCTTTTTCTCCAAGGTCTAGTGTATTTGAGAGTCATTTCTGAGAGCCCTCAACACTACAGAACGTCAAGATTGCAATGGGCACCCTTGCACAAAATCTTGAATAGAAAATTCATAATCATTCATTTTCAAAATCAGATTTTTGATGCTAAAATTAGACTTCAAAAAAAATTGGTTAAAAATATTAAACTATTAAAATAGCAAATTGGTTAGGTTTAATTTAACTTCAAAGTATTGTTGGCACTAGAATTTGGTGCCTCGGACATTTAGGGATTAATCCAAGGATCACTTTTGTAGTGTATTTTTTTGACTACTTGTTGTTTATATTCTTGATGTGAGTTTTAGCCATATTGACAATATTTTTTTGGATTTGAGACCAACTAATGAAATGAAACAATTGATATCATTTGTAAAAAATTAAATAAACAATTTCCATCTAGTTATTGTATCTAAATAGCATTTAGAAATTAAAAATTATACAATCCTCTTAGTCAAGGGAGTTGAATGTACTATAGAAGTGCTTTTTTCTAATTTTGTCATCCATTTTTTGATGAAATGTAGTTTGGAATGTGGGAACTAATGCAACTTAACCCCTAAAGTACTAAACTGCACTTTTTGGCAATATATTAATTTTGGGCACTATGAATGGAATTTTTATTCTTTTTTGTTGAAATTTTCACACAACATTTTCCCAAGGAGTAGCTTCAAAGCTTAATAATTTTTATAACTTTTGATTACATGATTAAAAAGTTATTGTGTAATATGTCATTTTCATTATTCAATGGGTAGCTTGGGCAGCTCAAAAAACTTCTTTAAAAATCACTTTTCAAAAAAATGAAAATTTGAAATTGGTTTTCTAAATTTATATATAAGTGATAAGCTTTGAATCATTCCACTTTATATCTTCCATTTTGTTGCTATTTATTGCTGAATTTTTTTTATTTTATTTTTTAAAGATGAAATCACATGTCCAGTATATGTCATAAAATTCAATTTTTTATAAAGATAATAAATTCAGCAAATTATATCCTATAGTATATAACACTATCCTATAAAGAAAATTTGAACCTTGTTCTATATTTAGAAACATGATTATAAATCTGCAACTTCAAACTTCATTAAAAACACTCATTTATATGTATTCCTTTAAAAAATTTAAACACAATAGAAAGTGCATTTTATGAGCTTTATATTATTATTTTTGTTTAAAAGAAAATGAAATCATTTTGAATGTCAAAATCAAGTTTTATAGAAAAAATTCAAAATACAAAAATGCACTATATAGGTCTATCAGTTTTTTATAAACTATCCTATATAAAATTAAAAAATAACTCATTTGATTTGAACTCACCTCAATTATGGTGTGTATATTCCATTAATAAGTTACACCCCCCTAAAATGGATGAAAACCATTTGTTTTCAATATCAAAAAAGATTATCATACTTGACTATGAAGATCAACATTTCATATTGAATCTTTAACCCCTTAAGATCCAAGGTCATTTTTTTGTCAAAAAACATTCAAAATTGTAATTTCTATTGCATTCGCCAATGAAAAAAATTAATAAATAAAGATGTAGAATCTAACAATAGGATCTGTGCTTAACTTGTTTGAAATCGTGTGGTAAAAAATTTTATGACATTTAACCGTATAAATTGAAAGATATTAGAATTCAAAGTTGGAATTTGTTTTTGTTTTTAACACTAGTCTACAATTTCAAATGACTTTGACCACCATTTGTGAATTTTTTTGCACTATGGACTTTGAATTTAAAAATTTTGTGTTGAAGAATTGAATTGATACTTTAGGATAAAAATTTCAAAAAACAAACACTTGATTATCATTCTTTAAAAAATTATTAAGTAGAAGTAGGTCAAAGATTGAAAGAAAAACTAAATCATTAATAAGTTTAAGATGGAATTGAAACACAATACTCCCAATGGTGAGATTGTTCTAGCAAGCAAACTCAACCTTACCAATCATTTTTTTTAAATTGTAAAAACTGCATTACATTACTAATCCAAATGAAATGAATCAAAATATCACATATAGACAAAATTATAATCCGGGAGGGAAAAAATTAAAATTTAATTTCAAATTTTTGTTGATTTCTTTTTCTATCCGCTAAATGAAAATTTGGACTTTTTTTGGTGTAACTTTTGCTCACATGCACCAATTGAAATAAAAATTCTACTTTTATGAAGCTAATAGTTTTTTCTATCATACAAGAGAGTTTCAAAAAAAATTCACTAAAAATTGAAGTCATAGGAACCTATCTAAAATCCATTTTGCCCCTTAAGGGGACAATGGACCTTTAGGGGTTAATCAAATCCAACAAATGCTTATAATATGAATATTCTTTCAAAATTCATTTTTTTTATACATCTATTTTTAATTTGAAAAAAATCTCTTGAAATTATAGCATCTTCTTTTAGAACTATTTTTTTGCCAACCTTGATAATTGAGTGCAATATTTGACCATCTAAAAATACTCTTTTAAGCATTTAGTATTTCTTGGGAGTCTCTTGGTGCATTCAAGGTTGAAGGTATTTTATGCTTTCACCTTTGAAATTTATAGAATATTGTGTAAGTGTTCAAAATTACAAAATGACTCTGTTGGCTAAAATTTCTCTTGAAGAGGCAAGCATTCTTAAAAAAATAAAAAATAAAAATCATCATTTCAACCACACACCTACTAGGGACCAAAAAAGTGGCAATTTGGGATGTTTCTACTTTGGAGGTTGTCTGTTCATGATTAACCTTAACCCCTAAAGTCTCAAGTATCCCCTTAGGGGACACTTGCAAGTTCATGCATGTTCCTATGACCTCAATTTTTGGTGATTTTTTTTAAAAATTCAAAAGATAGAATAACTCATTAGTTTCGTATGAATATGAATTTTGATTCAATTAGTGCTTGGGAGCAAAAGTTATACCATCTTAAACATAATTTTCACTTTGCCAAGCAAAAAAAAGAAATCTACAAAAAATTTAAGTAAAATAAAATTCTTTTTCTTCTTGTAGATCTTATTTTTGTCTACGTTTGAAGCTTTGATTCATTCTATTTGGATTAATGATGTGAAAGTTATGAACAATCTTATTTTTCAAGCAATCTATGCATCTTCTTGAAAAAATAACTTATAGGATTCATTTTTTAATGCAATTTTTGGAATTTTTGGCAAAAAATTGTTTGATAAGGTTAAGTTTGCTTGCAAGAATAATCTCACCATTGAGATTATGGTGTTTCAATTCCATCTTAGAGCCATTAATAATTTAGTGTTTCACTAGCGGTTGGTGCTTGCTATGCTACGCATTCACCATTAGAATTTCATAACAATTTTTATGTATTAGATAGAATGCAGAGCAAGAATTTCAATAAAATTTCAAATAAAAATGACTAAATTCTTTGTATAATTTTCTGACTTCATTATTACAAAAAATAGCAACCCAAATTGAAGAACTGAAAAAAAAAACTTGTAAATCTCAAAAGCTTTGTGAACAATTTAATTGTTGTAAAATCCAAAATTGGTTCAATCTAATAAATTTCTCAAATCATTTGGTAGTAGCAATAGAAAATTGAAATTAGAAGCTCAAAGCCCACAGAAGCACAAAATCATAGAAATGCAAAAGAAGTATAAAGTCAAGAAAAGCAATGAAATTGCTACCTTTATAATATCACCATATTGATCCTCTTTAATATCACCTCAATTGCAACGACTATATCATTTTTATAATATCACGCTTTGTAAAAAGTGATATTACAAAGGTGATTGTGAACTGCTACTCTATTTCAATAATATCACATTGTGTGAA
The DNA here is from genome assembly GCA_950106755.1 of Climacium dendroides. Taxonomy (NCBI): domain Eukaryota; kingdom Viridiplantae; phylum Streptophyta; class Bryopsida; order Hypnales; family Climaciaceae; genus Climacium; species Climacium dendroides. Next base: position 34,031,387 of record OX467082.1, on the reverse strand, counting down.
AATATGATTTCTATGTATGCATGATTGGAAATATTTTTATAAATTAATTAAAATAATTATTTTAAAGACTTATCAAAATCATTATCATGCATTCTATTCAAATATATAAAATTTTTACTAATATGTGATACAATGAATGCATAGCATAGCAAGCACAAGCCTCTAGTATTAATAGTAGCATTTGTGATATTACAGAGGGACTTATGATTTTAGTAGTATGATTGAATCTTAGACCTACTTTTACTTAACAGTTTTTTAATGAATTAAACTCATGTGTTTTTCTTTTTGAATTTTTTTCTTCAACTCTCAAATCAAATTTTTAACATTAAAAATTTGAATATGAAACTCAATAGTACAAAAAAATTTAAATAAAAAGATTCAAAGCCAAAAATATAGTCATAGAATGTGCAAAAAAAACTTGTTTTTTTCACTTTAAACGCAAATATCTTACAATCTAAGTAGTCAACATTTCTGAAATTTCTACCACACTCTTATACTAGTCCATTACAAAATCCTACGATTAGATATGGCCAAAAAATGAAAATTTCAAGAGTTTTGCTCCTTGCAATAGAAATGGCAGTTTTGAATGGTTTTTGAAAGAAAAAAGGCCTTGGGACTTTAGGGGTTGAAAGAAGGGCCCATGACTAAGGAGCAAAGCCTCAAGAATCCTTCACTATGTTTGCTACCATTTTGCAACTGTATATGATTGAAATTTTTTATTATTACTTTTTAGAGATGAAATCACATATCTTCTACAAGTCATAAAAATTTCAAATTCTTTTGTAAAAATTTGAAATTAATATTATTTTTTAAATTAAAAAATGGAAAAAAATCCATATCAAACATAAAATGTGCTAAAAAACTCTGAAATTTTCACATGTGTATATTATAGTTTATAACATTATAGTATAAACCAAAGTTACCATGCCATTCTAAAATCAGAAAATTAGAAAATCATATTCATGGATCCTAAGTTCAAATTGCAATGAAATATAAAAGTTTTACAAAATCTTCAAAACTTGAAAGGGCAAAATAGAAAAGACTTGATTTTCAACAATGACGGTTCTACTTTAACCCCGAAAGCACTAAAATGTATTTTTTTGGTAATGTTGTGATTTTGGGCAACTCACTACAAATGGAATTTTTAATCTTTTTTGTTGAAATTCTCACACAACATTTTTCCAAAAAGTAGCTTCAAGGCTCAACAATTTTCATAACTTTTGACTAAATGGTTAAAAAATTTTGTGCAATATGTTGTTTTCATTGCTTAGCGGGCAGCCTAGGAGCTCAAAAAAATTCTTTAGATTTTTTTTTTAAAAGTAAAAATTTGAAATTGGTTCTTTAGATTTATATATAAGTAGGAAGCTTTGAATCATTCTATTTTGATTAATGAAATGAAAGTTATAAGGAGTTTTAGTTTACGGGTGGTTATGGTTTTCAAATACTCCATACCTACCCACAAACTAAAACTCCTCATAGCTTTCATCTCATTAATCAAAATAGAATGATTCAAAAATTCCCACTTATATATAAATTTAGAGAAATAATTTCAATTTTATATATTTTTTAAAATTGATTTAAAAAAAATTTGAGCTATCCGTTGCCATGATGTGGCTATCTACTAATTAAATTAGGCATCTTACTATTATTAAAGTTGGATCCAAGCTATAACTAGGTTAGGGTTGTCAAGTGATTAGCTTCATGATGAAGTTTAATTCTTCAAGGTTTTTGGCCTCATTATGAGGTTAGGTCTTAAGGCGGCTGGTCTTGTTGGGAGGGTAGGGTTGGGTTGGGTATTTAAAGACTTGGCTCCCATCTTTAGGGCACTCTTTTCACTTGTATTGTTGGATTTCCAAAGCTTAACTTGAGGATTTCCTTTGCTTGGATACTGTTCTTTTTGCAGTGTTGTTAGTTTCAGGTATTCTCTTTGCAAAGGTTGGGTTTTTTTTTAAGGTTTTTGAGAAGGTTGATCTTTTGGACTTGAGAGGGTTTCAAGCGCTACTACAACTAATAGGTCGAGGGTTGATTTGTAGTTGGTTTGTTGGCAACTACTTTCTTTTCGGTTTGTGGTTCGTTTAGGTGTGAGATTTAGGTCTGAGATTTAGGTTTCTTAGTTGTTTTTTCTTCCTCTTCTTGTGACAATAGAAGGTTCATGCTTTTCTAGATAAACAACCCCTACAACACTACAGTTGCCCACCAAGCAATGAAAATGATATATCAATATTAACCCTTAAAGAACTAGGAATGCAAAAGTAGTGTGTTGCAAAAAACACTTGGTGACCTCATGGTCCTTTAAGGATTAACCAATGATGGCCTAGAAGCAAGAGTACATCAAGCTAAATGGTCCTAGAAAATCTTGGAGCTTGCCATTAGGGCTAGTTGCTTGGAGCCAAGAGTTTTCACCTCACCTACAAAGCTTTTTTTTTAGAAATTCACATTAATTTCAAAACAAATCCAAAGATATGTGAAATTTTTACAACTAGTAGAAAACATGTAATCACATTTCCAACCACATTTCCATAACTACAATCTTAGTAACTATGAATTCATTGATTGAACTCCAAAGGGAAATAAATTCCTATAGAAAACTTTCCAACTCCCTCAATTGAAAAGACACTCAAAACTTTGAACAATTCTTGGGCCCATAGTTGCAAAATAGACCTTTTAGCTCTCTTTTTTTCTTTTTAATTCCAAATTCTTTTGGCTTTCGTTCAAAATCTAATTGTACCTCGAGGGTTTCCATTTGTTCCTTCAAAAAAAATTTAATTCTTCAATTAAAAAGACATTGAATTCTCCATATGCTTCAATTTTAATCATGTGACTTCAATCTTTTAGCTTTCAAATTTCATTGTTTTCATTTTAGCTTCACTCCACCATTTCTTTAATCATGACTTGAAATAAATCCCATAGTCACAATAGTGGACACTATATTTGTGAATATAAAAATCCCAAAGTCACTTCAAAAATGGCTAAACCATTTCCAACCTATGGAGAATTTTTTTTTAAAAATTGAGCATCAATTGCATTTAATATGATATGTTTCACTTTTTATTCAAAAATTTACAATAATTTCAAATTTTCACAAAAGAATGTAAAGTTTTTACAACTATTAGAAGATATAAAATTAAATCCTTTGAAAATAAATACAAAAAAATTACAATTAATCATAGGTAATTGCAAATGAAATTTGAAAAAGTGATAATACACTTGTCTTTTGAGGGTTACAAGTTTGTAAACTTTAGTTGATTTGGAAATCTTAGTAACTATAAACTTGTTATGGTGAACTTTGGATGGAATTTTAGAAGTGTATGTTGACTAATAGCTAATGTTGGCCCTTACATTCGTCAATACAAAAACTTCAAGATCCAAACCCAATTGATTGGCTTAAGAACTCTCTAACTTTCACATTCCAAATTTTGGGGGCTTTGTTTTGTATATTAATTGAACCCCAAAGGTTCTTATTGGTTCCCTCCAAATTTTTTAAACTCTCTCAATTGAAAAAGCACCTGGACTTCAATTTTAGTCTTATAACTTCAAAATTCCATTATTTTTGTCTTGACTTCATTGGACCATTTGTATTTTGGTTTCCTTCCACTATTTTTATAAAGGCTTCATTTCATCATCCTTGTCGCAATCCTAGAACACCTTACAACTTTAAAGGTTGGCCCTTCACAACTTAATAAGCTCACCACACTTCACTTCAAGTATTATTTGGATCACAATTCACTAACACTCTATATACTACATAGCCACGACATTAGTCCCCATTTCCAACTCATGTTGCTAAGTCCCACTCGCCGGGACAACTAATACACACTTTGCACATGACATTAGGCATGTCATTTGGTGACATGGAGTTGAACTTCCATTGATGTCCAAGCACTCGATAGAAACACTACTCCTCACCAGTGCTAACCACCCTTGAATGTCACCCCACTCCATACTAGATCCATTATGTATTTGTTATTTTCACATAGTGATTAATCGGGACTCATAACTTAAGACACAACTTGAATGGTCTATCAAAGAGCAGAATTCCATCCAACTGATGCCACAGGACACACACAAGTGTCCTATGGTGCCTTGGCCCTAGTGGTGAAGTTGCATTACCAACCTTGAATCACCAAGACTCACTAGAGCTTTAAGAGGGAATAAAAAAGGAGACCAATCCCTCCTATAGTACTTTCTATGGGATCTAGTAGTCCCCCCTCTTGTGGATCAAAGGAACTTCCAAAACCCATGTTGGTTTTGGAAAACCACCCACTTCCAATCAAAATCACCAAGTTATGACCCCGTTTAGACTTCCGAACTTCCAAATGGCATAACTTTGTAATAAGAGCTCCAAATTCTACATGCAAGTCCATTTGGGATATCTAAGCAATAAGTAGATGCCACTGAATTGCTCACTTGTCTCATTTGGACAAGAATTTACAAAGTTATGGCCCTCTAAAGACTAAGAGTAGTGTCATGCCTTCTCCACGGTCCTTCCCTTAGCCATAACTTTGAGCTCATAGCTTAAAACCTCATAATGTTGGTCACTCTAGCTTCTTTATATTTTATCTTTTCAATGATATGCTACATGCCATGTTTCCATTAAAGATTCATTGGAAACCTTTCACTCCTAATCCTTAAGTGTCCTGACACCACCGAGACCCCCCAACTTTGAACGGCCATAACTTCTAGCCAACTAGTTCAAATCAAACGTTCTTTTGAAAGATGAAAGCAATTTGTTAAGAAATTTCCAAATACATAAGATATTCTACCACATTCTTCTAATTCAGAAAGTTATCGTGCCGTATTTGTTTGAGAGTCACTCATTTCTTCCTTCTTAGACTTTTATAAGGCTTAGGACGTCACCCCCAAGGTCCCTCTTATTCATTAATCCATAAACAACGCCGTGGACGTTTTTTGTCTGATGAATGACAAGGAATTCTCCTGTGTAGGACAAAAATGCAACTATTCATCATCGGAATTAGGGGTGGAAAGGGAAAATCTTCTACAAAAGTTTGACTCCCAATGAATATTTTTAGTTTTTCAAACTAGATGATGTCACACAATTCCAAAAGGGCTGATTTCTATGGTTACCACCTGACGTTTAAGGATTAAGGCGCTTTGGGCACCCCAACAAGATAGGAATGTGACAATTCTAGTCATGGCTTTAATTTTAATTGTGAATTCAAAGGCACTCCATGGTTGCAAAGTGAACCCTATATTTATCAATACAAAAATCTAAAGATCACTCTAAAAATTGGCTAAGTCTATTCTAACTTAAAGATCATTACTAAAATAGATTAAAAAAATCAATCCAAAAAAATTCAAATTCATTCTTAAGAAATTTTAATGTAGAAGGAGGTATCATATGATAGCTATAAATCACCAAGTTTTTAATAATTTAACGTTGCAATTTGATTGATGACTTTCAAGAAATGAAAAATGCACTTATGAGTTTGTGAAGTGCATTATTTTAGGGAGAGTTCTTTTGGTTATAGATCTTGTATTTTATAATTAAATATAAAATTAATTTAAAATATTTGGTCCAAAGGTTAGAAATGGTGAAGTAGTTCATATACACCTAAGAAAACAATCTTCAAAAGGGATAATGATATGTGCATATTATTCATTATTTATGAACTATTAATATTATACTTAGAAATATAATACGGATTATATACTATATAATAATTTTACTAAAATATAAAAATAAAATATATTAGACTTAGTAACTAATAAGTTTCACCGAAGATTTAGTCTTGTTTTGTCAATTGAAATACAAGAAATTAAACTAGATTTGTTTTTGAACAAGACAATTTTTCAATATCTTTGAATGCTAACCACTATATCATTAATGATAAATGCATTTGTATGAAGTTTTAAATTTCATCCTTATTTTTCATATTCATCTATGTTTTATAGTGAACATCCAAATTCTCCTCATCCATATTCTGGACAAAAATTACCACTTTTATGAATATCACAATAAATTGCTATTTTGAATTTTTTTTTAAAAAGGTGCTTCCCCTCATGGTTGTCATACTGGACAAGTTACTATTTATTTTCCGTCTTGTAGGACTAGTTACTATTCATCAAATGTACTTGAGAGGTACATTTGATGAATAGTAACTCGTCCTATAGGACAAGAAATGAATAGTAACTTGTCCAGTATAACAACCATGCTTCCCCTATATGCAACACAAAACATGGCGTGTTTAATCATACAAGATCATTATGTCTACAACCATCCAAATAAGAATTTGAGCATAGTTTCAATTGTTAAGTATTTATAGAGTCTTATTGAAAGCCACAAGGAAATTTTTAATTCTTAGAATATATATTTTTTGGATATAATATATCTGAACTATAAATTTCTAAAGTGTTGAAACTATATGTATCCAAAATCAACGTTAATCTCTAAAGAATAGAAGATGTACAACACATTTTATGCAAGATTTGTAGGTGTTGGTTTTAAAAACTCATTGCAATCTCCTTTGAGTCCCATTGAGAATGAAAAAAAGTTTCTATATTTTTCTCAACATGCAATTGTTGGACATTATATAAATAAACAATGAAATCCTAAAGTTCTGAAACTAGGTGCAAGTACCCCAAATCAACCCTAGGTTCTGATAAATAGAAGTTATGCATCACATTCACTTAGGCAAAAATTAGTAGGTGCCGGTTCTAAGGTGGATACCCTCAAACCACCATCATCACCTTGTCTACATCTCCCCAAATCAATATGTGCCTATGCCATGGAAGAAACAATTTTAAAATCTATACCGAGAACAACTTGGATGCTTTCTAAGAGCCAATTGCCATTGCCTCCCTAAATCTCCAACAATTAGAGGGGTGGTGGATGGTCCGGCAGAGCTCCTAGAGCTTGATGATAGGGCTAGTTGTCTAGAGCCTGGAGCATCTATAACTTTTACTTCATCTACAAGGTGTCCATGTGGCAATGCTCTTTGTACTCCGCAAGTACCATTCTTATTTATTTATTCTCAAATCGTGGCTCTAGTTGACCTCCAAGCTTACATTTCCATTTTGCATGGATTAGAGGCTAAGGTAGTAGGTCCATAAATCAACCACCTAAGAGCTGGAATTGAATTTGGGGGAGGTAAAGCTTTTCAAAATGTTTTTCAGTAAATTTTTCTTGAAAGACAAATAGAATTGGCATCTAATCCAAGTCATTTTATATTTTTTTGAGCTTTGTGGAACTGGTTATGAAGTTTTGAAGTTGAACTGGCATGGGACTCCAAAACCGCCCACCTCCTAAAATGTACACTCTTTGTACATCACTAAAGGCCATGAAAAAGCAAGATGTACAAACAATGTACATTTCAAGAGGTGGACAGTTTTAGAGCCTGTACACTTTCAAAGCCTCCTACCTTAGAAGGCCAGCCAAATGAACAAGCATTCTGATTTTTATATAATGGACCACAGTCAAAGCCTTAGCTACTGGCGACCAACCCTAACTTTTGCATACGGTATCCAAATGCCATGTTCTTTGGTGCATTGGAAGTGCCTCCTTTCCCTTTACAACAACAACAACAAAAACCCAATGGAAATTCAACCCATCTAATAATAATATTAATAACAGCAAGTAGGCTCCGTAGCAAAAAGTGGTGATTCGGGGGTACCCACTGACCTTCGTATTGTCCTTGGCAAGCCCCTCCCCCAGTAAGTACCCCACCTACAAAGGCAGCTGACATGTAGAGCTGCAATCCTGGCGTCCTTGTAACTGAACCCTTCCTGTGGGTTCTCTTTCCACTTTTCCAGCCCTTGTCAACTCCTTCCATAGGTTGATGGGCCAATGGATTCTACGGCATGGCAGTAAGATATGCCTGCCAAGGAAAAAGCTGGAGAGTTTGTTAGACAGACAGAGCAGCAAACACAGACGCAGACGCAGCAAGCAGCAAAGTGGGTCAAAGTACAAACTTATACCAAATAATATGCTTAATAACTCACTTCCCCAACTGATTGATGGATGGAGTGTGCTTGGCACAAGCACACTAACTGAAGGTGGGTACACCCAAAACCGCCACTTTCTGCCACTGAGTGAGCCCTATTTTCTATTAGGAGACTGGTCTGATTTTCATATGTTCTTGTTGGCAAGTGAAAGGAGGTTCCAACGCACCAGAGAGCGTGGCATTTGGATACTGTATGCAAAAGTTATTGAGGAACAAAGTTTGGTTCTGATAGGTGCAGAACTGATTTGGGAGGTGTACATATAGTATAGATAGATGGCTGTTTAAGTTGAGTGGCACCCTACCTTTTACTCCTGTATCATAACTTATCATACAGCAATCTCACTGGACTCACTTCACCAACTTCCTACTGTATCATAACTTATCTGGACTCACTTCACTGCTGGATTGAATGGATATGAATGTGCGGCACCCGGGATTCTTGGGCAGGACAAGGGTTATCTTTTGTAAAGCATGTGAGGATCCATCGGGTGGGGGAAAGGACAAACTTGTTATTATGTCATCATTCTAACTTGCAAGTGGGTGGAGACTTTCTTTTTTTAAATTTAAATTTTAAAAAAAAATTGAATATTGTTTTTAACCAACTGAGACGAAATTTCATTGCAAAAGAGGGGGCAAAACCACCAGCCACAGTTTTTATTTCTTCTTTTGTGAATGAATGGGAGTGTCCTGCATCAAAACACCCATTTGAGGAGCTGCCAATCATCACCCCTAGTTGGCATTCAACTTTGGCATGCTGACTGGAATTGTACTGTACTGGCACCCTCTAAGAAGTCTTGCACAACAGCCCTTCAAATTTTTCCTTTTTAGCTCCATTTGAAGAATATCCTATCAAAACTATCCTTTTAAATATGTTGCTTAATGGAACCTTCACCAGTATATGAAATTTCAATGTCCAAAAATAAATAAAAATCCTATTTCTGGTGAATTATTTAATTTGTTTTTCATGATTTTATATAAGAATTAATTGAAAAATATGTGTGATCACTTTTTAAGACCTGATTGCACATGTATTTAGGAAACATCATTGTTCATGTCTTTCATGTTACAAAGGCTTACATCATGAGGGTAAATCTTTCCTCTATGTGGCTTTCATGTATATTACAATTTTCTTTCATACATATTTAAGGAAAAGAAAAGCAAGCTCGTGTATTGAAAAAAATTGAAAAAAATTGAAAAAAATGTTGTCAACTAGGGTATCATTAGGAAGTTATAGTATTGTAGAAGCCTACTATAATTTGAATTTTACATTATGTCTTGCTCATTGAAATCTACTTTGCAACAAGGTGGTACATCTACTACCATGGAATACTACCACCTTGAGTTGGTACCCCAACTTCCATTTGGTTTGACAATGTAGAAATTAGCTTTTGGATACTCACTTGAGGTATTCCCTCCTATGCCAATTCATTGATGTCTACATTTGGTCTTCTTGTGCACTCAATCTTTGACTTGCTTCTACATGTTTTCTATAGGATAGAGGTAAAAAGAATTTGGTGGCCATTCAATAAATTTTATATTATATCATAGTGCAAAGTTAACTAACGATAGTTAGAACTTTACAAAATTTGCTTATAGAACTCCTAACAACATTATATATACAATATTTTAAACAAACATCAATCTTTTCTCACAAAACTTCTAGATTATGTCTACAAGCAATAAGCACTAGAAACATACATGTAGTAATGTTGATCCTCTGAACTCCAAAGGTGGTTGAAATCCACTACTTATGGTTTCCTACAATGAAATTTTAAAGTGTAGAATTGTACCTTTAAACTCAGCTTAGTGTTTCCACCTCTTACAAAGACAGATATTTTTAAAAAGTAAAATGAGTCACAACAAGGATACATGACTCATCTTGTCCAAGGCAAAAAATCTCAATCAAATATCTAAGTTCATCAACAACAATTATGTTTTTCTAATCAAACTACTTGGCTAAGAAGACATGGGGTTGTTAGACTTCTTAGAGGATACTATACAACGGGTTTAAATGGGTACTAAGGTCGGAGGTTCTAATAGCACATAGGCTCTATATCTACCCACCTCCTCAAATGTATTCTATATGTACATGTTGCTTTTTGTAGCCTTCAACAATGTACAGATAGTGTACATTTAGGAGGTGGGCAATTTTAGAGCCCTACACCATTCCAACTTCAAAATTTCATAACTAATTCTACAAAGCCCCAAATATGAGACAACTTAGGTCAAATGCCAATTCCACTTGTCTTTCAAGGAAAATTTACTAAAAATATTTCAATAAGCATCACCTCCCCAAAATTCAGTTTTAGCTCTTAGGTGGGCAATTTATGGACCTCCTACCTTATATAGCTCTTTCCAAAGTTGCACTTGAGGTAGACAAGATATTACCACCCTAATTTGCAATTCGAATATCTTGAGGTCAACTCTAAGAAGGGCACATATTTTTTAAAGGTGTATACTTATTTCATGAATCATATCCAAGTGGAATTATATAATTTTTATTAATCCTTAAATGCCCAAGGCACCAAAATTTTGGTGTCGACAATACTTTGAAGTTAAATAAAACCTAACCAAGTTGCTATTTTGTATTGTTTATATTTTTGAATTTTTACTTGAAGTCTACTTTTAGCATCAAAAAATGATTTTGAAAATGATTGATTATGATTTTTCTACTCAAGAAATTGTGCAAGGGTGTCCATTGCAATCTTGACTTCCCAAAGTATTGAGGGCTCTTGGAAATGAGCCTCAAATACACTAGACCTTGAAGAAAAATTTACATTAGAAATTCATTTAAAAAAATTATAGAGTAGATTTTGAGAAGCCATAAATTGATTGGAGTTATGCATGTTAAGAACTTTATCCTCATATGTTTTTGGTGACCAAATTTTTAGATTTGACAAGTGAAAAGAAGATTGAAAAGCTTCACTTTTACAATTTTAACACCCTTATGATCAAACAATATAATCTTTCAATCCATAAGTGATATTGTTGTGTTTTCTTTTCTTATGTGATCTCTAACACATCTAGTTTGAAATTGTATGGTTACAATCTTGAAAAGATTGATACAACTTATCAAAATGTTGACTTTTTGTTCAATTTAGAGCAAATTCCTAGAAGCTCAAAAAAGTCTTGGGCATTTAGGGGTTAACACTCGATTAACATTGTAATTTTTGTGAATTTATGAAGTGGTCTACCTTGAAATTACAAATTATTAATAGAGTGGTATCACAAATATCCCATAAATAACTCATAACCACCTTAAATACTCACCAATGAAGGATTCACATGTTATCCCTTGTAAGCATTAATTCTGTGATTTTATCAGAAAAATGAAAGAATTTGGATGTTTTTTTGGGTGGAATTAGTACCAAAAGTAGTGGATGGAATTGGGTAATCAACAAAATTGGATTAGTTTACCTTAAGCCAAGTTTACGTGAAATGTAGAAATTATGAAGTTTTTAAAGTTTTTAGAAATATAGTACTTGATTGCATGTGTTGGTTTTAAGATGTTATTGTGTATAAGGGATGCTTTACACCTAAAGACCAAGTCAATTTATTGTGTAAGAAGCCCCAAATCCTCTTTTGGAGATGAACAAAAGGCTAAAATTGTATAATTGGTCTCAAGGAGAATTACCTAGTCTCTTGGTTTAAAGCATCCTTAATTTCACTTCAAAATTAGGATAGCCCTATACCATCTATTTGGATTCTTAAACGTCTTTTTAAACAATATTAAAATTCCTTTGAATTCCAATCATTCAATATATTGATTTAAATGAGAAATTAAATTGACCATGTCTATTTGATCTCCATTGACCATAGATTTGAACATTATTTTGTGATAATAGTAAGAATGAAAACACCTAATCTGTAAACATATAGTGTCTTCTATAGATTTGACAATTTGAAAAAAAACATTGTAAAGTACTAGTTGGAAGAATATTTTGGAAATAGATAACAAATATAAGTTGTAGATTTTGAAATTTGAATTCCATCTATAAGGTTAGATTCATCAATTTTGTCACCGATATTTTTTTTATAAACTTTGGAAAGAAAATTTCAAAGTTCCTTCCAAATTTGATTACAAATAAAATATTATCATTTTTTGAGTAAACTTTTTGGAATGGATTTGAAATGAGGTTTTCTTGACATGGTGATTTTTTGAACTATTTGAGTTCTTTAATTCTATGGCGTTGTTTTTTAAAATCAAGTTTTGAATCAAAGTCAATGCAATTTTGGCTTGGTCAACCACTTGATATACTTTTAACTTTAGAAAAATATATACTCTAGTAACACCAAATTCAACCATTACATAGGACAACAACTTGATAAAGTATCTCTACAAATTATCATGACTTTCATCCATGTAGTAATGAAAAAGAAACATAAATATCAATCTATTCATCATCTAGAAAGTGGATGTCAAAGAGCTTAAGGGTTAGTCTATTGTCTTTTAAATTTTTGCAATTATTTATTTTTGCTTGCTCAGACTATTATGCATGATGAAACTCATTTTTTAGATTAACCTCTAAAGGACCAAGGCCATTTTATTTTGTGAATAACCACTCAAAATTTCCCCTACTATTGTATTAATTGAAATTTTCAAAAAAAATGTTTAAGAATTTCGTGACATTTGACCATAGGGATTGAAAAAAAATTGCAAGGAAAGTTTTTATTTATTGTGTTTGACAATTTCAAATGTCTTTGACCATTGATTATGGAAATTTTTTGACTAGGGATTTTGAATTTAAAAATCTAGAATACTCAACATAATGTCATTTATGTCTCTAAAAAAATTTCAAGCCAAAAAAGGACACAAAGAACATTCAAAAAATCTTGCAATGCAACAATGTCCAAAAGTTCACAATGCACAACATAATTTTTTGAGCACATTTGCCACCATATAATTTTTAAACTTATAAATTCAAATGATGGATTGAAAAATATACTAATGTTTTACAATGTTACAAAATGTTTTTTTTAGAAAAGTACAACTCTTCTACTTTCTATACAATTTAGAAGGACCATGTGAATAATATAAATGCTAAGGCTTTGGGCAAGCTTTGAAAAATGGATTACATGCATTCCCCGTTTGTTCTTGTCTTGTTCTCCTTCATATTGGAAACTCTAAGATTGACCTCCTTCATCACCTTCCTTTATAACAAAAAGGCTTAGACATGTCATGGTCTTGAAATTCTAAGGGCTTTGACATGTCAAGAGGTGGCCAATAGTCCCAGCCCTATACTCATTACCTACTCCAAACTTTGTCTTTTTAACTAGCGCACCCACCCCTAGTCTTAGTCAACCAAATATTGGTAGCTCAACTTGCCTGTTAAATTGAATTTTGCCTAAAAAATCCTATAACTTCTTCACCCCGCATTGGATTGAAACAAACATTATATATTCAAAAAGCTTTTGCAAAACTACACATCTTCATATTTTTCAAAGAAATCAAGTACAAATTCAACTCATAGGAACCTAATTGAACTCCAAATTATTCCCCTAAGGGGCAATGATGCTTTAGGTGGTAAACAAGTTTCTAGTTTGTTGTAGAGAAAGGATCAAAGTTCAAATGTTGATGGCCAATAGAACCTCTCCCTTGTTGTATATTCATGTATAGTGAATGCAGACTCTTTATATTACATAGCATTCTAAACATGCACATGTATACAATTTGGGTATTGCATATTTAAATGCTTTTTCTTTCTTTTGAAACAAATGAAACAAGATTTCATTGCAAAGAGATGAGAACAAAACCCCAACCACATGTGGCCTAGGGGGACAAACCATGACACATGTTTATGTGCTTTTTAGAAATATTTTTTATGCATTTTATAGTTAAAATTAAAACTTCATTGACTAGTAGGACACAAGATTCTCAAAATCTTCACTATTGTTGAAGATTATTATTAATGAAGACATTTCTATTTGCATAAAAAGACTAATTACGTTTTATATCATATGAAAATGAATCTTTTGTTTTAAAATTCAATGACTTGAAAGATATATGTATATTTCTACTTTCAAAATCAACAATCATTACCACATACATTTTTCCTTCAAAGCTTAAGAGGTGGACCATATATTTATACAATAGGACAAATATACACTATTATATATCAATTTCCATCACACATCCAAGATGTATGAAATGCTTGATTTGCATTAGTTTTGTACAAAAGAATGTATTCAAAATCCATCCCATAGTTTTGTCATAACTAATTCATGGCCATCATCAAAAAAATTTAAGACAGTTCTACCTATATAATTTGATTGAGGTGCAAATTCACAAGCTAGGTGGATCTAGCTTGTGTACTAGTACGTGGGTCTTGGATCTTGAGCCCATGAACCTAGGCACCTATGCTATCAACACCTTTTGTATATAAGGTGTCTATATTATAGATACTTATGTAATAGGGCACCTTCCATGGTTATAGAATACATATGTTATAGGTACCTTCAATAATTATAGGATACTTACTTACACCTAGGCTCACACTCTAATGTCATTGCTAGCATTGTACTTGGAAGGTGTGGTAATAGAGGCTATTTGTACTGGGTTGGCATGCCATGCCACCATCTTGAAGACCTTTTACAAGTGTAGAAAGGAATGACATGCCGCCATTGAGGGGGGGATTCATCTTTGCTTGGTGTGATGTTATAAACCTTCCACGACTTATAACTTCAAAACACAATGCACTCTAAGTATGAACACAAAATGTACTTATTATAAGAATGTTTCACAAGAGTTCAAACTACTTGGCCATAGAGAGAGAGATCACTCTCTGAAAAAGAGAGTCTCCTCATCTCCAAGCTTTGTCTTATATAATAAAGGCTATTAATAAAGAGTATTAATCCTTAATACAGACTAGGACTTTTTCTACTTTTAGTTTTCTATCCTTGGTTCTATCAAAAACCATCCACTAAAGTAGAAGTCCTAGTTATACTTATTCAATCATATCTTATCATATCTTATCTAAATCATCTCTTATCCAAACTTCAATCTTCTACTTGGAGTTATTTAACTCCAAGTTCCATAGCTTGTTTTTGTCTAGGAGTTGTCTAACTCTAGTGCCCTTGTCCTCCAATTGAAGTTTTTAAATTCCAATGCACAAATCCACCATCTGAAGATCTCTCTCTCTAAGCAATCTTTGTTTATCCACTAGTACACATTTCATCATGAATTAGTTTATGAACCATAAATGCATTCATCCATCAAAGGTCATGATACAATTTGGTCCTCCGGTAGTAAGCTTGAGGTACCAATTGTCAACCGTGCCTAGTATCTAAACGGTGTGTGTAGGGAGGGTACAATATTTCCAACCAAGGTTTGGAATGTGTTTTTTGGTCTTTTCCAAGGTTGGAACTAATAAGATTATGACACATGTCTAGAAGTAGTGAGCAAGAAAGTAGGAAGTAGTGAGCGGGAAGGTAATTTTTGAATGATCAAAATTGAAAGACTCTGAACATTGACCACTAGTCAAGCGTACTTTTTGGCTCCCAATATTCATAGTAATTTCAATTTTGGGAATAAAATTCTGAAAAATTTGCTATCTCCATATTTGCTATCTTCCTACATGGGAAATTTTTTTCCACCACCTCATACTGCTCACCATTTGCTTCAAATTTGCTTAAATGATTGACTACTGGTGCCTCAACCTTAACCCCTAAAAGACCATTGTCCCTTCGGGGGACAAATTGGATTTCGGGCAGGTACCTACGGGCTGAAATTTTGCCACGATTTTTTGAAACTTTTTTTGAAGATAGAAAAACTGATGAGCTTTGTGGGAATATAATTTTTTTCTTGTAGATTATATTTTTGTCTACATGGGAAGCTTTGATTCATTCCATTTGGACTTATTATGAGAAAGTTATGGACAATCTTGTTTATCGGGCAATTAGAGCATCTTCCTGAAAAAATAACTTATAGAATTCATTTCTGAGTGTAATTTTTACAATTTTTCTGAAAATTTTTTTTTACATGATTTTGTTTGCTTGCTAGAACAATCTCACCATTGGGATTAGTGCATTTTAATTCCATCTTAAAGATATTAATAATTTAGATTTTCCTTCATTCTCATACCTACTTCTACTTAACAATTTTTTTAAGCATGAAAATTAAGTTTTTTCTTAAAATTTTCTTTTTCCCTAGACTCTCAACTCAATTTACCACAATAAGGATTTAAAGCTCAAAACTTTGTAGTGCAAAAAATTTAAGTTAAAAAAGTTCAAACTCAAATAATCCAGTCCCGCAAGGTGCTGAAAAAATTGTTTTTCTCACTTTAAACGCAAATATCTTTTAATCTATGTGGTCAAAATTTCTGAAATTTTTTCCACACATTTCCATACTAGTAAGGTATAAGATCCTATGGTTGGATGTGCAAAAAAAAAAAATCAATTTTTTTTTCTCTTTGCTACAGAAATGGCAGTTTTGAGTGTTTTTTGGCAGAAATAAGGCCTTGGTCCTTTAGGGGTTAAAGGCCGCCTCTTTTCTACTCCTTCAATGGAACATTATCCCCACTCTTTTTGGACTTTGTTCGACCCCTCCAAGACAAAAATACCATCAATATTATAAAGAGTTTCAATGTACCTATTCTTGTCATTTACGCCTTGAAATGATAAGAACATGTACATGGTACCATTACGATTTATCCATACAGTTGGGACCTGTCCAAGATGTTTCTTTGCCTTTTAATCTCATTGCTCCTCTCTTTATCCAGTAGGGTCCATAGCAGTAGGGTCAATACATTCGGTAGGGGTTCAGTTGTATAGCTTATCAACTTACATCCATCAGTTCACTGACTGCCTCTCTCCTCACTCGAGTGAGCAGCGCCTCGGAGTCTGGTCAAGCCAGTGAAGTTATAAGTTATAAAAAAAAACTGTGGAGTTCAACCATTCAGTTGTGCTTCAGCTGTCACCTTTCTGAACTGGGAGTGCCGGCTACTGTACCCACTTGCATGTGTGCGAATCATTCTTTGGAATAATAGCTTAATAACTTAAAAGGCTTTTTTTTTGAGTCCCCCAAAGATGGTTTCCTTTATGCGTCCCAAAAACTTCACAATTGAAAAGTGAAAACTTCACAACTGAAACAGCTCTGTCAACAGCCTGCCTGCCTGCCTGCTGCGGCTTTCGATTGTTGGGCAGGTGACTGAGCACTGAGCATGCACATGCATCTGAGCAAATGAACGGGGCATGCATCTGAGCAACCGAACGGGGCATGTACCTGAGCAAGTGAATGGGGCATGCATGTCCATAGAAAGCCATTGAAGGCTCCAACAGGTGAGAGCTGACACCACAATGCCAGAGGGAAAGGGATCCGAAGTGCACACTTGTGCCAAACAACACCCAATCGGCACTTAGGATGCAACCGAGGCACTTAAAAGGTAGGTACACCCCAAATGTGCCACTGACCCTAAACTGCCATCTATACTATAAAGTACAGCTAGGTACACTTCATTTACGAATTCTTGACCTGCAGTAGTGATGCACAGGAAAGTTCATGAACTTGGCAAAGCTGTATCGTGTTCAAAAACATTCTGATTTTCAAACCGAAAGTTGCAGTGGGATCCTAGTGAAGAGTACTTTATTAACATAAGAAATATGTACATGGAAACTTCAAAATGGTGAAGCATTGTACAATGAATGTGCAAACTGCCTACCACCAAGTGCTACCTTCTTTTGCTGAAATCACGGCTTGCATTTGTTTAGGCATGGTTTGAATTAGTCGTTGGAGTTGTTCAAGAGAAACATCATCCCAAATGACTGGAATGAGTGCACTCATTTCCTCCTTGTTGCTCAGTTTCTTGTAATAACGAAGATTGTCTTTCATGACTTTCCCAAGGTTCTCAATGGAGTTCAAGTAAGGTGAATTTGTAGGCCATTGCAATTTTTGTATGCCATGTGTTTGTCTTCAAAGTTCGGGGAGCTTACCATGATGCATAGGAGTGCCATTTTCCATTAGGAGAAGTTCATGTGATGCGTTGTGCATGAAATAAAAGCCAAAGAAAACACTATCATAGATATGTTTCACAAAAGCAATTGTTGTTCACTCCCCTTGTGGCAAAAAAATGAGAGTTAAAGCCTGTAAATGCTCCCTACACCATAACGGATGTTCTCCCTACTTTGAATGTTGGCACAAGACATCGGTCAACATATCTTTCACAACTTTTTCTCCAAACTCGAATTTGCCGGGAGTCTTTACCCAATTCAAAAGAACATTCATTCGTCCAGATAATCTTTGTCCAATCCTTGGCTGTCCAATGCTTGTATCTACAAGCAAATGCTAATCTTTGTTTTCTATGAGTTACACTAAGGTAGGGTTTCCTTACAGCTATTCAATTTTCAAAATCCAAATTATTGAATGTACTTGCGGATGGTGTTTCTGTGAATTCCCAAAGTCTCCACAAGTAATACTAAGTTTAGGCGACGATCTCCATGAATGAGGCGTGCTAGATCCCTAACTATACGATCAAATAGCTTTGGTGGTCGCAATTTAGGTTTCTGAATGGTATTCAACCCAAATTTCTTCCACTTTGTCAAAATTGTGGAAACGGTAGAACGAGGCATTCCTAATAATTTTGCAATATGTCCAGATTTTATCCTACCATGTCTCATTTCTATGATCAAGCCCCTCTCATGATTGCTCAACATTTGTATTCGCATGATAATCTGTAGATTCCAATTAAGTGCATGAGAATTGAAGAAAGAGATTGAAAAATTTGAAAATTAGTTGTAGAATTAGACCAAGGAAGAAAACACGAATATAAACTCACCAGGTGTAATTTAAAGAAGTCAAGATGAGCTGAAATGGAGAACAAGATGAAACGAGCTCAAAATGAACTCAAAATGAGTGGAAATCAAGCTAAAATGAAGTGGACAATGAGTGAAAATGGAGAAGAAAACCAAGCCAAAGCACTTGTGGAAGAATCGCTTTTAGAACCAAACTTTGTTCCTTACTAACTTTTGCATATTGTACCCAAATGCCACGTTTCCTAGTGCGTTGGAACCTCCTTTCACTTGCCAACAAGAACATATGAAAATTTGACCAGTCTAATAATAAAAAATAGGTTCATGAGCAAAAGGTGGCGGTTTGGTGTGTACCTACCTTAGTTCACACGAAAAACAATAACTTTATGGTTATAAATGGTCATAGCTTCAAGAGCTTTGGGGTACAAGTACAACCTCTCCTCTTGTTAGTGCATACTTTGTTAGTGCATAGTTGTTTAGAGATTTCATACCTATCTACAAACTAAAACTCTTCATAACTTTCATTTCATTAATTGAAATGGAATGATTCAAAGCTTTCTACAAATATATGAGTCTAGGAAACCAATTTTAAATTTTTATTTTTTTTAAAAGTGATTTTTAAAGAAGAAGTTTGGGTTGTCCAAGTTGCTCTCCAAATGTTGAAAATTACATGTCATGCAATAACTTTTTGACTATGTAGTCAAAATTATGAAAATTGATGCGTGTTAAAGCTATTCCTCAAACACATGTTGTGTGAAATTTTCAAAGAAAAGAAATAAAAATTTCATTTGTAATGAGTTGCCCAAAATCACTATGATGCCAAAAAATGGTGTTTGGACCTTTAGGGATCAAGGTAAAACAACCCATGGTGGTCAGAATTAGGAGTTTGACCTCATGTCGTTGCTAAATTTTAAAAAAAAATTCTTCCCACATTAATACAAGTACAAGAAATAATGAGAGAAATTGAAATTATGTTTTCATGGCCCAAAAGAGTCTATAGACTACCTTAGAATCAACAAAATCTGAATCCATCATACTTATTTTATTCACTTAAAGTAGTCATAGTATTTTCTAATATGGAAGGCCTAAAAAGTCAATTCTTACAATGAATTCACATTGAAAAGTTGAAAGTTCCTAATGAAGTCACTAATCACTCCAATATTGTCATATAAGACATGCATTGTGGTCAAAATTTCACATACTTAAGAAAATCATAATGGAATCATTTCCTAGGTGTCCACTATCGGTCATTTGACCACAATGAGTTGTTTTAAGAGCATCCCCTTGACTCACCAAGGGGGTAGAACACCAAAAATAGATGACTTCAAAATTTAAAGAGTGTTGATGCAAATGGTGTGGCAAATGGGCATGGCATGCCAAGTGCTTTGACTGCCTTTATATTCCCATTTTAAGGTACCACTTGACACACCAAGGAGGGTAGAGGAGTTGAGTGGATGACATTGTTGATGTCATAGACATGATTTTTTTGGTCGCCATGCTTGTTCCTCTTGGTGTCCTTGTAGCGTTTTGTAGTAGGGCAAACATTCACCATATACATGGGTTGCATTGGAAGGGCACATTAGAAAAGTTCCCCCATTGCAACAATACTATTGCAATATTGCAACAATATACTTTCAATAGATAGAGTCATAGAGTACATCCCCATTGAAATTGTATTGTTGTAGCTATAGCTATCACTACTAGAAAATTTACTTTTATGTTGTTTTGGTCACATTGATCCGGTCAAAATCTGACAAATATTTGTTAAAATCAATAGATTTCTGTCAGATTTTGACCAGATCAACGCGACCAAAACAACAGCAAAAGTAAAATTTCCAGTAGTATAGTATTGTAATAAGATTGTTGCAATGGGGGACTTTTCCCCGATGTACTCCAAAGCCCCACTTGGCATCCCTCCTTGGCGAGTGAGCCATGGGGATGCCCTAAGAGCATTCCCACAACAAAGCTCCAAAGGAATTCAACTAGGGCTTTTTTTGGCAAAATTTCGCTAGACTATCAGAAATCTGACCTCTCTGGCTTCGTCCCTCCCAAAACTAGCCTTTGTAGTGAGGACAACAGGGGGGACATTGGTCAAAACAGGCTAAGTTTGTATCCTACGGCAGATTCGCCAAGGAAAAAAAAATTAGATGGGCCCACCAAGATTTGAAGAAGACACGATCAAATGCTCCATCTTGCACATGGCGCACCAAGTGATTTTGACACACTGTTCGATGTACCAACCTACACTTGGCCCCCTAGACGAGCTATAGCTAGGCACAACAAGCTATTCCTAGTATTATAAAATCAAACTTACAATTATATCAATACCAATGTCATTATTCCAAATGTCACCAAGAATTTTTTGGGTATAATGTAATAGTTCTTTGACACTTAGAATGAAATTAGAGTGGAGAGGTAGTTTTTATAATGAAATTCATTGTCCATGCTGAATACTCAAGGGGTATGGGATAATTTGAAAATGAGAGCTTGACCGCTCATTTTCAAAACTTAGGAATTGTGTTTGAAGTAAAATTTCAGACCTCATTTGTATATGGTAGAATAATTTTTTCCAAAAAAATTGGAACTAAGAAAATCTGGTAAATGAAGATAAATTTCATCTCCAAAAATCCGTTTGAAATTTAGATTGTTCAATCAAAAGTTATGGACAAATTTCAGAGAGGATGTTTGAAAATGTAAGAAAAATCCCTACCTACCCCTCTCTCAAATTTGTCCATAACTTTTGATTGGAAGCTTCAAAACTTAAACAGATTTTTGGAGGTGAGAGTTATCTTCATTTACCAATTTTTCTTAGCTCAAAGATTTCTGGTAAAAGTTATTCTACCATGCCTAAATGAGGTCTGAAATTCTATTTCAAACACAATTCCTACTTTTGATTTAACAATGAGTGGTTGAGCTCCTACTAGTTCTAATTTATATATCCCACATGGATTGTTCCGTCTCCTACCAAACCATATGTTTATAAAGAGCTTCTCTCCTCTCTCAAAGATTTGAAATTAGAGTGAAATGTTCTTGAAGCTATTTGAGGTAGTTCTTAACGGTTTGAAAGTTAAATCTTATTTAGTTTAATTTACAAGCAACAAAACTACTTCACATTGAACACTTCACTTGGTGCCCCTTGGTGTGACTGCCATAGGATAGAGGACAAGCGGTGAGGATCAACCTTTTTCTTTAACTTGTAGAGAAAGCGCCAAAATGGTGATCACTTAAAATTTGGTGAAGTATTGCATTTCTAAATTCATCCATCTTTTGAACCAAAAAATACTTTTCAATTGCATTTAAATACTTTTCATCCAAATTTGGCAACTTCATCTACATTTTAAATGAATTTAGGAAATTTTTAGTAAAAAAAGATTATTTTTTCAAGCAAAAAGTAGAAATTTGTTTGGAAATGGTGCAATTTGGCCCCATGGAGCCCAAAAGGGTTAACAGTAGATGCATGGTGTTGGGACTATACTTTGCATTATTACGATGCAATTGCAAGTAATGCATTGTAACAATGTGAAGTAATGCATTGTAATGATGTGATAAATTGTAATTAACGTGCAAATCCATGAAACAATGATAACCACATGATAACTATTGACAAACCATAGGGTCTAAACTTTCTCATGAAGTTCTTCTATATAGAATATGCCTCACATGTCATATTACGTAGCAGTTCCTTGACATTCTAGTAGCAAAATTGAACCCTATTGCTCATTCTATATTCTAGTCATCCCTTGAAAACGCCTAAATCTGCAGGGACTGCTTTCAATGTAAATGGTTTAGTCATTTGCTGAGGTAGAGGACACTCAATCCTATCTAATAGTGTAGCAAACTATTTTGGACTTAGGATGACATATAACTCTTCCTCCTATGCACTAATTGAAGTTAAAAATTATATTTCCAAACAACTAATTTATTTTCCTTTGTTCAAAAAAAGATTCAAAAAATCACAACAAACATTGAAATTGTAGGAGCCTACTTCAAATCCATTTTGGCCCCCTCCTTGAGGGGACAATGAAACTTTTTATTAGGAGGGTAAATTCCACAGTCCTTTTTCAAAGAAAAAAAAATGTTGTTATTAATTTTGCTAGTAACTAATATATGGAGCTTGGGTTGTCAAGTAGCACAAATGCAATCACAAAAAGTCAAAATAACTTTTTTGAAATTATATTTCTCATAGAGAAATATTTTTGTCTTCATAGAAAGATTTTATTCATTTTATTTGGACTAAGTGATGAGAAAGTTATGGAACATTTTATTTTGGAAGGCAATTTGAGCTCTTTCTTGACAAACTTATTTATATGATTCATTTTTTAACACAATTTTTACTATTTAAAAAAAAGGGTTCAACAAGGTTTAGTTTGCTTGCTAGAACAATCTCACTATTGGGATTATTGTATTTAAATTTCACCTTAAATCTATTAATTTTTTTTTTCTTCAATCTTGTACATACTTCTACTTAACAATTTTCTAAAGAATGAAAATCAAGTATGTTTTTTGAGTGTTTTTTCATAGACTTTCAACTCAATTCTTTGATAGAAATTTTTATTAATTCAATATTAAAGGTGAAAATTTAGTTAAGAAGATTCAAAACCTATGTTAACTTTTGGCCCATGTGGAGAGAAAGAAATAATCAAGCTTTCAATAAAGAATGGTGGATTGGCAAGGGATAATCGTAGTGTGCGTTAACCCTTAAATGGTTTTTAGCTATGTTTTCACCCAAAATGTTCCAAAAATGCCATTTTTAGTACAAGTACCAAATTTTAGAAAAAAAAACTAAACAATTTTAAGCATATGTAACCACATGACCTTATTTGAGAAGATATGGAAAAAATTTCAAAAATTTTCACTCTGTTCATTGCAAGATATTAGCATTTCATGTGACAAAAATATTTTTTGGGGCCCTCCAAAAAACCGGGCAAGTGCACTTCACAAGGTCACATTTGTCATGAAAAAATGTCTATGTTGATAGTGCTTCTTTGGATTCATTCTTCAAGGCAAGTTGGCTACATGCTTGAAAATTTTCAAATCATTTGGAATTGTACAAAATATAGAAAAAATATAGTAAGTAGAAAGTAGAGAATGATTCTAAATGTAAAATTGTTAAGAATTTAATTAAGGAATTGAAAAACATCATTCCAATGGTTATAATGTTGTAATAAACAATCTACATCCTACAATTTTATTTTTTTTCCAAAAACATTAAAAATTGAGTTTTATAAAGGACTTCAAGGTTTATTTTAAAATAGAGTATCCATAACCACTTGCAAACTAAAACTCCTCATTACTTTCATCTTGTTAATTAAAATGGAGTGATTCAAAGCTTTTCACATGCATATACAAATCTAATGAACCAATTTCAAATTTTTATTTGATGATTTTTTTAATCTACTAAGTTGCTCTAGTTGAGAAACAAACTACATATCATACAATAATTTTCTTAACATTGAAGTCAAAAGTTATGAAAAATTTTGGACTTTAAAGCTACTTCTTGTCCACATGTTGTGTGGAATTTTTTTTTTAAAATCTCCACTCACATGAACTTATCTAAAAAAGTTATGTTGCTAAAAACACAAGGTTGGTCCTTTAGGGGTTAAGGGGTTAAGCCAGTAGAAGAATCCAATGTTGTTAGTCACCTGATTTGAACATTTAGTGAATCCTCCCATTTGCGTCAATCATCCACCTATTACTACAATCTTGACAATCCTTTAGTATCATGACCAAATTTATTTTTGGCATTTTAGTGCCACATTGCACTAGAAAAAAACCAATTTGGCTACAAAATGGCAAAGAATCATGAAGTTTTTTACTATAAAAATTTAAATTAAAAAAAATCTTGGATGAAATTTTCAGATTGTGAATGAAAATAGAATCATGTACATGTAATATGTGCTAATGTGATATTTTCTATCTATTATGACAATGAATGCTGAATTTGAAGCACCACTATAAAATTGTATATTGCCACTTTGGCACTTCATAAAAAATGAAAAAAAAAAAATCCATGATTATGACAATGGGCTTGAAGAGGGAACATGTCAACGTATGGTTTAGTATGGGTCTACCTAGGCTTTACCAATTTCATCCCAACAAATTAAACTTTAGAAAACCATAGAAAATTCATTTCTTAGTGGAACCTCTTGATTCTACTTGCAAATGGTTTCTCTCCAACTTTTCAATTTATGAAAAATATGTGAGTTGACAAATAGGTTGTTCAAGGTACGTAGATACCAAATCAAATGAAGCAAATGGAAGGTGAAACAAGTACAAAATTTAATGCAATTGCATTTGTTTTGGGCAACCTATGGCAAAATCATGACTAAGCTTAAATCTTATTGCAATCCCAGTACTACCAACTGTACTCTTCAATCTGTGTACCGTACTTGGTTGTCAACCCCTCCCCTATTAGGGGTTCTGTATATGAAGGACCATTTTGATTTCATTTATTTTGAAAGTGGTTTTCGTTAGATTCATGAAGTCATTTATTTCCGTCCATGTTGGAAAAAGGGGAAAAAAAGAAGAAGGAAGAAATTGCTTTTTTTTTTTCTTCCTAATCTAATGTTTTATATAATAATCCTAGAAAGAGGAATATCTTATCAAGAGTTTGTAGCAATTCAATGATTTCATCTAAAAGAAACAAGGAATCACCTCTTGACACAGTTATAATTAAAGGATAAAGGATTTTAGGATTTAAAAAGGACCAATTCAATAGTTCATATCATTAAAAAATAATATAAATGAAGTCATATTTTATGTTATCAAAAGTAGTGAACAATTTATGGCTTGCACATACAATAATCTCGTCAAAATGTGAATGGTAGAGTCACGTTTTAACTAGCTCAAGAAGAGAAGGGAAAAAATTGCCCAAAATATCAAGCTTTTGCAAACTTTATTATCTATAGCCAAATTGAAGGAAAGGGCAGTTCAACATATTGGGCCTAGCATGGGAGGAGGCTGGGTTAGAGGTTGGGTTAGGGTTAGCTATGCTTGACTCATCATCAATCATTGAACGTGATTCATTTAAATTTTCAAGTTGTCCCTTTATTCCATAAAATATAGTTTTAGAAAATTCAGCATTAAATCCAAAGAAATAAAAATATTTGGCAATTATCATACACAACTTCAATAGCCATTTGTTGTGTGTACATAGAACAAGAAGAGAAGTTCTTTATATAAGAGGGGTGGTAGGAGGTAAAACAATCCATGTTGGATATGTAAATTAAAATTAGTAGGAGCTCAATTGCTCAAAGTTAAGTGAGGAGATGTATTAATAATGTCAAAAGAAATGTCCCTTCTAATTCCTCTCTAGATTTTGTTCATAAATTTTGATTAAAGAATCGAAATTTCAAATGGATTTTTGTACATGAAATTTAGCTTGATTTTTCAACTTTTTTAATTTTAGAGTTCTTTTGTAAAAAAATCATTCTTATTATGCCTAAATAGGGTTTGAATTTTTACTTTGAACAAAACTCCTATTTTTCACTCAACTTTAGGTGGTTAAGATCCCACTTATTCTAATTTACATATTGCATATGGATTGTTTTACCTCCTACCATCATTCTTGTATAAAGAGATTCTCTTCTCATTTTAGGTACACAAAATAAGTGACTTTTGAATATATGTGAGATATTTGTCAAATGTTTTTATTTCTTTGAATTTAGTACTAAATTTTCTAAAACTAATGAGCCAATTATTCCTAATTGCTACCATTTCTTTATACACTGACAAATTTTTCAATTCAAAAAAATGTCAAAAAACCTAGGATGAGAGCCTATTCAAGCTCCTCTAGCATTGTAATACAAACTTCGCTCTAGTACAAAGAACCCTAACAATACTATCCTTCAACCTTAAAAAAGGGCATTCCCCCCATAACTCCTCATACGCAAATCCAATTTTAAGTTTTTTTGGAATGGCAAGGTATTCTTCATCCCTATGTCCAAATTTTCCCTAAGAAATTTTGTGAATATTTTTATTTTTAGTGAGTTGCCCAAAATTGCTATATTGCAAAAAAAACATTGTTTGGACCTTTAGGGGTAAAGCGAGACTAAGCATGTAGATCTGGAACTTTTGAAACAAAATAGATTATGGCTTGAAAAGTATTTAGATCTAATCTAAACATACTTTTCTTGAATCTAGTATTTGTTGAAAACATGCATGAAAAACATTTAGTTGACCAATTTGCTCAAATTCTGCCAAGTGATGGTGAACTTTACTCCTTATTGCAAACATGGTTTCTACAAGTAAAGTGTTGTACATCATTTAATAATAAGATAAGCATATCCATTATGGTTTACAACTCAATGATGATAGTATGTGAGTATAAAAATGCAATCATATAGGCCTTGAGCATATATAAGTAAATATTCTACAACCATTGAAGATGCTCATGACATAAAGATCTATAACATAGGTATCTATAACTTAGGTTTTTTATAATCATGGAAGATTTTTATAATATAGACACCTATAATATAGATGTATGGTCTTCTAGGCTCATGTGCTCACAATCCTAAGCTCACATAATAGCACTTCTTGTTTACAACCCTGTTTAGAGTTCTACTTTTAGATTCAATCTAAATCTATTGCATTTTGATGTAGCTTTTATTGCATTGAGTGTGCAATTGGGGCTCAAAGTTTTTGAATTGGGATCATTTAATGAACTTAGTGAATACATTCATGGGGCTTCTACACATGACAAAAGGCTCATTCATTGTTTCACTATACAACAAGATGTTTTTGGAATTATATTAGAACCCTGTAGGAAAGTAAGAAAGTCACATTAGAATCCAAAAGGACAAGAATAGTCTCCTTTAGGACTTACAATGGGAAATTATATGTTTTTGCTTTGTTTGCTTATAAAGTGTTACCTTTTTCTTCAAAATTGAGTTGACCAAATACATGTGAAATAAATCATGATTTTCCTTGTTTTTTTGCAAAAAAAAATTGTAAATTCAAAATGGTCTACCATGGGATTACTACTTATATCTATGTATAGTACACAAACTATTTGCAATGGGACTCCTACCTTAGGCTCTAAAGAGTTAGGGTTGGCTTCCATGTGGAGTTGGAGGTGGTGAAGCCTACTAACCAATGGTGGAATGGGGACTCCAAAAAAACTAGACTCCCATTCCACCGTTGATTGGTGGTAGGCTTTACTAGCCCCAATCACTAGTAAGGATTTCGGGTCTCTTACATTAAAAAATTGGCCTAGTGAAAAGCATCCCTTAGTGTAGCTCCAATGCAACACGCCAACATGTACACCAACCGCATGATGATGGGGCCACTAAAAAATCATGCCTAACCGGGCATTGCCACTTTCCATCCATGGCTTGGCAATTTAGCTAACATATGAAGAGCTTGCAAGGTGCCTCACAATAACAAAAGTCATCATTGTCATACCTTTTCGACCTCATTATGTGTGCTAATAAATTAGAATCCCCCTTCTTGTCTAAGAAGTCCTTAATTTTTTTAATGTAGAATCTTTTCCTCTCCTTCTTTTTCTAATGCTGAAAATCCATTTGAAGTTTGGATTGCTGGCTTTGCATTGGGTCAATTTTTTTTAGAAAGTTGCCGTCTCCGCATTGGAGATGCTCTTAGTAGTTAGTATGTGTCCAGTAGCAAAATTAACATCTTCTTCAGATCAGACTGCAGGTCGGTAGGCCCTAAAGAGTAGCGTTGCAGTTGTAAGGTTATATTATTGAGATTAGACTGAGCATTCAAGCGCAATACCGTACTTCACCTTGGAGGCGGGTACAATTGCCAGTGGTTGCAGACGCGGTCTGTTCAGACATTCCAACTGATCGAATCTCACTGTTGAAGCGGCTGGCAGTAGAACTGTCTCGTTGTCAGAATTCGGATTTCCTTTTAAATGACATCAAGTGTGTCAAGAAAATCATTGCTTACTTGAGTTTACCCACAGAAACAGCACTTCCACTACACCAGAGATTGGCTGAGGATAGAAAGGTGAACGAGATAATCAGCTACTCACATTCCATGAGCTCATAACGGCGTACACCTCATGTTAATTAATCAACAGCTCGAAGTACTGTTCCCGTGCTTCAAAAAGTCGAAAAACACTCTCAACAAGATATCAAAGCAAGCTATTCTCTGCATTCAGACAATTATAGTTGAACTTGAAATTAAAACAGGCTTAGCATATTTGTTGCTGTAACTGATATGATGTTGTTTACGTGTCCTATGATACAACACAAACTACTTGAGCAGTGACAAAGTTGGGAACACCCTTCTGTACAGAAAGATAAAGCATTTTAGTCCGTGTCCCTATTGTGCATGGTACTGTACTTCCAGTGAGATGCCTGCTTAGATTTACACAACTGTCGCAAAAAACCTAAATTGTTCAAGAAATGCCACTCATAGAAAACGAAAACCATCTAATATGTCCATTACGTAGCTTTCAACTATCTACGAAGAAAGCTACAGTGTCAGCTTCAGTCTTAAATCCAAGAACTCTCGCCTCTCTTCACTTCCAATTTGTTTAGGGCAGTCCTCTGTCACGTTACTGGAGGACGTAGAGGTGAATCTGCAGCTGAGGTTCACAGCACTGAAGAAACTGTTGTCCGTGCAGGAAGGGGAATAGACACCACCCGTGACAGAGGGAGCACTCTCCTGCAATGAATGCATACAGAGGGTGAGCAACAACTCAATTACTAAATCAACCTATTTCCATATCAACAGCCTTGTAGATGCCAAATATTAGTAAGTTTACAATGCATACAAACGAGTGTTTCACCCCGTAGGATTTTACCGAATAGCTTTGGAACACTGCTAGGAACTGCCAATCGCGACATGTACAAAATCAAAACGACAAACTTTACCTGGTGACGATTCGACATCTGAAGGTGAAGCGAGTTATCAACTTCTGCTTCAGAATTTATCACCCGCTTAGCTTGATGGACCATGTCAGGGCTCATTGATTCTTTGCTATTCACTTCATATTGCGGACTGGTGGGATAGGAACGGCTAGAAATCCCTAAAGTGAGAAAGTCACCAGATGTCTCATGCTCGACTCCTACTGGAGCATGACATTCAGGACTTGACAAGCATCTTCTTCTGGTAACAGGCGACCCACAGGGTGAACACACGCTCGAGCAACAATCCTTGATCCGGGATTGTGGTGGACAACTAACTTTCAAGAAGGAATCCCCAGAATGGAAGCCAACATCCGTGGTTGTACTTAAGTTCTGGACTTCAGTTTCTTGCCAGGAAGCACATACTTTGTCCTTGAGAAGAGGTAAGGCGTAACCAAGGCCACTCCTGCAGTGTGTAGACAAGTTATCGTAAACAATCGTGATAATCAGCAATCATTCCAATGAAAGAAAGGTGTCCAAAAACAAGCCCCCTAAAAGACATGAACTAGACCTATCTACTTAATTGGGGGAGAGATACCACGATTCACGAGCTTCAAGCCGAAATAGGAGTATCGCTTCTTACACGAACACTGAGTTGCACCCGCAGAAAGACTCACAAACCAGTGAACCACAACTCATAACTGCAGAGGTTCCTGACATGAATTGTCACTAATCTAAAGCTAAAAGAATCAGAATTTCATGGTCAAGGACTCTACCGAGATATTCCAGGTGCATCATGTACTCCCACTGGGCTCTCAAGACCGTGGGCTACACCGGCATCATGCGCGACCTCAGCCTCACCAGCAGTCGCGTTCAGATCCAGACTCTCGGAGTGCATACATTTGCTAGTATTTACCTTGAGGTCGTTCCATGGTCGCTTCTGCCCGCACATCTGTGTTCGTCACACAAACCAGTAACCATTAGAGAACATACTATGGTGAACGATGCAGAGCACAAACTGTTAAAAAAGTGACTTATCAAATCCTTGACCCTGCGCTTAGTATTCGACCATTCTCAGCCGTCCACCTGAGGTTGCCAGGTTAAGTATATCTAACCTGAATGCTCACAAACAATACATAAACATATGTGAAGGTCAAAGTAGCCTCGATAAAGCTGAGTTAGCATGGTAGCAACCTTCTCGGTGGCAAGCCATGTATTATTGCTTGAAAAGCTTTGGAAAGAAGAGAGCTCCTTTGGTCTGCCGAAATTTTTCGCCAAGTCAACCTGCAATGTACACGCAAAACGGGTCACAACTCAAATTCCAGTCCTGAAACCACGCGTTGGAAATTTCCATACTGAAAATGGAATGCCTGAGATGCCTCACTAACAATTCCAGATGATTTCTAATCCCATGGCTGAAATCGTGCTCTACAACATAGCATTATGAGGCAACAAACTCGCAGATCTGGTATAAATTTGCATGGAGAAAGGATGAGTGAGTACCACTGGTGGTAATTCAGTTCGATCTTGTGAGAGGTGGCGCAATTTGGCATGACCTGAAGAGGATTCAAAACACTGTATACCGTTCGAAGTAAAGAGCGACCCTGCCCCATACTTTCCAACTGCTGGGAGGAGCTTGGTATCCCTCACTCCGGCAGCATCCCCAACTCCATTGCTGGGGACTTGGAACTTGAGGACGGACTCTCTGTCCGCCTCTGACAGGCGCTGCTGTTCCACCTGCTCCACGTTCGATGCGAGACTATCAACTAGGTGGCCTCCCGCTGATAACGCATTGGAGAATAAGGACTTCGCTGTGGGACTCGGAGGGGAGCCTCGACAAGCCGCCCGAAGTTGCTTGCCACAAGAAGACTCCTCCGCATAAGTTCCACAAGAGCCTTGACCTTTGCTTCCAGGCCATGAGGCCAAGCTAGGACCCGTCCGCATCGAAGTGGTTCCATACGAATGCTCCATGCTTTCCCGACTGCGAGGGAGCATGAGCGCCACGCCTTCTTGTCCGTGTCGCGCGAATGAGCCCGCGGTGGAGTGGTCACTATTCGCCAACGAAATGATGGACCGGAACATGTCTCCATCTTTCCCGAAGTGACGAGAATCTCCGGCGAGGTAATGCGACACGTTCTCCGCGCGATCATTGCAAAACGAGAGCGCGCTCGGGTGATGAGACATCGTCATACTCTTCATTGGCTGGAAGCACATCCCCCCTACACTCTGATCCGCGAACCCGAACGCGGGAGGCAGGCCTTGAAACGAGGCGAAACAGGCCGCTTCCAGCTTGCTCTGCTCCTGCAACCGCAGCTTCTCCAGCTGCGCTACTCCCAACCCGCGCTGCGGCTGCTTCTTTTGCGCATTCCGCCCCTTTCTTGACCTACTCCGCACCTCGGTTGAAACTTTCTGGCTCCGCACCTTCTCCTGCTCGTGCTCGACATTCGCCATTGACAACTTCTCACCAACGGGAAGCTCAGGCGAGCGCATCAACAAAGTAACCATCTCCACTTGTACTCCACCACCCGTCCTCTCTCCCCGATACCAAACCCTCGCCTCCACAGAACTACACACCGTTTGCCGCTTCAAGTCGTACCGCTCCTCGTCATCTCCAGAAGCAAAGCATAACCCCCGGCGGCACCCGAATTCCTCCTCATACTTCCAAACCCCCTTAAAACACCACAAAGAGCATCCCTCCCAAATTGGCTACCCCGGATGCGCAATGCTCCAGAGGAACAAGTCCGCGAGCAATTTCAAAAGGGGAGCCCTCGCGTCGGGGTTCATCAGATCGACCTGCGAGGTTCGTCTCTTTCGCGAGCCGAGCAATCCTCTCCGTCACAGCCAACAAGCAACAACGAGCCAACCCTGGCCTGCAAAACCTCCGAAATGCACCAGAGTGAACAGTATTGAGCCGGATTTGGTCCTTCCGGGAGATTCCTTGTGATCTAAGAGCCACCACGAAGGAATGAGAACTGGAAGGGGTCAAGCACACCCGGAGAAGAGGCGCCTGGGGCCCGCAGAAACGCAACAACTGGGGCCATAGCTGCGCGGACGGAGTGTGGGCTTGGCTGGCTGGCCGGTAGAGCTCCTGTGCTCCTACGAAGAAGACGCGGATATGACGGGCCGGGTTAAGAGGGGAGTCCGATAGATACACCCTACGTCACCCGGCCCCGATCCGACCCGTCATCTTTTCGTTCTTTCCTTCCACCGCCGGCGATCCTTCCGACTCTGCGAAGATGCCGGGGCCTGGGGCTCCTTTTCGAAAAAAATGATTTAGTTCGATTTACTATTGGCGCAAATAGATTTTAGATTTCTACTGCCATTTCATTCGTCTGCCGTACCGGAAATACGGTCTGGGCGTAAGTGCACCAGGTCTACAGCGCACTGGAGTATTTATTGCAAGAGTGGCCCACTCCAAATTTTTCACCGCAGGGAAAATCCAAGAACTTATTACCCCTTAACCAATAAATCCAATCCAACCCAACGGACTGGGTTTTCAAAGAATTCTCAAGAAAACTCACTCCTTCAATATTGAACTACATGCGAGCTTCCTTGGTATCATCCTTCAATATTCAACTAAGGTAAACCAGCCTATTGTGGTCAAAATTAGGAGTTCAACCACATGCTGTTGCTGAAATTTTTCACAATTTTTTTCCCACATAGTGAGAGCAATTGAAACAGCGAGAGCAATTGAAATTGTATTGTTTCAACAAAGTATGAATTTGTTATGAATTTTTGAAGTCTTTAGTCCAAAAGAGTCTGTAGATCATCCCATCACCAACAAAATTTGACTCCACGATGCTCATGTCATTCACCCACCCAAAGCAGTTATGAATATTTTCTACAAAGGAAGGACTAAAAAGTCATTTTTGACATTGAATTCCCTATGAAAAGTTGAAGCCTCCTGATGAGGTCACTAATCAATTTAAAGCTGTCATTTGTTACATGTGAGCTTCATTTTCGCAAGAGGCATCGATTAATTTAAGTCTTGGGGTTTGAATCACAATTTGAACTTGCAATTTGTGTATTGGAAAGTTTGATAAAAAATTTTAATAGTGGCTTTGAGATTGCCCATGGCCTTGGAGAAGGCAAAAGGTCATTATTGATTGGATGTTTGAACAAGCTATGTGATGCCCATTTAATCCCTAAAGTCTCAAAGTCCTTGGGGAAGGGGGTTCTTGGGATTTTGGATAGGCTTGTATGACCTCAAATTTTTGACATGATTTTTTGAATCTTTTTTTGAAGATAGGAAATCATATTAGCTTTGGATGAATACAATTTTTATTTCAATCGACATTCGTTAGCAAAAGTTATGCCACCTTAAGCCCTAAAAGACCAAACAATTTCTTTTTGGTAAGATAGCAACTTGGAGCATTTTGCTAACAATGGAAATATTCACTATATTTTTTGAACATTTTTTGGATGTGAAGACAACGAGTACCTTGCTGCTCCACCCAATTTTTTGACAATTAGATTTGTCTATGAAGAGTTATGAGAGAAAATGTTGTTTTTGAAGGTTGGGGACACAACATACACAAGATTATTTACATGAGCAAATTTTTCATCACAATGCAGGGGGCGAGGCACGGGTGCTAGTGTGTGAGTCTAAGATTTTGGGCCCACGAACCTAGGAACCTAGGCTCCTATGTTATAGATACCTATATTATAGGCACTTTCAATAGTTATAGGATATTTATATTATAGATGTCTATATTATAAGTGTCTATGTTGTGGGTACCTCCCATAGTTATAAGAGACTTATATTATAGGTGTCTATATTATAGGTAACTATATTATAAGCACCTTCCATGGTTATAGGGTATTTATATATAAGTATATATGTTATAGACACTTTCAATAATTGTAGAGTATCTACTTATACCCAAGTTTAAGGCTCATAGGCTCACATTTCTAGACTCACATGCTAGTGTCATTGTAAACTATGGGATCACAATTTCTAAAATTTCTTATATAAATTATTATACTTGAGTCTAGTGGAAGATCCTATAGATAGATATACAAAACAACACACTTTTTAAATTTGTTTGCTCTTTGCAATAGTTATGCTATCATTTTGAGTGGATTTTGATGGGAAAGATTCTTGGTCTTTAAGGGGTTAATAAATAAATTCTTATATTTTTTTTCAGGATGAAAATTCTACAAGATTAGATGAAATCTAGCCTTGGCTATAGCCTAAAGACAATACAAACAAGCCTAGGGGAATATTGAAAGTACATGTGAAGGAAAGATCATTAGGAAAAAATTGAACCCAAAAAGGGGCCACTTCATATTGCAAAAATTTGGGTGGGAAAGAGCCTCCTCAAGCTACTAATTGGACCAAGATTTGCATGATGGACATAAATATTTGTCATGATTATCCAATACATCTCCATGACCTCATCTCTGTAATCCAATCCATCTTCATTATTTCTTGGTTTAATCATAGAAGATGGCTAACACATGCCTCCCACAAATTTTCACATGTCAAGTAACCACTATCAACTTTTAGTGGTCTTATGTGGTGATTGGAATGAGGATGTAGATAACCTCATACTCACTTCAATTAGTACTAAAATGGGTTCAATTCCCTTATAATAGCAACTTTGAAAAGTGTTAAGGATTAGTGTTTAGTTTATAGACCATATCACTATTGTTTAAGAAAATTAACCTTAACCTTAGAAGGATGCTTGGAAGGACAATACTTGATAACTTTCTTTATTGCCATTAGTGTATAGAAGGTCTAATGCTAGTCACTTGAGAAAATTATTAAGTGGAAAAGGGGTTTGATATAAATTTTCAACTTTTATAATAATCATGGCTTGTGGAAAATTTAATTTATGGTGAATTTGGCTACAAACCTTAACCACGTGATTTTCACATACTTAGATTCTTAACCCTAGAAGAAAATGGTTCCACAGACCAAGGTAGTCACCAAAATACTCTGATTATTAGACCAATAGGTGCATTTTTGTTTCTATATTTTACAAAAAGTCATCCATCAAACCATTTAGGTCCATGAAATCTTTATG
This sequence comes from Climacium dendroides, assembly GCA_950106755.1. NCBI lineage: Eukaryota > Viridiplantae > Streptophyta > Bryopsida > Hypnales > Climaciaceae > Climacium > Climacium dendroides. The sequence goes on along the minus strand of OX467082.1, from coordinate 33,995,840 downwards.
AGTGAATGTTTTTAGTAGCAAATGTGAGTAGACGAGCTATTTATGCAAATGGGGTGGTAGAAGGTACAACAATCCATGTAGAATATGTAAATTAAGATTTGTAAAAATTCAAAAACTCATAGTCATAGTCAAGTCAAAAATAAGAATTTTATTCAATACAAGATTTCAAATCTTATTTAGACATCTAGCACTTCAAACTTTCTAAAAAAACTATAAACTAAATAAATGTGTAAAATCAAACTAAATTTTAAATTAAAAAAAATTGGAATCTGACGTACCACTACTATATCACATTATATTGGCTATTTTTAATATATATATATATAATTCTTTTTGGTAATTGCACTGTAGGGGATGCACGCCAAAAATAAAAAAACTGTGACTTCTTTGAGGCCTCAAATTTTTCTTAATGCAGAAAGAGGTTTGAAAATGTCAAAGAAAAAATGCAAGAGAAAATGTCTTTCTTACAATCTTACCCCCTTTTGAACTTTATCCATAACTATTTATTGGAGGCTTTAAACTACAAATGGATTTTTGGAGATGAAATTCAACTTGATTTTACACATTTATTTAGTTCAAAGTTTTAAAAAATATGATTATACTCTTTATGCTCAAATGAGGTCTGAAGTTATGCTTTATACACAATTAAGGTAGGATGCCCTAAAATTGACCATGCTTTTTAGTGATGTAGAGGCACATTTTTTTCTTTAATGCATTGTCAATGTATCAATAATGTACATTTCAAAAAGTGAATGATTTTAATGACCATTGACTTTTATCTTCAAAAAATTCATAACTAATTCCACAAAGATTCAAAAAAATATAAAATGACTTGGATTAGATGCCAATTCCATTTGTCTTTCTATGAAAATTTATTGAAAATTATTTCAAGGAGCTTAACTTTCCCCAAAAGGCAATTAGTTATCTCTTAAAAGCATGCTTTGTGGACCTCCTACTTTATTATGTTTTTATAATGCATAATCAATCTTTCAACTTCAAATTATCCCATATACTCTTTAGAGATTGATGAAGACAATGGATTTCACTTTAAAAATTATCCCTCTACCCTTACCCTTAGATCCCACAAAATGTCAATGAAATGTCTCTATTTTGTCAGAAAAAATTCATGAATGATAGATAGTGAAATGATGGATTAGTATTGAACTCAAAAATATTAAATTTTCAACATTACTTGACATTAATCTCTCTTAACTTCAGTTTCTATAGTTCTTAGTTTTTCCAAAAATTCAACTTTATTTTTTGTGTATTATTTTCTATCAAACTTGCTCTTCATCTATAGTATTGTAGAAATACTATGAAATGCACCTATTGGTTCAAAAACTATATCAATTTTGATTGAATAAGTACTCCATGTGGAGGTCAAATTTGGCATAAATTAAATCATTCAATTTGTCAAAAAAAGTGCTACGTGTCATCTTGTGAACTAGTGTGAGGTGACATGGCCCCCTAATAGTCTAATGTGAATATTTTAATTTTGGCATGTGAATGCCACATCATCTACCTTCACAAAGAGTATCACCGAGGTGGCATCTTTAACCCCAAAAGTTTTTTGACTATGTTTTCACTAAAAATGCTCCAAAACTACCATTTTTAGTACAAGAACCAAGTTTTAGGAAAAAAAACATTTTTTGACACATGTCACCATAGGATCTTGTAGTATGTTGGTTTGAGAAGATGTGGAAAAAATTCAGAAATTTCCATAGTGTAGATTGCAAGATATTAGTGTTTGAAATGACAAAAATCATTTTTTTAGTCCAACAAAAAACATGGTAGTTGTACTTTACAATGTTAGATCATTATGAAAAATGTCCATAATGGTTTTAACTCTTTGGATTCATTCTTCAAGGCTAGTTTGCTACATGCTTAAAAAAATTTAGATCATTTGGATTTGTACAACATATAAGAAAAAAATAGAGGATGATTCCAAATACTAAATTATTAACCATTTATTTATGGAATTGAAAAATGTCAATTCCAATGGTTGTAATATTGTAATAAACCACCTATGCCTAATGTTTTTATTTATTTTAAAAATTAAAAATTGAATAAAATAAAGGACTTGAAAGTTTATTTTAGAGTGAAGATTTCATAACTACCCACAACTGGGACTCCTCGTGACTTTCATCTCATTAATCAAAATGGAATTATTCAAAGTTTTCCATGTATAAATAAATCTAGAGAATCAATTTTAATTTTTATTGTTTTTAAAAGTGATTTTCAAACAATTTTTTTAGCTGCTCGGGTTACTTGCCAAACACTAAAAATTACATATCATACAATAACTTTTAACCATGTAGTCAAAAGTCCAGGTTGTCATACTAGACAAGTTACTATTCATTTTTCGTCCTGTAGGACGAGTTACTATTCATCAAATGTACTTGAGAGGTACATTTGATGAATAGTAAGTTGTCCTACAGGACAAGAAATGAATAGTAACTTGTCCAATATGACAACCATGTCAAAAGTTATGAAAATTGTTGGGCCTTAAAGCTACTTTTTAAGCACATATTGTGGGAAAATTTCAAAGAAAAAATATAAACTCTATTCATACTAGTAAGCTGTCTAAAATTATTGTATTGCCAAAAAATGCAATTTGATCCTTTAGGGGTTAACCTTCTTTATGTACAATATTACCAAGGTGGTGTCCTTAACCCTTAAAGGACATTGAGGCCCCAAAGTGGCTAATGGATGACTTGACTATGTACTATAGAAACAAAGAATGCAATCAATGTACCTATTAGTTCAATAATCTAAGCATTTTGGTGACTAAATTGGTTATGAGGGACCATGTCCTTTAACCTCCATATGACCAAGGGTTTTCTTTAGGGAGACATTATCAAAAATTGTGATTATTTGATATATTATTCAAAAACAATTTTTTTTTTTTTGAAATTTCAATTGTGTACAATTGAAGCAAAGTGTTTGAACAAAATATGGGAAAAATTCCAAACCATTTGACTATATGATTGAAAGATTAAACCATTTGAAGTGAAAAGAAGGATTTTGACCATTCATATGTATATGATGTTAGGTTTACTCGCAAAATTTTTTAGAAGCAACTAAGATGTTTAGCTTATACTAAATCACCTTGCAATGCATGGAGGTTAAGTAAATTGGTAATTGGTGGTTCATTTTTTTAATGTTTTATTGTGCAATGAGGAAATTTATTTATTTAAAATTTGAATAATGAAAAGTTAGAAACAAGCATTTGGAACATGTGGAATAAATTTCAAGACCTTTGACTTCACAAATTGCAAGATAAAAAGGGCTTGAAGTTAGAAGAAAATGTTTTTTTTCCTTGTAATTGCTCCATTGCCCCAATATAGCTAACAAAGTTTAACTCCTCTTAGAATGAGATTCGAGGACTAAATTTTTTTTGGACAATTATATTATATACTTACCAAATTTCAAAAGTTAATGAGTTTTTTAGCAAAAGATTTCCAAAAGATTCTCAAATTGCCTAAACTACTCTAAAAGTTTAAGGCATCATAACTTTTGATCTAGACACTCAATCAAGAAAAAGTGTTTTTTCACCAAGGAGGTACATGTTCACACACTGTGTCCAAATTTTATGACAAGAAGATCTAAACCAAAATGACTTTGTAGGAAGCTACTCAAGACTTCTTGCGTACGTTGCATGGACACTTGGTCCTTTAGGGGTTAAAGGTTAACCTTGGAAGGGAGAAGGACATAGCCCTCGAGACCAAGGTCGTCACCCTAATGCTCCGATTATTGAACCCGTGAAGTCATCCATTGTACCTTTTAAGTCAGTAGCGTCCTTCCAGGGTTAACTTAAAGCACTACAAATTTTCGAAGCGCATCGAATTGTTGATTCTGGGCACTGCACAAAGCCGTCCCCGGCCATCCTCCCAGTGCCGGCCAACATGGGTTTTGGCCTTTCGGGTCTCGTGACTGCCACTGCAACCAATCCAAACTTCTTACACTGAGAAAATCTTGGTCTTGTGTAAAGACGAAATCACAGTCAGGGGCAGTCAGAAGGAGCTGCCATTAATAAGTTGAAAGCTTTAGCAAGCAGTCAGAAGGAGCTACAATTAATAGGTTAAAGCTTTAGCAAGCAGTCAGAAGGAGCTACAATTAATAGGTTAAAGCTTTAGCAAGCGAGGGCAAGGGAGTACTTCCCTGAAGGCACCAAATCTCACAGCCTAGGAGTAGGAGATCAACCCGGAAACACCTGAGCGTGAAATCAGCCTCGCTACCTGACGTTGTTCAACACGTTAAAAAAAACAGAAATAAAAACTTGTAAACGTTTGAGCATTGATCCACATTTCTGAGGATGGAGAGAAAGGGCAATATTTAGTACTCTTACTAGTTGTCATCATTGATGTGCAGAGAGGGTAGACTGACTTTTCATTCATCCAAATAGGTCTACAACTCCGAAAGTCAAGTTTAGGATGCATGCATAGTCATTTTAGGGGTTGTCATATATACCTTCTCTGCGAATGAAACTTCTATGAAGAACGAGATTGAAGTATGGAGTGAATTGAAAGAGGAGCCAATAGAAGACTGACCTTCTCCATGAAGGAGATGTGACTCCCCTTTTCACTGTGTGAAGAAAGAGAATGGACATGACTTGTTAACCTTCTCCATGTGCGGGTTTTGTTAAGCTAAATCTGCACGGTTTTTCAATCTTTACACCCATTCTTCACCTCCAGATGAAGAGTAAAACAAAACTTCTTAATCTTCAGAGGATGCCAGGGTCCACAAGTTAAAAGAGAGAGTGCCACGTCCTCATTCTATGAAGATTGAGAACAGGGAGAAGAAGGTGTGATGGCCCCTCATTACAAAGACCGTAGACGAAGTCTGTAAAGTTTCCATCACTGAGTGTCGTTTGTTGAGAAATTCAGAACTTTTGTGGGTGTCCCCAGAGCTTTTGATGGACCGGGAGACGTGCCTCGATCAGTCGTCACAGTCTGCTGTGACGACTGCGCACTTGGACACACAGTACGTACATTAGCGCAACTCGTGGTGAACAGAAGGTTTTTGATTTTGATTTTTCAATTGAAAGAAGGAAAAATATTCGGTAGCTATATAGTCAGGCAGGACGTGGAATCGATCAACGGTTCGATCACATCCTCCTTGCTGGATCGGAGTTTTTAATCGAATCCTCATCCCCGGGCTGCCGCAGTAGTCGATCGATCAGTCACCGGCTCAACAGCCCAAATTCATCTTTCTCAGTTGTTTTGAGGAGTTGCGGTCAAGCTCATTGTCTCAGCCGTTGTTGTTTCGATCTCTAGCTGGAAGTACGTGCAGCGCGCGCGCCATTATGAGTAACAGGGCAGCAACTTATTCCTTGCTCTTATGTGTTCGGTTGGGATCGACATCTCTAATTAATTTTGTCGTCTAAGAAACCTGCAATTCAGTGAGCTCCGATCCTGTGCTGCTGCCCGGCAAATTAGGTCCAAGGGTGTTTCGTACCGATCTATAATTCCAATCGATCTCATGGCCGGGAGAGATTTTAGCTAGGTTTCTGTTGAGCACTCCATCTGGTAACCATTCCACGATCGAGATCACATGCATGCACTGACGGCCGGGCGGTCACGTTGTTCACGAAGTGCGACAAATTGTTCCTCAACTGAACAGCATCATTCATCACTTTCGCACTTCTGCACTCTCTGTGCTCGATCTCTGTGCTCTCCGCCAATGAATCCGGGCGTTTAAGGGTTAATTAGTTGCAGTAACAATATTGACAGAAGGAACAACAGGCAGGCAGCCAGCCAGCCAGGCACCAACTGACTCATTCAACTGGATATCCACTCGAACACTCAAAAACACCAGCCACCGATAAGCTGCCAAGGAAGGACTGGACCAGTGATCCCAGAACTAGTTTATGGAATTTAGAGCAATATGCTACCTTCAAGATAAATAGGCATCACCTTTGGCTACCTTGAGAGTGAGTAGTATTAAAAAAATAGAAACGAAAGGATTTTGCAAGTTGTAAAGGATTATTGGGAGTACTGTAACCACAAAATTGACTAAATAGATGTTAATTCCAATGTGGAGGAAGTTGCAAATTGGTTATCAAATCCTATTGTTTGTTGTAGTGTTGGCTGAAATCTAATTTTTTCAAGGATTTTCTCCAATGTACATTGAGCTACTGAAAAATTAAAATAGCAATGAAGCAAATTTTAGTCAGTTCTAAGAAACTTGGATAGGATAGACCCATTGATGACCATTGATTTCAAGCCTTATTGTCCATCGCTAACTTTGTGCACTACCATTATTGCAAGTAAAAATAAATATACATATCAATTAGTTTTTGGAGATGAAGTCATACGTCTACTACAATTCATAAAATTTCCAATTTTGGGGGGGAAAATTTGAAATTATTGTGAAATTTTTTAGAAAAAAAAGAAGAAAAATCATATCAAAAAAGGATTATATAAAATACTAGAAAAAATAAAAATTTCACTATAGATATATATTATAGTGTATAATATCATGGTATAAACTCAGTTACTATGTCACTTTAAAATTAGAAAACCAACAATCCATGTTTATAGGCCCAAAGTTCATATGGCTACAAAATATTGAAATATTGAATTATGAATTTTCAAAATTTCAAATTGGAGTAAAAAACAACACTTGATATGATTTTTTAATTAGTTGGATTCAAATTCAAGAAATATCATTTTTATGGCTCAAATTCACATCAAGAATAAATAGCAAGAAATGACTAAAATATACTAAAAGGGTGATTTGTGGATTCATCTTCAAATTTTTTAGAAAAGTCAATAATACTATAATGATGGAATTTACAAAATTGTTCATGGAAAATGTATTCAAACAACTTTAAAAAAAATTGGATGAAAACACATTTTTTTCTATCTTATGATCTTAGGTGAAGGCCTCCAAAGGACATTAATTTTGCTTTCTTAGCAATATTTCAAGGTTAAGGAATTGGAGGCAAACTTTAGAGAGAAATAAAATAAGAATGAGCCAGGGGGCCACCTAGACAAGGCAATCGTATATTTGTATAAAACTACAAATACATATATAAATACATACATGAGTATGGATATTTATACATAGTAATATTTATACTTGTACAAATATGGATATATATACACATACAAATAAGGTACAAATAAGGTACAAATATGGATGTTGATAAAGATACTAATTATCCCATATTTTTTGGTGACAATTTGAATCAATACCAATATTTGAAACATTAAATTTTGAGATATTAAATTAAAAAATTACTTAAATAAGGATACTTCCAAGCTTCAAGTTTGTTGAGGCTTTGGCACATTTAGTGACTATCCACTCAAATACTTAAATTGATATTTATTATGTAACACGTCATTAAGGTAAAACAAATTTATTTATTTATTTGCAACTTTTGTTATCTCAAGCCATAATGCTTCTTCATGGGAATCATGGCCTCTAAACAATATTTCTAAAGAAAAGTGCCAATGCCCCATTTTAATTTTAATTTTCAATTTTATACAAATGAAGTAGTTTCATTGAAGGCAAAGAAAAATTCAATATAATATCATTAAGCAATAACAGGGGGTCCCCTTTTATTCCCTCCAAATCTTGGGAGACCCTTCAACATCTAGTCAATAGAAGTGCCAACCTAGCCAATTAGTGGTGCTTCCTAATTTAGATACAAACCTCCACAAGGATCCCTAGAAGGAATATTCCCATCTTGGGAGGAATTCAAAGTTAGTTAAATAATGTTATGAATATCCCAACCAAAGGATGAACTTAGGGAAAGAAACAATACTCTATTTTTTATTTTAATTTGGAGATCTTCACTAAGATATGGATACTCATAATCAACACTATCCAAAGTACAATACCTATCAAAAAAAGTCACTAAAACTCAAATATTGATTATACAAGACTAGTATATATATATATGTAAGCAAAGGCAAGAAATAGGGGAAATGTGTGTACATTTAACAAATAAGAGGAATGCTTCTCACACTTTGGATTTCATCATGAATATCAGATGAAATAATTGGATGATAATTTTCCTAAATAAGACATGATAGGAGTCGTGACAAAGGTCATCACACTACGTAGTCAATATAATAGATGCACACAATGAAAATATAAGAGGCTATTAGAGCCCAATGTTAATTTTAGTACATCAAGATACAATACTTTGATTATTCGTAACTTATTTATAGGGAGTCTAAATAATGCTTGTTAAAGTGCACTGGAATCTTCCTTTAAATACCAATAAAATTCAATAAAAAGAATTTATGTTTAATAATAACAACTATATTGAATTGTAAATAGTGGTAATAATAGATTAGCATGCTTTAGTAGAAAATGGGGTGTCAGTGCACCAAAAAATTAGTCTAAGAATTTGGTGACACATGCCTAATTGGTGCTAAATGGTAATGTCATCATATAAAATGTTTTTTTACATATAATAATGACACTTGTGAGTGTTTATTTACCCACATTTAGTAAATGAGCAAATACAACCAGGTTCTTATGTTGGTTCTTATAATATGGGTGTTTTAACGTTGGTCCACTGTACCTCCCAAGTAATGAATCTTTTTTAAGTTCTTAAAATTCAAAGACTTTACTAAATCTATTTTAAGGGTTTAGTTGGTAATTGGAATTCAAGTTTCGTCCTCTTTAGATCCTTTTTTTAATTTTTCAACTAAATTCATTTTGTAACTTCATCTTGTTATATCTCCTTTGTTTTTTAGTCTTTTTTTAAAGTGTAACATAGTTTTGAGCTCCTTTAAACCTCTCCTTTTGCATGCTCCTTCTAACTATTTACTTAACTGTTTTCAAAAGATTCTAATCTAGTTCCTACTTGATTCCTATGGTATGGGACTTCTTCTTTCAACTTATTAATTTTGGACTTATAATTTTGGATCCTTGTAGGTCTCCATGTTACCTATCCAAATTGTTAAGAAATTATTGATTTGGACTCTCTGAGCAAAAGTTATGAATGGCTGAAGTTTGATCGCTAATCGGTAATTCTAAATTTCATCCATCGTTTTCTTGTAATTGACGATTTGAAATCTATTTTTACTTTTTCTCTTTACTTTTTGATTTTGTTTTCTAATTATATTTCCATTTTCGTTCCTCTTGAATGAAATTAACTAATTCTCATTCATTTTGATTCCTAAACTTGATTCAGACATATTTTTCTTGATTTGACTCCGATTTCTAAGTGTAATATGGTTTTGAAAACCTCTACACAAATTCTACCATTTGATCTCATTGAATTTGAACAAAGACTTATTCTTCATATTTTGAATCTCATTGGTAATTCGGTCACATGATAAATTGGTCTATTTTCAATAATTCAAAAGTAAAGGAAGACTTTAGCACTTTACTTTGGAGTTGGGTTCGTCGTTGAGGTAGTTGTATGCATCTTCAAATGCCCCATCATCCTCCATCTTCCGAACTTGGTTGGTAATTTTTGCTTACGGTTAAAGAAAGGTTTTAAATACACTTCTAATTCCTAATTTCTTTAAATCTTTGTTTGTTTTTCCTTATCTCCTCTTCTTTTTCCTTCACTCTCTTCCATTTCAATTATTTTGCCTATTCCAATTTTTGACTTATACCATGAAATAATTGCACCAAATTCCAAATAATAGTTGACCCTTGAACTGCTATCTTTTAAGTCAATTATTATTTTATCCTCTAAAAACTTTGTGGTTCTAAACACCTCCCTAGATTTTCACTTAATCTATACTTCTAATCTTCTAAATGTCATTTCATATTTCAAATCTAATTGTCCCTTCAAACTTCTATTTTAAACTACAATTCTTCTCTCTTCCTTCTATGATTTCTTTGCAAATTGTAAACTAGTTTGAGTGTTTTGAAAGGTGACAAGGTTCTAAATGCTATTCTATTTTCTTTTTCCCCTTTCTAATTGAATTTATAGAAATGAAGAGTTGTGAATGAGTTTCTATTGTTTCTACACTTCTCTATTCTATTTCTCTAGATTACTTCTATTCTATTATTCTATGTTTAGTTTTGTTTTCTTGTTAAGGTAAGTTTTGTTCTTTCAAAGATAAGTTTAAAAAAAAAAATTAAAATGACTATATGGCATGAACCTCCATTGTTTAGCCTTATTGTCCACACTGTCCATACTGTCCAGCCAACTACACTCTGTTCTTGACTGCATCTCCGTTCCTAGGCGTTCTCGACTATAACTCCATTCTTGGTCATTCTTGACCGCAACTCTGTTTCCGGTATTCTTGGTACCCGTAGCTCCGTACCTGAATGTCTCCGATACCAGTCTCTGTACCTGGGTATCAACAATTTCCATACCCAACCTTAGTGTCCAGCCTTGGTTTTAGTTCGGCCTTGTTCTAGGTTTTTTCTAATTTACCACTTGGACTTCTAAAGGACACAATTTTGTACCACACTAAAGTGTGATTTTAAAGGTGTAGCCACTAATTTTCTTACAATGATGCAATTCACTAATTGAGGCTCAATTTCTCTTGGAATTTTACATTCACACTTCTAGGGAGAATTTGACACTAAGAGTTTTTGAAACTTAACTTGGTGAGATGGCAAGACAAGCTAGTTTGGAAATTTCTAAGACTTCCTAGTTTCAAAGCTCCGCCGTCATTTTTAAAATATTCTAAATTTCTATCACTTTTGAATCTCTCAAAGTCAAAGCTTCGCTATGATTTTTTCACATACCAGAATTTTAAACAATTTCACGAATTCCCAGAGTCAAAGCTTTGTTGTTGATTGTGAAATACTCTAAATTCTATTAAACTCTAAAGACCCAAAGTCAAAACTTTGTCCTGGTTCTGAAAAACTCTAAAATTCTAATACAATTTTTATTTGCACAAAGTCAAAGCTTTATTGTATGAAACCAAATCAAGACAAATCCCACTCAAACTAACACAATTTTTGAAAATACTAATCAAGGATCAACATGGAACTTTAAAATTTCCCCCAAAGTGGCATCGCCAAAGTACGGTGAGGAAAATCTTTAAGATTAGTGACTCAAAAGATTTGTAAACACAATTTTAACAAAATAATCAAAGCAAGTACAAGCTATCAAACCAAAAGCCAAGATTTGAAGGGACCCCTTAAGTCCTTTAAAGTTTGGAAAAGAAAACAATAGAGCTCAAAAAACACCACATATACAATTTGAAACCAAAATATTGGTTCAATAGGTCAATCGATGGACCAACGTGTATAAGGTGCCAAAATGGTCACCAATTAATAAAAAGGGGTGATTTGAGAGAAAAATGAGAGCTCTTATATACTTTTTTAAAGGCCTCATTCCCCCCAATTCCTACAAGATAATCTTATCACCTAAGATTTTTATCCTAATTCTAAGTTTTTGACTTTCTATGTTGGTTCAAAACTCTAATTTTTGGAGAAAGATTCCAAATCACAAATGGATTATGCCATTGGCTTTAGAAGGTCATTTTTAGTCCGAAAGAGCCCCCTTCCCTTTATCTTATGTCAAAACTACAAAGATTTTTAATGTTAACTAAACAATCCAAAATGGATAAAAATTCAACTTTTGGAGATCAACTTTTATATGAAAAGTAATTAGCTTAGACTCTTTACTAGGTGTAAGGGAGTAAGAAAAGACCCCGCTTTTACCTCAATCTGATTTCGTATGCTCCTAATACATCGGTCAACTCCACGTTTAATCTTCAATTTTGTTAATCTTGGAGGATCTTGTCAATTTTGAGTCTTTTAACTATTGGAATGCCACAAAAAAATTTGGAGCTCATTATTAATATAAAAAAACTATAATAATTTTTAGTGAGATTTTATTGCAACTTGGGTAATTTCTAAGAATTTTTCATCATGGCTTTCAGTAGTTGACCGCTTGGGAAAAAATCTTTTGGAGATAAGAAAAAACCGAAGAATCTCTCATGGAATCCTAGAAGAGATGTGCAAGCTCATATTTTTACTTTACACATTTGAAGAAGGAGAATCAAATTTTGCTATCTCCTTTAACTAAATAATCTTCTAAATGGAAGGGAATCTTGATGAACTGATTGTGCCATTGGACTCCTGGCATGATTTCCGATTCAAGTCACCATACTTAGGTTGTAGATGCTCTTCTCAGATTCATTTTGAGTTTTCTTCACCTATAAGCTAACAATTGGAATTTCTACTATTTCACCGATGGAATGGGACACTGAAACCTCTTTTTGGAAATCTAAATTAGGGTTCTCACATAGTTCCCTCAAATCAATTTAGTTTGTATTTGTTACAGAAAGGCAAGTTTAAACAAGTTGGACAATTTCTACTAAACACGCTTATTTTGTACAATTTCTGGGTTTCTACCCTATCTACATGCGGGATTTGGTTATAATTAAAAAAAATGCTCTATTTAGGACCAACTGTTATATTGATATGTGACATCTCTATTTTGGTTATTTACTCTATTTTGGTTATTTGCTCTTTTTTGAGCTTTTTGTATATAAAACTATACTCAAAACTAATAAAATCCAAAAAAAACAATTTATGAGTCCCAAGTGACTAAATGGGTACTCATAATACTAAAACTCAAAATAAGAGCTACGAAGTCTTTAAGGTAATCATAACTCTAAATTTTAGTACAACTTGCCAATTAGATTGCAATCAAAGTAGAATCTAAATTCTATATTGCGCAAAGAATTGGGTCTATATGCTAATTGGGTCCAAAGTTGTAGACCTTTGCTATTGTGTATAGCCTTAATAGGAAAAAACAAGCTTAGAATCATGAATTAACATAAAGACATGCCTCATTACTCATTAGTCAAAAAATCAATATTGAAGCTAAGAATCATGATTACACTTCCAACACAAGTCTTATTGTTTTATGAGTTAAGTTCAAGGTTGTTCTACAACAAAAGAATAGAAAATGGTATTTTAGAAGTAAAAAAGTAAAATGCTCATTATCTAAATTTTATGGGGAGATTTTATAATTTTGGATTAATGACAATTATTGATTTAACTTATGTTTATAGTTTCTAGTTGATTTCACTCATACCTCCAACTTGAGAGGCCATAAAAAATAATCAAATTAATGTTGTTTTGCATAGATAAGAAAATTTGTTGAATGAAATGCATACATGATATCCAAGCATTCTTAATATAAAAATAAAACAAACTACTCTTTTATGCAAATCATGTAAAGAGACATTAATTTTTGTGACCTTCCAAATTAAAGATGCAATGTGAATTAAAAATCCTCTTATCCTTTCTAATCATGATTATAATTCTAATTCAAATAATTGACACTCTACAATTTTAAGTTAGGGGTCAATTTATCAATTTCCTAGTTCAATTGCTTACAATAAAGTTTTTCTATAGAATCTTTATGTATTTTAGTAAATAGACCTGAGTGTTTAACCTCTAAAGTACTGAGTGACTGATCAACAATATGTAAGAAATATTGAGATGTTGTGCTTAAAGTCAATTTTGGTCATATTTTCATGAAATTTTGATACAAGGTGTGAAAAGGTACCCCTCGGTGGGCATAGTACAAAAATCTTTATCTAGAAGTTAAAAGTCTACTGGCCCTATTGAACAAGGGCAAATTATTTTTTAGCTTCAAACATTATAATCTTTCAATTTGTGTAGTGAAAGTTTATTAATTTTTTCTACACATTCAATTCCTATAGTAATCTAGTACAAATTTGTACAATTGAACTTCATTTTTTTTTTAGATAATTTTTGTCACACTACCCTAAAAGATGGCAGCTTTTGACAATTTTTGTTTGAAATATGCCTTGGTCTTTTAGGAGTTAAGACCATAGGGTTAAGACTAGAAAAATGTAAACATTTAGTATCAATCAATAACAACATTAACAACATTAATCAACATGATAGTTTGAAGATTCATAGTAATATTGATCATATTAGATAGTGATTTACTTTAGATTTAAATAAGCAATATTCTATTTTGTACTTTACCACACTTTGCATAGGAATAAATTTGCTCTAAAATATGATAGCTTTGTAATTTTTTTAAAACATTTATTTAAGAGATTTTGTAGTTTTGCAATTGTAGAGGATTTTGTATTGATACCTCTAAAATACCACTTTAGTGATAATTTAGTAGAAGAGGTGTGGAATAGGCGTAATGTATGTTTTCCATTCACATAGGCATAAACAATTTACAATCACGTGTACAATTTTTTTAATATACGAGACTAAATGTATGACTATTATAGTAGTTGGTGGAGAATACAAGCAAAATGGAGAACTAGTAATATTGTACAAGATAGAATAAGATTTTATAATAAAATATTATAAGGATTCAAATGAGGTAATAGGAGCCAATTATGTTGTAACCACTCTTTTTTGTGGACCATTATTGATTGTGGAGTTTAAATTCACTTGGATTTGTCCAAAAAATACATGCCTCACTAATTTTAAATATTATAGTGTCATGTTGGAACATTGTATAGTTTATGATGTCATCATTTCATCTTAATTAAGGAAAAATATCCACATGTAACTAGTGTTTAATGTGCTTAATAAGCAAAAAAATGGATGAAAGTTATGCAAAATTGGATGTAGAATGGTGCTTTTCCATAATGTAGGAACTTTGTTTGAGGAGCTATAGAGCAACATGTAGGGTTTAGACTTTGGTGGATGATCACTAATGTCTATAAACTATTCATCTTCATGATTGACAAATCCTAATTATTTTGGATTCATGGTAGCATCTCGACCATTCAATTTGAATTGTGATATAGGGTAAGCATTTTGTTTTGCATTGTTGCCAGCTTTCTTGTTGCATATTGTTGTTAGCTTCTGGGTTTAGGATTGGATTAAGTGCAATTGAGCAATGATTTATTAGTAGCCTTGGTATTCCAAATGTTGTTTAGGTTGAAGTTGCATTAGCGCCTACCATCATTTGCAATAGTAGATTGAGTTTCTTCAAATTTTGTGTGACAAAGCAATGGGAAAAGGTGTATCAACATTGCCTCAATATTCATGCCGTGACAAAGTACATTGATGTAATTTCTTGCTTTTGGTTAGGCAAAATGAAGTTGTAGACTTTGAGGTTGGAAAAGATTTAGGATCTACAATTTTGTGCGATGTCTTTGCTATTTGTGTTAGAGATTTGTTCTATGTGCTACAGTGTTTGGTAGCTTTCTAGGTTGGGGGGCCTTTGAGATCAGGGTTGTGTCTTACACTCTATAGGCACATACATTATAGTACAATTTGGTGTTTATCACCTATTATTTTGATTATTAGAAATGAAAGGAATTATAGGTCCAAGGCGTCCTATACATTGACTAAGTACAAGTGTTAATAGTGTTAGCAAATAATTTCCAAGTTCAAACCCTAGCACTTCTTTGTGAGGACATCACCTATTGTTTTGAATAGCCGAAATAGAAGGACTTTTAGGTATTATGGTGTCTTGTGCCTCATCCTGTGTATATACTAAGGACAAGTGATTTAGGGTGTAGAAAGTTCATTTTGAAGTTCAAACTCTAGCGCATATTAGTGTATTAATCTTAGATTATTTTGAAAATGGAATATGGAAGGAATTGACATTGAATATTTAGATATTAGGTGCAGACACTAAGCAAAGGGATTGTAATATTTAAAGTTCATTTCAAAATTTTAACTGTAGCACTTTTTTGTATGTTTAGGGGCTTCTCTTATTAAAATCCCAAATGGGAGGACTTTGAGTATTTTTTTTGTCTTGTATTGATATTGAGCATAAGTATTGTTCTAAATTCCAAAGTTCAAATGCATTTTATAGCACACCCTAAGGACTTATTGTTGGCCTTTGCACAGGTTTTAGAAAGTACTCATGGATTCCAAGCTTACGAATTCAATACGTTGATTGCTATACTTGTGGTAGTTTTGTCTTGTATATTGCAAATTTTCATGTTGGTTTCTTTCAACATTTTCAAAGTGCTATTGGTGACTCAATATATATATTTCTTTTATGGAAAATTTTGCTTAGGGTTTTATTGTTTAGGTGTTCCTAAATTCCAAGATTGGGAAGACTCTTGGCTTTAGGTTTGTATCTTGCGGTTTCTATATATATCCAAATATTTCTTTGTTGTAGGTACATATCCAATAGATTACACTCAGAAGAAAAATGCTAATATTAGAGAAAAAAAATACATTGATGTAGAGCTTGAAAAATGCTTTTACAAGATTTTGAGGCTCTAATATGGGAATCTGAGGATTCTACTATAGATGCAACAATGGAAAGTACACCTTTAACTCTTTAAGACATTTTGATGCCTCTAATCATACAATGAATTGTATTAGTGCATATTTGGCTGAAGAATTTGCCATCATAGTTGCTAATTGTCTAAGAAGCTATGATCCAATTGCGCAACACTTGACAATTGAGAAGTTTCTTGGGCAAGAATTGCTCGTTGGATGCTATTTGATTTCTTAGTTGACCCTATCAAAATTAAACTTAAACATTCAGTTCTAAGTAACTTGAAAGGGGGTATGATAGATCACTTGATAGAAGTCAAAGAGTCTAAAATTGTCATGGCCAAGGATATTGTTTGCACACTTGTATCTTTTTCAAATGTGGGAAGTAATAGGGGAATTGTTGATTAGGTAGGGGTGGATAGGAGAAATCTTATGGACAGACAATTGGTACTAGATATTCAACAAAATGCATTTTGGCTCAATTACTGATCTATGCATTGGCCCGATGTACTACTTGATTTGAAGGAAAGGTTAGTCATCAACTTTTGGATTTTAAAAACCATAATTTCTCCAAATTGTATAGATATTATCAAACATTAGATTGGAGTAAATGAATATGATGAGCACCCTACTCACTACCTTCAAGTATTTAAGGTGAGTTTACTAGTATTTTCTTATTCTTTGTTGGTCTTTCTATTGCATTGCCTATGTCCGTGCTTTGTGCTTATAATCTTTGAGGACTAGTCTTTGGTATGCTTTGTGCTTGTAGTCTTTTAGATAGTCAAAAAATTTGAGTGCTTTGTGGTTAATTAGGGTCTTTTTAGTTGATGCTTTTGAAGTACTATATACTAAAAATTTGTGAATTCCATATTCTATGGATGAGAGTCCTTGGCCAGTCATTATACGCTTATATTTTTTGATCAAATATAGTTACTTACAACTATGGTCTTATTTTGTTACTCCTTATGTATATAGAGCCATCAGTCCTTTTTGTTCGTCCCTTGTAACTTTTGTATTCTAGGGTATAATTTTTTGCTGTTGATTATTTGTATCATTAAAGAGGATTTCTTACTATTAGTGACTCTTTGGTACAATTGTGGTAGAATTCCTTATTGTTGACCACTTCTTTGTAATGGATTATTTAGTACTGATGAGTCCTTTGTGGATGAACTCAAGGTCCTAAGTATCGTAAGTGGTAGTGAGTCCTTTCTATATTTTGAGCTGGGTCCTTTATGATGAGTCTTTTGTGCATTGACTAAAGACTAAGTGCTAAGTGTTGTTGTAAGAGCTAAGGGTGCTTGTAATTGAGTCCTTTGTATTACAAAGTCCTTTCTAAGTTTCTAGATGATTCGTTTGTATTTATGATTCCTTTGTATATATGTTTGTAGACAAGTCATTTATCATCATGAGTTGCAAAGCAATTTTGAGATGACATTTTTGGTGTATTGTGCATTGTTTAGACTTGAGACATATGTGAGTCCGGTGTGGTGATGAGGGGTTCATACATTGGTACATCAATCTCGTGTACTTAATTTTTTTGTTTCATGAGTTGACATTACAATGTGGCTCCTTCCACATCTAGAATTGTATACAATTTTCAAAGCAAGGATGCCTAGCTTGAAGTATAGCTTGACATCTTCTAATAAGTAATAAGCTGAAACCATAGTGGATGAGGTGTTTCAAAAATTGGAATACATGTTGCAAGTACCACCAAAAGTTAAGTGATCTAAAAATTGGAATCAATGTATTGTGCATCGATTATCATGGTGAACATCTAAGATGCTCTTGTATTTGTCACATAGTTTGTAATGATGATGTGTAAATACTACGAGAATGTTCAAAAAAGAATGTGGTCTACAATAGTTTAAGCAACTTGTGGGAGTTCATTTTTTGTGCAAAAAAATTATCAAATGTGGCACAAACAGGATTACTTGCTTGGGGAATGTCAGTCATGTAGTTTAAAGCTTTTGAAAACTTGTCTTCAAGAGCACGCTTCAGAGAAGCTTGTAAAATGGAAATCATGGTTGCTAAAGTATGAGTAGGGAGCGACAAGCATTGAACGTTGAGCAATGAGTGATGAACGTTGAGCAATGAGTGATGAACTTTGAGCAATTTTAAAAGAACTTGTAAAAAAACTCTAATTGTAAACCATAAGGTGCTTATGTCTATGGTTTAGGCTAAAAGCACATAGTACCTAAAGAGGATGAATGGAGATGATAGGAGATGAATGGAGTTGAATGATTTTTTTTAATTGACTTTGTTGGATGAATACATTTGTTCATAACATTGAATGAAAAGGGTTTTGGATGATTGCTAGAGGATTGGGGCTATAAAATCAATTGTTTAGGATAAGTATCAATTGCATAATATTTTAAATGTCAAGGAACTAGAAGATTTGTTGGAGCATTGTTAGTGATGAAAGAAATTTGAAGAAGAGCATAGACAATCTAAACCACACAATGAGTCCGGTAGTTTTAATGGGCCCCCCGAAAGTGGATCTGAATTAGTCAATTTTGCTCAAACCGCTTACTCATTAACATATTTAGCTTGACATGTAGCTGAAATGTCATTGATGTTTATAGAAATGGCAACGGAATTGGCCAAAATTTCACCTCATTTGTTAAGTGTTTCCTTGGCTTTCACGAATTTCACCAAGTCCGTGGTAACACTTCTTGATGACAAGGTGAATAACTTAAAGCAATTGTTTGTCTTTGAGGAAGAGAATGAGAAGTTGAAGGCACAATGTGAGGAACTAGCACAAAGGTTGGAGGAGAATAAAAAATTGCATTGGTTTTATGTAATGGAGGTTACAAGATTAGTGAAGGTGCTACAATTCGTGCAAACTAGGCCCACCACTGGCAATGTCAACATTCCATCCATAGATGAAAGTCAAAAGAGCCTTGATAATTTGTCTTTTTCTTTTGAAAAGGCCAAAGCAATGAAGGACAACATCAAAGATTTAAATGAGGGTGAGGATATCAATAAATGGGCAGTGACAATACGTCCCACCATTCGTGAGACTACTCCAACATTTGTGGATGCTTCGATGCAAACTAAAGCCCCTGAGTTGGAACAATTGAAGCAAAATTTAGATGAGGCAATCCAATAATATAAGGAATTTGTGTTTTAGGTGACGAGCCTAATTTTTTAAATGGATTTTAGGTGATGTTCAATGCAACAACCCATATTTTTATGTCAATATTGATGTTATATAGATGTTTTTGTTAACATAAAAACATGGATTTGTTGCATTGGACATCACCTAAAATCCATTTAAAAAAATTAAGCTCGTCACCTAAAATAAAGGTTTCTTATAGTGCAAGGAAAGGTCCTTGTTCAATTGGAGTTGGAACAATCAAAACGAGCAGTGGACATGGACAAATGCATGCTAAAGAGTAAAGTGGAGTCTCAATGATTGGCATAGGTACATGAATTGCAAGATAGACCCTTTGTAGTATCTTGAGTAATACAAAGGCTTTGCAAATTGGCAATGAAGTTAGATGAAGAATGCAATGCCATTCAAACTTCTTTGGAGAAATTCAAGATTGTGTTTGATCAACATGCACAGGGGTCTACCAAAATTATATGTTGGAGAGACATGGATGCTATGTTTGAGCGATTGAATCACAATAAAAAAAAAGAGCTTCCCTACATCAATTGGACCTTGAAAATGGAGGAAGAATGAGTTCTTTACAACATGCTTTCACCAAACATCAAAAACAAGGATAAGATAGTTGTGCATGCTTGTGATCTAGCCCTGGGAATTTTGAAGGCTCATTGTAGCTTTTGCCAAAGTCATTTTGACCCCAAAAGAGCTCTCACCAAGCCAATGTTGCCACACTTTCTATGTTATATGCATTGTGAAAGCATCACTCATTTGTTTTGTTTGTGTGGAGTGTCGTTCTCCTTTGAGCCCTATAGTGGACATGGACAAATGCATGCTAAAAAGTAAAGTGCAACATTGGATTTCCAAAAGTATAGATTCACTTTCAAAGATTAGTTTATATTTTCAATGTCATCTTGGTTTCTTTATCTATTAATATGTGATTATGCACAAATGTGAAGCATGCAATAATTACATGAAGTATTAATTTAAGTTTTGTTGTAAAATGCATTGATAGTTTGAAATACCAAAATTTGTACAATATAAGTAACTGTATTATTTTGTTATTTTACTAGAAGATTAGAAAATGCTCTTAAAAATGCTTTGAGCACTTCATTGTAATTTCATGTAGTTTAATGTAGCTCAGGTTTCTATTGTCATCACATTCAATTGTGGTATATACAAAATGTTATACTCTAAAATCTTTCAAAATGTCACCATGTAGTACAAGTGTTATAAAACAAACAATTGGAGCAAGTATATCTTCTTTGTCATTGATTACAAGTAGGTTTGAATTGATTAAATGGTTCTTTACTTTGCTACATTTTTTAATTGTATTGTTGATATTAAGTAAAATGAATAGAAGAATTAGCCTAAACAAAATTATAAGTGCAATCCTCAAACCTTTACCCCCCAAAATATAGCATCATTTAAGATCAATGCATGTACAATTGTCATACAATTTTATAGAAAGCACAAGTAGTTTTATGTTTGAATTGCATATATTAAATACTGTTTTCAAATTTTGGTGAATTCATCAGTATAAATATATTGTTGATTTATTAAACAATTGTAGCAAGTGCCAAAACTGACAAAAGAAATTAATTAGTAGCATCTAATGTAGGTATCCGCTTGTCCATCCCTCATCAATTAAAACATTGGATTCTCAAAGTGTAGATCAACTTTTAAAGATTTATATTCAATATTGCAAACATAGAATCTAGCATTCATGTATGAAAGTATAATACAAATTAATTTTTGACACATTTAAGCCTACAAACTCTAAACCCTAAAATTTACATTAGTTAGTAAGTTACTAAAAACATTGATTTGATGTGCAGAACATATGTTTAACCTTCAATATTCTTTAATTGTGAATATTAAACTACACATGTAAACCTCAATGAATTATTTATTTATGTTTTGAATGTGATTTGTTTTTTTTCTTCAAATATTATATGACAATTATACGATTGTACAAATGTGGAACATGGAATTGTAACCTAAATTTTTTTTAAGTTTGTTGGAAAATGCATTGATAGTTTGAAACACCAAGGTATGCATAGTATAAGCAATTGTACTATTTTATTATTCTATTAGAGGATGCTACTAAAAATGCTTTAATTTTCTTTGATAACTTTCTAAAAAATCATTTGTACATGCATTAGTTCTCATTGTTACCACATTACTTTGGCTAAAAGTTTTTAGCACATTTATAATTCTATTTATGCAAAAAAAATTGTTCTTATTACTTGATATTGAGAATAATATTGAATTTTTTTTGTAAAGTTAAAAAAACCTTTTTTGAGATGAAACTTATTTTTAATCAATAACATAGCAAATATACTTGCCTTAGTTGTTAGTTTAAAGGGGCTTCTATTATATGGTGATATTGTGTAATATTTTAGAATATAGTTTTTTTTAGATGCTATAAATAGGTGTGATGATAGTAATACATGTTGAAACTTTTGCTATACTAAATTACACTAAATTACAAGAGAGAAAAGTAAAGCATTTTTAGTAGCATCTTCTAACCTTTCCTCTAATAAAAAATAAAATAATATAATTTGCTTATATTATGCATACATTTTGAAGACCTTTCCAATGACATATTACACACCTCAAAAATCCAAAAATTAAAGTTGAAAATGGCAAAAAAAGTTCACTATGACTTTTGAGTAGGTGTTTGCCTACTAATCTGTCCGCCTCTCTTCCTATCTACCCATCTCTATACCCACTTGTCCCCTTATCTCCCCGTTCAACCATCTCTCCATTCGAACGCAAAATGGTGAAAAAAGTTTACAATGGCTTGAGAATGGACGTCCGCCCAGCTATCTACTCATTTGCCAAGCGGACGGGCAAATGAGCAAATGGACACCTGGACGGACATCCACTCCTAAACCATCGTAAACTTCCTTTATCATTTGCAAACCCATTTTATAGAGTTTTTAGGCGTGTAATATATCATTAAAAAGGTATTTTCAAGACCTTTCCGACGGTGTATTATACGCCCAAAAATTCTAAAAATTGAAGTCGGGAGGGCAAAATAAGTTTGCAGCGGCCTAGGGTGGGCAGAAGCCAACTCCTAAGCCATTGTAAACTTCTTTTGGGTGTGGATCAGCTTGGGGTACCCCGAAATGTTGTCTGAACTATAATGTCAGTCTATTACACTGTGTCAAACAACTCCATCTTTTATATGTAATAAAGTATGGTTTCACAAAATGTGTTTTTAAATGTTTAAACTTGTAATGTATCAAGAAAAAAAATTCAGCACGAAAAAAGAATTTTACAAATTTTTAATGAATTTTTTAGTTGAAAAAATAAATGTTATTCGAAACACATAAAATCCTTGAAAACAAGCATTTGGAATTTTAAATAAATTTATTTTAATATCATTTTTGGATATGACTTACATAAAGTGGTCCAATACATAAAATAATTTATTTTAGTAATAAAAATTTAAAAAATTTTGCACTATAAAACTTGCAATTCCTAAAATTCAATGATTTTTTTTTACCACTGTGAAAAAATTCACAAATTAAATCAAATTTTCTAAAACTCAATAGGAGTATATATCTTGATCCTATTGAGGTGCACAATTTTATTTTTTGAATTTTAGGGTCTTTTTACTTGATCAAAATGAACAAATTAGACAAACTTTGGAGGTTTTAAACAAAAGTAACCTAATTAGTGTGGCCAAAGAGGGATACCCCAAGCCGACCCACACCCTTTTGTGATTTGTGAACGTATTCTTTAGGGACGTGTAATATACCTTTGGAAAAGAAAATTCAAGACCTTTTCAATGGTATATTAAATGTTCAAAACTCTAAAAATTGAGTTGGGATGGGCAAAAGAAGTTTACAGTAGCTTAGGGTGGGCATCCGCCCCGCCGTCTGCTTGTCTACCAAGCGAATGAAAGGGCGAACAGGCAGATGGGTGGACGGACAATTAGGCAGACGCCACTCCGTCCACCTTGTCCCATATGTGTTGTTGGCTTGTCTTCTCTATCTGCTCATCCGTTGGTCAGAGACTTAAATAATTTTTAAATGTCACATGATGTCCAAGGTGGTCGCCTCCAGAGACTCTGGACGTCCAAACGTGACTCTGAAAGTCAAGATGTCTTGACAACCCTAGACATAGGGAACTTGCGTTCCACAACATATTAAATCCTAATCATTTTATATTGTCAACACATGCTTGGTGGTTTTTAAAGGTGCATGTGAGAAGCTCATTGCTCCAATTGCTAAAAAGATATTAACTTGACCGATATCATCATCGTGACCGATATTAACTTGACCGATATCATGTGAACAAAATTGGAGTAACTATTCTTTTGTTTAGAACAAATTTCGAAACATATTGAACACACAATGAGCAATAGATTTGGTATACGTGTATATCAATTCAAAAGTCTTAATTGCATCAAAGAAAAAGGATGAAAAGAAGTGATATTATGAGAACGTAGAGTTGAAGGATTTTGACATCCTAGTTCGAAAGACAAGGATGGTGGGCCTGTATAGGATGACAGAAATGAACCAAATAGTGACTTAGATAATTTTGATGATGAAACGTTTGATAGCCCTAATCTAGACAATGAAGATTTTGGAGTCAATGATGTAAACATATATGCCTTTCTATAGCATGAGGATGATCATCAATATGATGAAGATGTACCTTTGATTACAAAATTTGTAGATGAAACCAAATTTATGAATAGCCAAAATGCTTTATTTTAGAAGGAGGATGCTATTGTAGAGATAGTGGAGGTAAATAGAATAGTAATTGCCACTAATGGGACTCTAAGAACAAATGTAGTTCAAAATTTGAAGTACCATAGCAATGGTACAAGTAAAAGAAAATAACAATGACAATGGAGGATGTGAGGTAATGGTCCAAATGAATGTGGGCAACACAAATGTTGAGTCAATTGTGGTATTGGCAAGCAAGAATATTGAGGAACCAAATATGGAAAGTAATAAGCAAAATGAAATGAAGAGAAGTATTGATTCATGTTTGGTGGGGTCTAAGAACCCAACATTTGTAGACAAAGACAAGAAGAAACTCGTGCAAGATTCCTAAATACTACTTTGTAGTTCTCGTATTTCTTTACGTGTACTATTTAAAACCACTAGTACAATTTTAAATGGTTTAGGAAGTTCAAGAAATGGAAAACGGCTTTTGAACCTTTCCAAAGACAAAGATCCTTTCATTGATCAAAGTCAAACTTTGTCATTGTTTAGCAATTTAGAGAAAGATGAGACATTGGCTTTAATGTGAAAATAGACTATACGTACATGGCTATCCACCACGACGATCCATCAAATTGTTTGACCCTACACCACACTCTAAGAATGCAATGAAGGTAATCATTCAAGGAGGATTTTAAGTAGTGAAATGAGAGGTCAAAGGACGCACTAAGGACAAAACAAAAGAATAATGCAGCCTTTTGCAATTACCTCAACGAAAAGGCAAAACTTGAGTATAAATTCCACTTAATGCATGTCTCCCTTTTTCAAAGAGGAAAACAAAAATAATCCCTTGCTTTAAGAAAAGTAGTGGTAAGACCATAACAAAAGTGAAAAGAAGAAAGGCATATCAATAAAATCACTCACATATAAAGAAGTACATGATAAAGGATGTACAATTCTAAAATCCTCATTTGACAATGTGGAAGATACATTTGACGATGAAGATGTCGAAAAAGGAACAAGATACAAGATTAGCAAGGCTAAGGTGAAAAGAGATAGTAATAATAAGCATTAGGGATTGAAATGATGTAGGCTTAGGTATGTACGTTGTTGTGATTTGAGCTGTCTAGTAGTTGAAATGATGTCTTTATTTATTAGAAAAAATGTGTTTAGTATTTTTAGTTGTTTAGTATTAGAAAATTGGTGTTTAAAACTTGGTGTTAGAAGCTTGATGTTAGTAGCTTAGTGTTGAGCTTGTATTAGTTAGCTTCGTAAAAGTTGGTTGATATCCAGTTGGTTAGTAGTTGATATTTGGATTAGTGAAGTTAGGATTAAGGTTAGTCAGCAACTAGCTATCTTGCTACTTGAGGCAAGGGTTGGTTCCTTGTCTCTTTCTCTCTTGTTTTGGGTGTAGGGTTGTGTAAGAGGCACTTTGAGTGCTAGTTGTGTAGTTGTGGTTTTATGTTGAAAAAAGCATTGGTTTGAGGAATTTTGTATTGCATTTTGGTTAAGTGATGAATAAATACAAACTTTTGGATTTGAATTTTTGAATATTTGATTTACTATAATGTCAAGTTTCGGATTTAGATTTATTATTAAAAAACTTTATGAAGCTTTGAAGTGGAGGTATTTGAATTCAAAGGTAACCAAAGAGGGCATTTTGAGGAGCTTCATTCTTATTGAGAAATTGTACAACAAAAATGAAACTTTGAGGGTAATTTTTTTATCTTATTTTTTAGCTTTCATCAAAATTTTAGCCTCAATGAACTTAGTATCTAGGAGTTATGCATTAAAATACAATCGGGTTGAAGAGATAGTGAAGGATTAGGAAGTCACTAGGAAGTCAATAGTAAAAAATATCTACCAAAGTTGTACAATATCTTAAAATGTAATGAAATTTGGTGAGTGAATAGTTGGTTAGTTGATCTATATTGTGGAAAAGTTTCAAGTTGTTTGGAACTACTATCCAAAAGTTATGGTAAACCAAAGTTAGGTATGACAATTCCTAGGGTATAGTAAAAATTGTAAGATAGGATTTGGGAAAAGCAAAATTTTAGGGTAAGTTTATTATTATTTAGGGTGTATAAGGATATTAGACACTACTTACAAAGTATTTCCTCAGCAAAAGCTTTGTGCTATTTCGAACCTAATAGCAAAACCTTAAATATATCAAGAAAAAAGTTATAAAACAACCAAAAAAAGAAAAAAAAATAGTCATTGCATCATAGCAACAGACTTCTTTGTACTAATTCAGTCGTCTTGTCTTTGTTCTGGCTGTGAATTGAACAAACCATAGCTTTTTGGAAAGCTAACTTTTTTTCTTCATCCTTTCAAAAATTTTGGCCTTTTAGTACTGCTATTCTCTAGCAATTGCTCACCATAGTTAATAGTTTTCCTTGATGGCAATAGCTAACCCCCTCGCACTAAATCAGTCACCACTGCCTCCTTCGTGGTCTAAATGAATTGAGCCTAGAATTTTTGGAAAGTCAACTTGAAGGTGCATCATCCCATGAATTTTTAGCTCCATCCAAGTCACCATGCTCTCGCTAAAGTTGGCAATCCAAATTTCAACTCAAATTCTCCCCTCATTCTCAAGCACTTTTCCATAAATCACAAAATTACTCTTCAAAACACACACATGAAAAAATTCAAGAAGTTGGAAAAGAGAGGGTTTCGAACCCTAATTTTGCCTATATCTAATTTCCTAATAGATTGATTTCCCTAACCATGTTCATTCAACACATTTATTTAGTCTAGTCTTCAAGAGTCTTTATAAACAAAAAGCTAGGTTTCACATCACTTTCAAACAAGTTCAAGGAAATCTTGTCAAAGACCATTTATTATACATTCTACAAGAGAAGCAAAATGAAAGAGGAACATGACATAGATGGGAAGTAATGTAGGAGCACAATAAGGTATCTATAATATGTTTAACAAACCTACAAATTTCTACTTCAATTGTGCCTCAATTCTAAGGGAAGATTCAATGAGCTATCAATATCTCATTGCAATTAACACACTTAGGGCACCTACAATTAATCCCTCACCACCCAAGGGGACCAATTGAAAGTGTCTTCACATAGTTTCAAGTCCAATTCAAAGTGTTGTAATTTTTACATTCCATGTTTGAATTCAATAAAACTTGTTGGAAAATTTGCACTCCTAATTTGCGTGGTAAAATTTTCAGATCAATCCAAGGTATAATGATTTTTGTAAGTCACTTGAAGTTCAAAGATTCAATTTGAATTCACCAAACTACATTTGATTTGATGGCTACAACCTCAAGGGCTTGTATTTTGTTCATCTAATGTTCATTTTCAATCAAATTTGTTGAATTGTGTTGTCCTTGAAGTCTAGTTATCATGGTGAAATTTTCATGTCAATACTAGTTGTTTTGAATGTTTAGGAGCAATTCAAAGTTCAAAATCCCAACATTTTTAGATTACAATGAACTTTGGCAGCTTGTTTCTTTTTCATACAATGTCCATTTCCAACAAGACAAAAGCAATAGCCCCTAAGCTTGTATCATGTCCATTTTATTGGCCAATGCAAACCCCAACCCCATCATTATGACACATTCATAGAAATTCACTTGCCAACATTATATACACATGTACTTTAGTTTGGAACTTATTGTAGGTGTCTAAATCGTTTTTCGAGAAGTTACACACACTAATTTACTTTGTGGATAAAATTCCATACCAATCCAAAAAATTATGAGTGACTAAGAATCATTTTATTAGGAGGTTCAACCTCCAATGATTTTTTTTTTCAAATTTTCTTGCTGTTTTTTGACATTTCAAAACCATTTTACAGGCAAAATGAATGAAGTCAATGATGTTTTTTTTCCACCAATGTGTTTGTATGCTGATTTTGAATCACTTTATAGTTTTAAGAAAATTTCATTTGAGAGGCTTTTAAATCAAATTTCGCCTCCAAATGTTTTGCTACAAAAATCTCAGAATCTTTTTTTACACTAAAAAATTATAAACTTGCAATATACATGGCAATTTATGTGGCAAACTGACCCCAAATTTGATTCAGATCATCTACAGCATTTACAATAGTGTGCGATTGAGATTTTATACCTTAACGACACTTGAACTAAGACACTCCAAAAGCAATGATGTTTTTAAACCCAAAAAGGCCCTTGGCCTTGAGGGGTTAATTGCAACAATCAGCGCCAGTTTCAGTAAATAAATGAAGTCCTCGAGAATACAGACACATGCTCATGTAGAAAAAGGAAAAAAAGAAGGGAAGAAGGGAACCTGATCTTTGAATCCTGGATATCCAAATCCGAGATGATCTACCACGGCAAGTAATGACTCCACTGATTCAAGCGTAAGCAATCAGCAGAAAGATGTCTATCAAACCTAATCACTGTTCTCGAAATTCATGTGTATTTAGAGTCCTGTTTGAAGCCTACTACTGGGAACTCTGAACCTCAACAGTGGTATCCATATTATCATTCGCTAACACAGCACACGCAAATAGAGAAGCGCAAAAAGTAAAAACCATAAACGCACACATACCTCAGTAACGTAGAGTCATTCAGTCATCCCGTGCCTGCCTGATAAGGAACTCACACATGGCCAACAAATATGGCCGACATGCCGTACTAAGAAATTAAATAAGAACTTCTGGTAAGATAAAACGAGACTCCCAACCCTAAAACAAATGATATTGAAGAAGCACCCACGTTTGCATTAAATAGGAGATTATGTTACATCCTACTAAAGGCTGCCGAAGGTTGCAGGATGCAGCAGCCACATCGGAGAACAAGTCGTTTTCCAGCATTGGAACTGAGGCCCCCTTCTCTCCAATGTGATACCAATGGTGATATATAGTACAAGAATGAGAGCACTTGCTCTATCATACAGAATCACATGTCCCTCTGCGCCTCCTTGATCAGCACATATCTCAAGATAATGGTCTTCACCCGACGTCCTGGCATCCATTGCATCCTCCAACCCAACCCTTTTCCGGCCTTACCCTGCCTTCCGATATCGGTCAACAATACCAACAGCTTGTCTGTGTCACATTCTTCGCCAAACAGGCAGCTCCACCAGGCGCGAGAAAAATTCCCAGATCCAACTCAGAGCAGCACTTGCTACGATATACATTATGAAGTCCTGCCTTCAGGCAGCACCGGCTACATTCTATCTAGATCCCTCACTCCAGCTTCCATAGCGAAGATCACAAACGTATGTGTGACGCTTCTGTGGCTCGATTGTTCTATGCACCGAAGTACCATATGAGGTCCTCATCAAGTAAATCTATGGAGGGCCCCAACGGCACGGGGGGCTCAATTCCTAAATCAAAAGAGGTGCTAAAGTTGTAGTCCGACGGTAGGTCCACACCCTGATGATGGTCGAACGAATGCTCGAAACCCTTACCATCCTTCGGTAAACTAACGTTATTTTCCAAACTAACGTCCGCTACATTTGAGCCCTCCCCGAAGCTTTGTCCGAACATATTCTCTTCGGCCTGCACAAGATCTGACGATTCCATCTGTCGCTGCTGCTGCTGCTGACTCGCCATACCGCTTTCAGTTCCTAGAAGCCCATCCGGTCCGTCGAGCCCGCCGAGTCGGCCGACTCCCATGGAATTCTCCATTCCATGCATCCCACCAGGCCCATATAGACCAACAAACAAGTCGTGAAGCGGTTGATGATCCCCGTTACCCCCTTGCATATTCTGCATCGCAGACATATTTTGCATTGGCACAGGCAGTGTAAGAGGTGCATACCCCGTAGCCCCTTGCATGTTCACAGCCCCATGATTCCCAGCCATTCCTCCAACTTGGAAGAGCCCTTTGCCACTTAGACCCTGGACCTGCTGCGTACTCCTGGAGTTGAACATGTTATTACTCCCAGCAGCAGGTGCCACAGGCCTGGACATGCACGATGTCTGGTGCATGTTCCGAGAATCTCGATCTTCAAACGCATTTCGCCAATCACTGTGCTTGCAATTGGGATACGGGCACATGTACACCCATTGCTCCGTGCTCTGTGCCTCTCCCAACGACCGTTTCTTCCGTCCCCTTTCCACCACATCTCCATCTTGCAATCGGAGCGACGACTTGTCGAACTCAGAATCGAGGGAATCCGTGTCCCTGTCCACGCCCCCCTTGGCCGCAGAAAACGCAGGTCGGAAAGGTTCGTAGTCATCCGTATCCACATCCTGGCCTTGGTCACTCCCGGAGAGTCCCGGAGGAGAATCATCCACTCCATCCACATCAAACTCATTCACGCTGTGACCCGCCAGACTGGCACCGTTATGTCCGCCGGGAGTGCCTGCGCTTCCTCCAGCCCCGCTCTGCTGCCTCGCCATTCCTTCCTCCTGATTCAACACCGACAGCCAAGTGGCACTCTCCTTGGCAGTCATCTTATCCTGCAAGCACTTGGACTGGCGCACGAGCTTACGAATCTTCGCAATGTCCGGCGACATGTGTTTGATCACCGCCGTGAGCACCCCGACTTTCCAAGCCTTCTTCAAGTCGTGCGGCTTCTTATACGGAGGCGCCCCTTGGCCTTTCGGCAACCCTAGCTGCGGCCACCACTCCTCATCCCCGGATGGCCACCACGGGGGCGGCACGCCCTTCTCCAGAGGGTAGCGTCGCTGCGGCGGGTCACAATGCTGCATGAGCGCACTCAGCAAGGAACCTAGCGTGGTGTCCTGCAGCTCCTGCAAAGTGTGAGGTGTAGGAGCCGTGCTCACGTTACCTTTCGGCTTGCCGGGCAGAGCATGATCCGCCTGGTACTTCGCGATCGCCGCCGGTCCGTTCCGATCAAAGCGCACCTTCTCCTTCCACCACGCGCGGATGTTATCGGAAGCTCCGCTCACAGGTTTCCCTTTCTCAGGGATAATCCCGTACACAAACCCCTGCGCCTGGCAAACCTCCATCATCTTGAGCATATACTTCAAAATCCCGTCTTGCGCGCGACTCATCTTCTTCCGCCGGGCCTGCTCCTGACTCTGCTTGTGCTGCTTGGTGCCCAAGCGCTCCCCGCCACTTCCCCCCCGGAGTTCTCCACCACCTCCAATCTCCCGCTCCTTCTGAAGCTCCTTCATGCGCTTCAACCGCATCCGATCACGCCACATCCGCTTCTCCAGCTCCTCCACGTCCATCTCCTCGTCGCTCATCTCCTCCTCCTGCATGCTCATCAAACCTTCTCCGTCGTCGTTCTCCGCCATGAAATCCCCCATCTCCATGGCGCCCCCGTACTCCATCTCCTCACGCTCAAGCTCCATCGCCAGAAAAAGAACACTCGATTCTCTCACCTCACAATGAATCCCCACAACCAGACCTCACTCTCCAACATCGCCACCTCCATAGCCACTTAGGGTTTGCAGGGGCCATCACAAGACCATAGCCATGGCGCTCTGAAGCTCCACCATAGCTCCTGTTGCCCCAGCATCTGCTGCAAATGACTGAGAGCGCAAGCCACACACCCTGCTGTCCCTCTCCACAGGATCAGGGAACTCCGCTTTTCCGTGTTCACGAAGTTCCCTATTGGAGAACGTGGTTCCCGACTCCGTGGGAACCGGCTCCACTGTCAGGTGGGTGGGCGACGGTGGTGGTGGACGCCAGTCAAGTGGGGGGGTGATTCAGCTGGCCCCGCAAGTGGCTCGCACTTTCGATTGGCTCCTTAACTTTTCACCATTCGAACCTTTCTATTGATCTCCCTTTTTCCATTTTTTTTCAATAGTTTTTGTGAATTTTTTACTGTTGTTTTGCAAACAACTGGACACTATTCTATTTGGTCCGTCATGCATCTGAGTTTGGCCCATCGACCTTTTTCGAAAATGTCACCTTGCTCTTTACCCTTGGCTTTTGGGACATGTGAGTGTCCTTGGGCTTATGGGAAAAAAAAGTAGTTTTCTTTTTGAAAAAATAAGAGTGAGACATTGTATTTGTTTTGTTTTGCTTTTACGTAATAGAATATATCCATACCTTAAGTTAGGTTGCCTTGTTTTGTTTTGTTTGATACATTGAGATCTAAGAAACTATGAAATTTCTAATGACATTCTTGGTATTACTTGAAAGCTCTTTGCAAAAAAAGGGTGCACGGATTTTATTTCGTGGCGTTTGTACATTCCGAAAGCTTTTATAAACTCCAAAATTGAATTACATTATCTTTTATTTTGGAAAAATCATAACTTTCACATTGCCATACACTACAAAACAAAGCCCTTGCATTCCTTTGTACAAGAAAAGTTTTTTTTTCATGCCAATTTCATAGCGTTGGGACCTATATGTGAAAGTTATGGATTTTTTTAAGTTAAAATAATTGAATAAAATCATTTTTTATTTTGGAAAAAAAATAATTTTTACATAGCATCTCCAAATGCCACAAAGCAAAGTCCTTGCACTCCTTTGTGTACAAAGCTTTCTTGTTTGTACAATAATCCATCCTATTACACTATAGTATGAAAGTTATTAAATTTCAAAAAAAATTGTAAATTAGAAAATAATAATTTCCCAAGAACACAACCTCTTACACCACAACAAAACCCTTGTATTCCTTTGTATATAAAAATATTGGATTTTAATTTTTTTATGAATTAAAAAATATTAATTTATTGAGAATGCAACATTTTACACCACAACAAAGATTTTGAACTCCTTCATGCATAAAAATATTGAATTTCAAAGTTTTAAAAATAAAATTTTTAAAAATATTTTATCTTCTATTTTGGATGTGACAACAACACATGATACACTAGTCTAATCCTTAAGAAATTGTAAGGCATGTAGTGTTACTCCTAGTACCATTTGAAAACTCTTTGGACCTATGTTGTGAAAGTTATGGAATTTGAGAGTTTTTATGAATTCAAAAATAAATTAAAAAAAAAATTATTTTGAAAAAAAAAAAAAAAAAATCAAATGGCATGTCCAAATGCCACAAAATAAAGCCCTTGCATTCCTTGGTACATAATGCTTTCTACTCATACTAAGAACACAATCTATTATACTACAATGTGAAAGTTATTGAATTTTAAAGCTCTAATGATTTAAAAAAATTTAAAATATTTTTACTTTTATTTTTACTGTAACATTTGTTGCAACTTTCAAGTTATGAATTAACATTTGTTGCAATTTTATTATTTTTATTATATTGTAGTAATGGCACAGGGTAATACAATTGCAAAGTAATGCATTGTAATGATGCAATAAATTATAATTAACATGTGAATCCATGAAACAATAATAACCATATGATAATTGTTGACAAACTATAGGGTCTAAACTTTGTGATGATGTTGTACAAAGGGGATTCTATCCTCACGAGCAATTTCACTTAGAATAGACTATATTTAGACCTATTATACCCCAATTGTATTTTTGATACTATTGAAAAGCTCTTTGCAAGAAAGGATGCATGGGCTTTGTTTTATGACATCTAAACTTAAGATGTGAAAGTTATGGATTGTTGAATTATTTTGAATTAAAAACTTTGATTTTGATTTTGATTGTAGCAATAGCATAACATGACATTATTAACCTTCACAAGTAGGTCTTTTTTACTTCTTCCAAAAGCTAAAGCCTCCTAGCACAGGTCAATAAAAGTCTTTGCTTCTTTAATTGTAGTTACTATTGGCTTCTATTTCCCGTCCAATTTGAAGTAGGTAGAATTTACATCTATAGGCCAATCCAATGCCTGGGATTGTAACTCAATTCCTTCCCAGGCATTTTAAGGGGGATTATCCCTCATGTCAAAGGGAAATGAATTGGCACAATTAATAATGTTCAATCAAATATACTATTATAGTTTCTATTACACATCAAATCCAATAGATCAACCAAGCTGTGTAAAGAAGATGGAAAAAGATGATATTTATTTTTTATAATTTGAGATTTATTGTAGGAAAATAAACCTTATCAAGAACCATAGTCTATTCTTTATATTCTATTTTTCTTACATTTTACACTTTGCATCTTAATTCGTATACATGCTACACTTCACATCTTAATTCTTATACATGTTACATATCAAATTGAAAAAAAATAATTTATCATTTTAGAAAAAATAATTTTTATACATGTTACATAGTCAAATGTGACAAAACCTTAATAGACCATTGTTAAGTCTATTTGAAGCAAATAAATTTGAAAATTCATTAAAAATGATTTATCTATTTTCAATAATTAACCCCTTAAATAGTAGAGGTAATCAATTTTGATTTCAAAATTGAAAAAATTTATTATAAAATGCAATTTAGAAGATAAAGTTAGGGATGACTTTCAAGCAAAAGTTGTAAAATATGGTCCATTAATCATATGGCTAAGTGTCTAGACCTCCATTGCAATCCTAAACCAATATTTTTCAATAAAATGTGAAACAAAAAATTAAAAATTCCTTCCAAAATTGATTCTAAATTTATAATTTATAATTTTCAAGCCATTTTTTCTTTGATTTATAAATGTTAAAGTTTAATTCTGGTGATTTTTCAAGATTTTTATTTTATTTATTTTTTCAAGCTGTTCTTAAAGAATATGTTTAACTAAAAAAGTTAGATTTTGAGGCTAGACATACTAATATCCTTTGAACCACAAAAAATTTACAAAAGAAAATTGTGAAAATCTATACTATTCATATTTAAAAAAATTAATGCAAAAATCTACAATATCTTTATGGATGAAAGAACAAAGATTCTATGGTCTTAGAATATATTTGCGTCCATATGTTGTTTGAAATTTGAAGTTCTAGTTCTTTAGGGATTAATCCACGAAGGATTAGATGATAGGCTAAATCTTTAAAATGGTAAGGACAGGTTACAAAATGCAACTTATAAGAATCATTTATTTATGACATTCAAACAAAAGTTGTAAATTGTGAACTATAAATCACATGCATACAATTAGATTTGTCATTATATTAACCAATATTTATTAATGAAATTTGAATCAACAATTCAAAATTCTTTTTGAAATTGATTTTGGATTAAATGTTGGTATTTTTCAAAATATTTTTGTTCCTTTAAGTTTAGAATGTTAGGTCCAAATGTGGTTTCTAAAAAGAATTATTATACTTAATTTGTTAAGTCATTTTTTCATTTTAAAATATTTTTATGAATAATTAAATTGATTTTAGAGTAAATCACACTTGTAACCTTTGAACTACAAAATATTTGCAAAAAAGAAGTTTTGAGAATCAATTCTGTGCAAATATTAAAGAACTAATACAACAATCTACAAATACTTGGATGGATGGGAAAAGTAATATTTTGTGTGTATACCAAAATAGTACAAGAGCATTCATTCATTGTTCAAATTTGAAGACCTAATATTAAAAAATTTAAATTTGGGTATAATAGCATAGAGCTATGAATTGGTAAATATGATATAATAGGAATGCAAAATTCTCAACATATGTATTCAATGTACATAAGTTTTTCTATGTGTAGTGATATTAATATCCAAAAGATGTTTCTATCTTTTGGATACAAAGTGATATTTTTTAAGTAAAAGAGAAACTTAGATCTTGTGTTGTTGTTTTTCTATAGAAAGTATTGAACACATATGCAAAAATCCATCAATACTTTTTAGTGAATACCTCCCTTATGCATTCAATACTATCCATCATAAACTTCCTAGAAGATTTTAATTGAAAGAAAAATGACTTTGAATATATTGAATAGTATTAGGAAGTAGCACCCAACAATAAGGAATGGAAATCCTAATTTCTAATCTTGAGATGAATTGATTTAGACCCCTATATAAGAATCATGAAGTATCAATTGAATAAGGTAGTCACACAAGTTCTTCGTAGAAACAAAAATGTGGATTTGGACTTCATGTCACTACAAGAGAAACTGGTCCGAAATGACAGAAATCAGCCCCTCCTAATCTACAGAAATTTGACAAGTTTCAGTCAATTAGGACAAAAAATTGTCCGAATTGACAAAAAACTGTCAATTTTCTGTAGATTAGGAGGGGCTGATTTCTGTCATTTCGGACCAGTTTTTGTCAATTCGGACAGGTTTTCTTGTAGTGTGTGGATTTTCAAGTGGAATAAATTATGGCCTTACAAGAATATAAAAATAGGATCTTAATTTTGAAAGTGTGTTTTTTCTCCAATTTTGAGATTGACTGATTTAGATCCCTATACAAGAATTACAAAGTATCAATTGAATATGCTAGTCACACAAGTTCTTGATAGAAACAAAAATGTGAATTTGGACTTCATGTGGATTTTTAAGTAGAATAAATTATGACCTCACAAGAATATAAAAATATGATCTCCATTTTGAAAGTATCATTTTTACCAATCTTGACATTACCTAATTCATATCCTTCTACAAGAATTATGAAGTATCAATTGAATATGCTAGTCACATTGTAGAAGACTAGAGAAACATTACTATCTAACATCTTGGTTGTACTCCATCCGCATTTTGGAAATGTCCTTTGCTTTCCATCCCTAGATGATTTGAATCAAATATTTGCTCAAGAATCATAAAGTACCCACAAATTGTACTAGTCACATCACAATAAACAAACCAAAATTGTTTTCAATAGTTTTATTTGTATGTATTCCACCTGTTTCATGTTACTTTAGCAACATATAATCTCTTAAAAACATTTATGATCCACCTAGTAGGCACCATTACATTGAATAGATTCATAAGATTGCCTTTTTAATTAGATTGTTCAATATAACAAAAAAATATATGATGAAAAAATAGATTGCTCAATGAGAGTATGTAATAGAAACTTAGAGATATATTTTATTCATTATTTTATTGATTACATAAATTAGTATAAAACATCTCAAAAAAGAATGTGAGGCAACCTAATAGGAGAAGTCATAATGGAAATTTTCAATTATGTTTTCCAAAATATTCATTACAATCATTGTAAACAAATACCCTATAAGATTGCAAGGAGGTACAATAAAGTATGTCTCAATTATGACCACCTTGGGTTCCAAAAAGTTGTGTGTTTACGTGTTATTGATCTTCATAACCAATAAAAGAATAATTCCAAGAATATATTTAGGATTCAATGCGTTGGAAGAATATGTAATTGAGAATTTTGTTAAGTAGTAAATTTCAACAAATTCAATTAACTTGATGATGCAATTTTCTAAAATTTGGATATATATATCACATTTTAGCAAGTTGGAGAAGGAAAATGTTCAATCATGGCTTTCCCTAATGAGCCTATTTAGTGTAAGGTAGATATATCCATTCTTGCCCCTACACCCAATTCAATCTTCATTTATGAATGGAGTACATCTTGGAAAAAATGTGCACCACTAGTGCTCATTAGAGGAATTTTGAAAGGGATGGTAATGGATATGTTTATGATAGTGGTTGCCGCATTATATGATAATCTTGAAACTTAAGGACAAGACCTATCATCAAGGTACATTGATTTTGGTTCAAAACTGGATTTACAAAAATAAGGTCATAGATTTAAAGAATATAAAAATTTCAAAAAATCATTGTGTGAAGAGAACCTCATTTCAAATCCATTCCAACAAATTTTACTTGAAAAATGATAATATTTTATTTGTAATCAAATTTAGAAGGAATTTTGAAATTTTCCTTTCAAAATTTAACAAAATATTGGTGATAACATTGGAGAAGCTAAGCGGACAAATGGAATCTAAAATTCAAAATCTACAACTTTTATTTGTATATGAATTCTTAAATATTCTTCCAAATAGTACTTTACGATGAAATCGTGAATTTGGAGAAAAAGACTCTGGACGTTTAGGGGTGCACTTCTCAAATATTCATCATCCACCAAGTGGATGTAAGAAAATCAGCTAATCATCCAGAAATAGGAAGTCTATTCGTCGGGACTCGGACCAGCTTCGCGCGAACCAACCTCTCCACTACCCTTCAACTAATTCAGGGTCTCGTTCACACTGTAGCACGTTGAGACTCAAACTAAGCTCAGATCGTCGGAAACTTAGCTCACTGAAATCGTCTCTCTATCAATTCCTCGCCGACCTTAGCAAACGGATCGAACAAGTTCAGAAGGGCGACGATCTTCCGATTGAGGTTTTTCCTCGAGAGCTGTGAATTTCCAAGTTCTGTGAACTGCAGGGGCACACGATTGAATCGATACCAATTTCGCAATGAATGGGAATCAATCGATCAAGGCTGCGTCATCTATCGTTGCCCTGCATGTAATTAATTATTAGGAGTCCGACGCTCAGCCTTTCGATCGAGGATCATCGATGTTGTGTGTGTAGTTGCAACAGGGGAATCGCATTGCAATCCCTAACTTTCAGCAAACTCGCGAAATGAACTTTCAAATTAAACAAGTTTTTTTTTATGAAATAAAGTTAATTTTTCTTGCGACCAATTCATTGCACTGAGTGGCCGTTGGAAGTGCATTCAGCGAGTTCGACGCTACTGTGATACCTCTCAGACACGTGGAGTTGTCAATGTTCAGATGTTTGGCCTGCGACTCGGAAAGCTAGGTTCATGGAGCAAAGTACAATCGACGACACATTGGCGGCACAAAGCCTCGCTCGAATTTCCTTGATCGAGATCAGGTTTGTCGTGCCAAAGAATTTTCAGGAAATTTGTCGGCTTCAAAATATTTTGAATCTTTGAGCACATTTTTGAATCGTTTCGTGCGCGCGTTTCGAAACGTTAACGTAGGTTGCGATTTAATTGGATGCAAAGTTCATTTGCCCCCTGCGGAATTGAATTCGATCGGTTCCGTTGTGGAGCTGCGCGCTGGTTTTTTCGGAGAGATTTGCGCCATTCAGTTTGAGTCTTGTGAACTAATTGCATCAGCAGCCTGCTTTGGCCTGGACCACACGCCAGGTCCGTCCGTCCCTTCTTGGCTCTTTACTGTACTTTGCCTCTTCATTTTGTGAAGGGAATCTCACTGTTCATGCCTTCAAAGGTGGACCACTATTCATGCTTTTGTTCCTCGCAAAATGCAAAAGAGATCTTACTTAGGGATCCTATTCCCTCGGAAATCAGGGATGTGGTTTGAAGGCATGATCAGAGAAAGAAACAGCGAGATAATGATTCTTTAAGAATCGGTGTACATGAAGAGACTGATCCTGTGACAAAGTCCTTGGGGACACGAGTCAGAACTAACTTACATGCCCCTTTTAGAGGGTTCATAGCCTCTATACTATTTAGTATTTTGAAATTTGATTAATGGCAATTATATTGGAT
This sequence comes from Climacium dendroides, assembly GCA_950106755.1. Taxonomy (NCBI): domain Eukaryota; kingdom Viridiplantae; phylum Streptophyta; class Bryopsida; order Hypnales; family Climaciaceae; genus Climacium; species Climacium dendroides. Next base: position 33,956,759 of record OX467082.1, on the reverse strand, counting down.
TGTAAAGTATGAGTAAAGGGAGGAAGTTACAAAAGAGCATTGACAAAATGTAAAAAACCCATCAAGAACATTGCATTAAAAAAATGTATGAGAAGGTGTCATTGTGTCAAAAAGAATGTTAAACAAAGTGTTGAAAATGACTGTCATTTTTTGTGTTTGAAATAGGTGTTGTGATTGAATTTGATAATTCATGATATATTCTTCAAAGGTCCAAATGAATAAATACTTAACAACTTGGGTTCAACTTAGTTTCATCTTGCCATTCAAAGAAAATTTACTAAATAACATTGACCCATAAGTGTCCAAGGTCTTTTTTTTTAGCTTATTGGAATTTGCTCTGAATTCAACAAAAAGCCAACATTTAGATAAGTTTTGTGAATTTTAAAAAATTGGAACTATACATATTCAAACTAGACATGTTAGAGATCCATAGGAAAAGAAAACACAAGAATATCATTTATGGATTGAAAGGTTATAATCATGGTTGATCTTAAAGATGTTGAAATTGTGAAAGTAATTTGAAGTCTTTGCAATTTTCTTTTCACATGTCAAATTTGAAATTGAGGTCACAAAAGAATATGAGGTTAAATGGTATAAACATGTATAATCCCAATCAATTTACAGCTTCTCAAAATCTACTCTACAATTTTTAAAAAATGAATTGCTAATGTGATTATTTCTTCAAGATTTACTTTGTTATTTTGAAGCTTGTTTTTAAGAGTCCTCAATACTAGAAAATCAGGATTTGCAATGGAAAATCTTGAATAGAAAAATTATAATCATCCATTTTCAAAATTAGATTTTTGATACTAAAATTAGAATTCATATAGAAAATTTTAAAATATAAACTACTAAAAATAGTAATTTGGTAAGGTTTTATGTAACTCTGAAGTTTTGTCAACACTAGAATTTGGTGCCTCAAGCATTGAGGTCAAGAAATCAAACACCTCTAAAAGCAAAAGATCAACTATAAAAAAAAAATTTGATGTTTCTTTTGCACTAGAGAAAATCTAGGGCCTAAAGAAGGCACTTTGATTTTGTGCAATAGTGAAAATATTGTATAAGGTGGAAAAAAAATTTTAATTTTTAAAACAAGTATTTTATAGTCACCTCACATGCCTCATTGGATTGATAAGTTTTATTTTTGTTATTTCTTTACATTTGCACTATTGTCAAAAGTCAAATGGCTCTATAGAGGCCCTGTATTTTTTCTAATTAGACTTTTTTAATACTAAATTTTTAAAAGCCTAGATTTAACACTTTTGTATAAAAATTAATGAAACTACAACCATTAATTTTTTGGTAGTGATTGAAAAGGAAATAAAAGCTTTCTATACAAAATTATAAATTTGAAGACCAATTGTATTTTGAGTAATACCTGGTGTAGGGGGTAGCAAGTATGATAAAGTGGTTTTAGATCCTAGACTAACAACTAATGTGACTATGTTTGCCAAGGTATAGTGGGGATGCTTGCAATTAAATTAAATTTTCCAAAAACCATCAAACTACAAAAACTAACATTATTTAAAAAAACCTCCTATGATTAAGGATACCATACATACAACCATTGTATATAATGTTGATTTTGGATCTTTTTACCTTAGACATTTATAGGACTTCTCAATCCCTTTTTATTATTCTTTAAATTCTGAAGTTGTCTTGCCATATAGGGAGGTTCATGGTAGCAACGAATTCATCAATAAGTTCACAGACATGTTATCCTTTCTTAGAATTACATAAGGAAGATGGTATGTAAACAACCCTGCTATCCTCCCCAAAGGATAAAAAAAATCATCATTTTTTACTTCAAGATATAAGTAATAAGTAGAGTTAATCCTAAAGATCACCCCTAGTTGTAACAATGGTGTGAGAGGAAGGTTTATGTAAGAATAGTACAAAAGAAATATAACACCAAACTCCATTAACCCCCAGTTTGGACTTTGGATGTGCTAAGGAAATTAGTCTTGTTCTTTTTTCTCAAACTTTGACTTGTTGGTCTTGCATTGCACACACTTTACAATTAACTCTAGATAATATGTTGAAACTATCGACACATTGTATATTGATGTAAATAGATTAGTAGATGGATGATTCTTACATCATAGTTAGATGAATTGTAGATGCATATTGACTCAATACCAACAATGATAGATGTGTGGAATATGTGGGAGGCAATCCATTCTTGATCAATGCCCCATTCTGGCACTATTGGATGGTGTAATGTTTTACAAGAGGTGATTAACAATGATTAATTATGGCACAGTTCTTGATGTAGTTGTGGCATATTGTGATTGGCTACAAGACTCTCAATATTGCAACCAACCCTTTGGTGGATTTTGCAACCAAGCCTTGGTTGAAAATAGGAACATCTACATGATGAGTATGGGTGGAACAAAATCTTCATCTAAGAAATTCATAGTAATTATGTTTTGAGAAATAAAAATCTGAAAAATTATGGAATCCTTATGAACTCTATTACTGCACATGGGGAAAATTTCCCCACTGTCTTGAAACCTGCCTTGCAGATATGCAGTGTATCTGCTTAGGTGGTCAGAAATGGGATGCCTCCCACATTCACAGAATGGAGCTCTGTCAGATCTTAGGTAGTGGGGTATCATTTTGGATGGGCTTAGGGCAGTTTCTAAGTGCCTCATGGGCGATTTTCAGTACAATCATACACTACTCTTTCTTGGTTCATATAGCTTCGTTGAATGTTCAACTTTGGTTTTTTTTAAGACCCACCTACGAATGAAAGTAGCGGCCTACGGCTGCTGCGCTTGACAATTCATAGCTGCAAAAATTTCAAAATCAATCCTCTTAAAAGGTACGTTCAGACTTGGGCTTACCGTGCAGTCCTAGCTAGTGAGTCCTAGTGTCAGTGTCAGCTAAATTCTCTTCTTACAGTTCACGTGCACCATCGCTCCTTAGACAACACCGACCTTACATGGAAACCTTGCTGGAGGCACATAAAAACAGTAGTTAGGCAATACTATCGTTCTACTTTACAAATCACTACAAGGGAAGCATTCACTTTAAATTTACATAACAAGAAATACACGGTCTTGAAATACACTTCGGAAAGCAAAAAGCGATGTTACTAATACAGGTGCTAGCGCTCCATTATCCAAAAATTGGCTTCCCAAATATCTCATTATCTGCACGAAGTCCGACTGTCAGGATTTCCGTAAAAAGAGTGAACTTACATTAAAACAGTAAAACAGCAAATATATACAAGTCCTAAACTATGAATCGATAGCTAGCACGTACCTCGATCAACGTTTCTGCGGAATTTTTTAACTTCCCTGTTCTACATTGTCCTGAAAACATGGAGCTCCACAATCACCACACAAACACACTTCGATGCCTCTAGGAGATTAGTGGCTTCGTTGTACTCATCTACCTCGATCGAAAAAGAATCTCAGCTGGCACAGCAGGTAATCTCTTCAATTCGTGGCTAGCTTCGCCCTTCGTCATCCGCCTCCTGCAGGTCGTGGTCGCGGTGGCTCACGTATTCCAAGATCGAGTTGCACGTACCTGCACTAGACAAAGCAAGTCAATCCAAGCGACCTCACAAGGATCGTGGGTCGAATTGGCTTCCTACGAAAATCCTGGCCTTGAAAGATGCCAGACGTTAACTATACCTGCAGGAGTTGGATACTACTGAATGATGGGCTGGATCTCATGAACCCAGACGCCACGAAATGGCAGTGGATTTCAAACCACGTTATGAACTTAGGCTTGTTCTCCGTGTTTACGAGACATTCCCACTTGGTTTTGTGGAACTAACTCCGTCATCCGGGATAACTGTCGGATTGCGAACTATCGATCACTCCAGAATTGATCGCAACATGATGGAATACTGGGATCAATCGCCAGCTGAACTCAAGCATGATCAAAGAGCTGTCCAAGTGCTTTCCACAGGAGTTTTATGATGCCATCAACGAGGGAACAGGAACCTCAAATAGATCCGCTTAATATTTGGGATTTGCTATCTAACGAGGATGGTAATTAGCCACGACCGGTAAGAGGCATCAGATAATGAAAACCATGCGAAAAAAGAGTGTGATTGTACTATTTTGTTGCATTTTTTAAATTTGGGGAGTATAATAGTACTATCAATACTATGACTATGTTTAAATACTATGACTACTGTTTTTTTGGTTGAGATTTAAAATTTGAACCGTCCATTATTTCCTTGATTTTCTATGGTTTAGTCACATGTTTCCTCTATATAAGACTAAGCAAACAAATGAAATACGCTTCTTGTTCTTTCTCATTTCCAACATGTATTTGGTGGATATTGATGAATATTTTTTAGACTACACTCTAGTACTATTTCACCAATTGAAGTTTCCACAAAAATGATTTTCTCCAATTGAATTGTTTCAATGGGGTCGTTAATTTTTTTGTCGTCATGTGATAAAGAAAAGTCAAATTTTTAATCATTCATGAACCATTAGAACCTTTAAATTGCAACTTGTTGAAACAAGAGTGAAGAGTCTAAGGAATTTGCAATGGTATTTTTTGAAACACTTCTATAAGAAAAGGTGAAGAAGTTATTAAATGAAGTTGTAAAAAATTTAGATTGTAACTTCAAAAATAGGTACCCAAAAAATATTGAAACCTTCCAATATGTCAATAGTAATAGTCATTTGGGAGTACTATTCCAAAGTCATTTTATTTATGAAAAGTACCAAAAAAATATGGTACAACCAAATTCTCCTTAAGCAACCTTTAGTTGGAAAAATTTCATGGCAATTCGAATAGAATTTCAAAAGTTATGTACATAAATCCATTGGCCACTCAATTTGTGACACAAGATAGAACAAATATTACTTATAAGATAAAATTACCTAATACCACCATCTACCCAATTCCGTTGCCTATAAGATCCTCCCAATTGAATTAGTGACTAGTCTATTACTAGTATCTTTACAACCCTTTCACATGATCCCAATGCACTTGGAGAGTGTAGACATCAACCTATGCTTTAATAATGTTTTGCTCAACAAGGTCTATTCATGCTTCAACAAGGGTCTATTCACAATTTAACATTTTAGCTTTGAAAAATTACAGAAAATTCACTTCTTATTGGAATGTCTTCACTCTTTTTGCAATTGACTTCTCTCAAACTTTTCAATCTCCAAAAATAATTAACAAATAGCTTCTCCAAAGTACCTAGATAGAAAATTAGTGTGAGATGTTGCAATTGACTTCTCTCAAATTTTTCAATCTCCAAAAGTAATTAACAAATAGCTTCTCCAAAGTACCTAGATAGAAAATCAGTGTGATGATGGACAATTCTAGCTTCCCACAGGGGTCTCATATTCAATTCCTGATGTCAAAATTCCACTTTTTCCAATGTTCCTAGTGTATGACACACAATGAAAAGTAGGACTCACCTCGAATTTTGACACCGGGAACTGAGTATGAGACCCCTGTGACAGGTCTTAGTCACCCAAGAGTGACACCAAAGACCCTTGCGAAGTGTCTCAAGTTCCAATCAGACCACCAAAAGAGTCCAGCCATTTACGCTACCTTAACATAGAGCCACGCCTAGCAATACCCCTCGTCCTAAGGCTAGTCTGCCTCCGGCGTGACCCCTCATATTCCTAATTACCGGTAGTAGCAATGATGGCTCTGAATTTGTTGTGCAAAGATGGCCCAGTTACTCAATTGTGCGCCGCAAGAGTATCATTCTCTGGATACAACGTCATCGTTGAGGTCACTAATTAAATATTTAAGCCAACGGCGAATTAAGTGATGACCACATAGATGCAGAGCATCACAGAAGCATCGACCAAGGGAACCGGAGAGGAACATAATCCAAGTGCGGCACAAGCTCTTCGATGAACAGATCGCGTACCATCTCGAAAAAGACCGGAGATCGATTGTACGAGAACTCACAAATCGCGAACGAAAATGCACGCTTCGCTATTTTGAAATATGGTGAGGTGGTCAGCTGCCTCGTTCAATTCTTCTTAGTGCTAAGTAGGGGTCTAACTGCATCGAAAGAGCTCGACACTCCGTCCATGCCACAAGCGGCACACCCCATGCAATGACACTACAAAGATTAGGATCGGCCAATTTCACTACAGAAGCAATGGACAGTCGTCCTCCACTTGGCACTCCTGATTCTCCTCATGATACTCCCTCACATTACTAGCAGCCCTCCTAGATTCAACAATGCCTTACATGCACAATAGAGAATGCAGGGTTAGATCCACTTATTTCAGTTGAACCCACTTCTTATGTCGTACCTCATGATTTGGCTACGAATTTAAAAGAGTATCCTCTCTGGTATAACTTCATAGTCTATTTGTGCACTGGAACTTGTGGATGTGTGTGAACTCTCACAACGTGGCCAACAACTTCCTCCAGGTTGGTTCCTTCGATTTTTTCTGTACTCTGCCATGAGTTACCCTATATCCAAGCATCAAAAAAAATTCTACATGCACTAAAATTTGAGTAATGCACTATGTTTAGAACCCTGTTGAACCAAAGTCATGCACATCTGAAGTACTGGAAGCAATGGAGATTGTTACACTTACACGCAACACGTAATAACTTCAGGTATAAAAGGAACACAATGATCGGATTTCACTAGAAACTAGCAGAAACACTACTTGAGGATGCCGAAACGTTTTCTACAACACATCAGACTCTCCGCAGCTTTCTATTACAGAGCTGCTCAACCACGATGAGATAAACCGGACCTCGATGGGGCACCATCAGCCAAGAAAACAATGGATACCCAGAATCCTCGAAAAGGTAAGGGAATTGAAAAGTCATCCACTAAATGAAAGCGAATCCAATAGACCATGGTGAGTAGCTTTAATTTGCGGAGTACAGATGAACACGTAGTAAGGTTCCTTGCATCATTCGTACTTTCGGATATCCTCAATTATAAGTCCATGAATTTTTAATTTGAATCCACCACTGCCTGGCAGATGAGAGTACGTAACCACCATATTCAAAGTAAAAATAACCGGCCCACTCCGACCAGATTGGCTTTGATATCGTGATGTGGGTGCTGTCAATGGTGCTTGTAACTGCAGGGAGACTGCATAAGTCGAGTTGAGTATCTGCTAGTCTCTGGCAAATCGCCTATGAGATTTCGTTCCTCAAGCTCTCGTTAATATCAAAAATTAACAACGTCTGTGAGAATTAGAGATCGATACTGTAGACTTGCCAATGGCGAACATTTCACTGCACACGAAAAGACTGGTCCCATGCATTAGTTTGACTAACATATATAAGACTCACGGATCAAAACAAGTTTGGAAAGGCTGCAGAAGCTCTGCCAATGCAAACACCTCTGACTGTCTTTGTCATCTTGAACATCTGAACCCATCGGTCATCATCATATTGGCCTAATTAAGAGGAACCGAGACAACCACGTTGTGGAACGTTGTCTAAACTCAGAAGCCGATCGAGGTCATCATCAAACAATGCAAACACGTTGTAAAGCCTAAATTGGTGGAGAGCAACAGTAGCACTTGACTTGGTATACGTCAAATTTTGGCTGGAAAGACAAGTCGATATAGTCCGACAAACTGTCCTCTACATCCTCCTTTGATTCAGGAAGGGGGAGAGGGTTCTGTAGAGCTTTGTTTGCTGTAAGCAACAGTAAAAGCAATGCCGAACACACTGAGAGTATCTCAGAAGGATCGGTCAAGAGCGGCATGTTCTTGACAACAAGTCTGGCCAATCAAAAAAATTTGAAAACCAATTAACACATAACATTACTGCGACACATTTGTTTCGCAAATTAAAGGCAGTCACTCAGTTCGTGAATATGCAAGGTTGTTTTAACAATCCACAATTTGAAAACGGAAATGTACAACCGCAAAACAAGACTAGTATGACATTGAAACTGTAGAACGTATCGTTCCTTTCGAGTTCATTGCAGGTACCATAACAATCATCCACCTTACTCACTAAAACAAAAAACAAACATTCTTTTCCCTTCAAACATTGGTCCTAAACCGAAAAGAAAGAGCGGCACTGGCGAGACTGGGCCACTACGTCACTCTGCATTTTGTTTTACAAGAACAAAGTAAATGTAAACACCTGAGTATATGTTAATACTGTATACGTTTAGACAATATGGTCTTTTTATCTTCTAAACCTACTGTGAAAAAAAAGACCCCATCAGGTTTAATATAACGCTCTTATATTTTAAACGTGGTTCCTTTATAACGCCACGAGTGATTGTCCATTTAATTCGAAATTCCACTATTTTTTTGGTTTAAAATCCTTGAAAAATATTTTTTGACAATTAAACCGCCCCAAATTCATAACAGCTGGTAAATGGTCACTTTAAGGACCATCTACCTCACAAATTGTTCAGCGAGTTTGGTGAAAGCCAACGATATTCTCCAATCAAAGTATGATAACTGAAGTTACTGTAGCAGATGAACATCAAAAGTGGCTGGGAGGGCGTCAAAAGCAGTGAGCATTTGTCAAAGCCTGCGAGCTTGGTCACATAATACTAAATTTCACAAAATTTCGCAGCGCTTGTCGCTGGTGAGAAGTGACGCTATTGCTTCCAAAATATAGGCAATAACTAAAGATAATGCTTGCTTTTCCTACAAAAGACGTTCCAGGTTTAATTAAGTTATATCTTGAAGGGATTAGGGTTATAATTGTCATATGTTCGAACTCCTGTTCTTTCTGGGGTCCTGAACATCATGTTCAATTTAAAGCAATTTTTTTTCGTTTTCATGAACCGCTGAACGTCTTTTGGCACTGTGGTCACTGCTGTAGCTGCCAGTGCTACCTTTCAGCATCTCCTGCTGCCTGTTCAGGTAAGGGTCAATTTAGAAACCGCCACCTGCACCGAGAGTGAATGTGCTTGCAGCTGCATTCCATCTGCAGTAATGGGGATCAAGCAACTACACAACAACCAGAGGTGAAGTCCCGCCTATGTGTTCCTATAACATAGCATTGACTCACTTTTCAAGTAAGATCATCAATTTCTTGAAATTGGCATAATTTTTGGGGCGAAACATTGTGACATTCATTTGTACAAAGGTCTAAAAAATAGGATTGATGTAGAAATATGTTTCAAGTTGAGGCCCAAAATAGTGTCAAAGTATAGGAAGCCTTCCAATTTAACAAAACTGATATTTTAAATCCTTGTAAAACATTCACACATGTAGCTTTTGTCAATGCAAAGCTCACTTACCTCGAGTCCAAGCCTCCAAGGCCAACAAATTGTGCTAAGTACACTAAGGTAGAGAAGTCTATTATCATTGTAATTTGCAATTTAAATATCTTGGGGCCAACTCCAAGAAGAAGGCCATATTTGTTATATTGAGATTTTTTGCAGATTTTAAGATAAGAATGTTAGATATTATAAATTCATTTGCAAAAATAATAATTGAAACTAAGAATAAATAATGTTCAAATAGTGATTCTAAAATAAAATTCTAAAAGTTGGTGTTGTTATTTATTTATAAAAAATACTAGTAAGGAGATAAAGTGGTTTATCTTCAAATCAAAGATAAAAATGAAATTGCGAAAAGTCTCAATATAATGAATTTGGCCTTGAAGGGAACATATTTTTCAAAGGTGTGTACTTATTTCACAAATCAAACCTAAGTAGAATTATAATTTTCCAATTAAAATTGTAATTTTTGTGAAGAGGTTTACCCTAAAATTACAAAACTACCTATAGAGTAGACTAGTGGAGTCATAAACATTCCATAAACAACTCATTACCACCTTAAGTATTCACCAATAAAAGATTGACACAATTATCCCTTATAAGCATTAATTCTTTGATCAATTTTGACAAAAAAATGAATGGATTTGGACGTTTTTGTGGATCGAATTAGGGACAAAAGTAGGGGAGAGAATTAGACAATGAATGGAATTGAACTAGTCTACTTTAAAGGTCACATTCATTAGTAGATTCTATTGAGAGAAGAAGTGAGAAAATATTCATATTGTTGATAAAAAAAATATCAAGGACTAATGTAGAAGACACTATTTGTGTCACATTAGGCCTTTCAACTTAGCACATAGAAGTATCATTCTAAAAATAGGTATTGAATTTGTAGAGAGATTTATGGTTAAAAGAGTAAAACTCTAGTGAAATCAAATTTTTATCATTGTTGATGAATAATTTCAGAGTAGATCGTTGTAGACTACACATGACTTATAGTTGACAACCTCATTTCCATTTAACTCCTAAAGGTCCAATTGCCCAAACACCGTTTTTTGGCAACATAGCAATTTTGGACAACTCATTACAAATGGAATCATTCTTTTCATTAAAATCTTTGCACAACATGTGTCCAAGGAGAGTAGCTTTAAGGCGCAACAATTTTCATAACTTTTGACTACATAGTTAAAAAAATTATTCTATGATATGTAATTTTCATTGCTCAACGGGCAACTAAAAAAATCACTTTTTTAATAAATAAAATTTTGAAATTGATTTTTGAGATATATATATATATATATATATATATATATATAAGGAAAGCTTTGAATCATTTCATTATGATTAATGAGATGAAAGTTATGAGGAATTTTAGTTTGCAGATAGTTATGGAATCTCTACTCTAACATAAACTTTGAAGTCCTTTATTTAACTCAATTTTTAATATTTTTGAAAAAATAAAAACATTTAATGTAGATTATTTATTAGAATTGGCATTTTTTAATTTCATCACTAAATTCTCAACAATTTAGTATTTTAAGCCATATTTTAGTTCTTTCTACTTACTGTTTTTTAGGCATAAATATGAAATATTTTTTGTTTGAAATTTTTTATATGTATTCCCAAATTATTTCATCAACATATTATAGAGAGTAACAAGTTGTAGGGTCTACATATTTTTGTATAGAATGTTTGAAAGATGAAATCTAACCATTTTGGAAAAACTGAATTTAAAAAAAAAATTCAAGCAACTTGATCTTGTAATTGGTAAGGTTTCTTGTTCTAAAATTTTAGGAGGATGTACTCCAACAAGTTAACTAAAGGATCCTACAATTACATTTGTTAACCCATAAACAACACTACAACCATTTTTTGATTGATGAATGATAGAGAATCCTTCTATATAGGACAAAAGTGCAACTATTATTTTAAATTAACTATTCATACAATGCCTAAAGGGATGATTTCTACGGTCACCAACTTGTCTTTTAAGGGCTAATGAATAGATATAGATGAAGATTTTAGCCTTATTTTGTATTTAAGTACTTTGAAGCAATTTTAGGTTTGAATACATCAAATACCTTTAGAGGTTAAAGATCAAGGGCCATTGATATTAAAACAAGTTTTGTTAACACCTATTGCTAATAAGCCCAACTAATTATATGAATAGATAAATTGTTTTTTGCAAGATAGGTCAATATGGGAAACTTGATTACATCTTGAATAGGTTTTGTATCCTAAAATTTTATAAATATTTGTAGAATAAAAAGAAGTCCTACCTCATGAAACCCAATTACATTTTAGTTATTCTATCAAGGATTGCTTTAGTTTGGCTATTTGTTTTAGGGATACTATTCAATTGCATATATCATATATAGGTCTAGCCTCAAGTATTGGAGAATGACCAATGACAATGAAAGTTTCAAACAATAAGATTTCAATCTATGAATAATAACATGTATCACAGTTTGTATTTTATCTACTAAGAACCCCAAGAACTAAAAGTGTCCAATGAATGACTTTCAAGGAAACACTAGAAATATAGAATGCGCCTATTTACTTATAAAACTTATATTATCTGTCAACTACCTTGGTGATAAGGTCGCATCCTTCAAAAGTTAACCCAACCCAATATCTATTTAGCCACAATTTGGTTGAAAACACTCAACCTCAAGTGAAAAATTCAACCAATGTTCAACCCAACCCTCTCTATTGCTTCCCTTCAAATTGACACTTGAAGCAACAAGGTATACCATAGCTTCCATCATTGAAATTGCTTAACTTTTTACTAGACTTGTCAACAATGAGTCAAAGAGAATTTCAAGTCATTTTACACTTGAGCATTGCGACCAACTACTACTCATTTACAAAGAGAATGCATACACCCATAATCAACATTACCCCAAATGCAACATCACAAAATGTAAATATTGATTATACAAGATGTACACAATTAATATATGAAAGTCTACCATTAGATATTTGGGGGGGCATTGGAGGGCCATTCAAGGGCCATTTCAAGCTTGTTTTTCATGCTGCAAATTAGCTATTATTGGCCAAAATAAAGAATAATATAAAAAAAATTCAATTTTCAATTAAAAATCAAATTAAAAATAAATATTTATTATTATCTAACATGACGATCACTCTACCATATCAAACTACATCACAAAGTTTAAATCCTACGGTTTGACAACAGTTGTCGTGTGGTTATCATTCTTTTATGGTTTCGCACATTAATCACATTGTTATCGCATCATCGTGATGCATTGCTTCGCATCATTACGATGCAGTTACAAGTAATGCATTGTAATGATGCAATAACGATGCGAAGCAACGCACTGTGATGATGCGATAACAATGCAATTAATGTGTGAACCCATGAAACAACAATAACCACACGATAACTGTTGCCAAACCATAGGGTCTAAACTTTGTGATGTACTGTTGTAGCTGAGTTCCCATAGTTTGGAAACTATGGAGAATTCATGGCCTTGTTGAATATGTGAATCGTATTTAATGAATAGCATAGTATTGGATTTTGGTACACCTAAAAGCATTATTTTGAAAAATTATAACTTGTTTATGTTGTACAAATAATGCATTCTAAAGTGTGGTAGAATCCTCTTTCAGTTGCCAATATGATAACATAAAAGATATTTATGTCTAATAAAAGTGACTAATATCAACACTTATAAAATCATATAATACCTCTGCCAAAGATAGAAAGGTGTGAGTTTTATGGAAATGTTGTTTTGAATTTATTCAGCATAATTAGGGTCATCCTAATCTTGTAAGGATATTGGACTTTGAGGCCAAAAAATGGCCAATGGATGGTGACTTTTTATATCATTGTAGAAACAAAGAATATACCTTACTATTGGTCCAAAAATTAAATCATTCTTGAGAAAATACCTTGGTAATAGGTCTTGTCCTTTAAATTTAACCCTAGCCCCTACAGCTAGGATAGTCACCCAAATACTCCAATTATTGGAGCAATAGGTGTATTCATTTCTACTTGAAAGTTATCCATCAGACACTTTTTGGCCTCAAAGCTCTTATAGGATTAAGTTATTAGTTGTTCATACATGCAGAAAAAGTCTTTGCATAAACAACAATACTTTTTTTTGTTGAGTACTTGCATATAGTCCAAAATTAATTGATTAATCTTATCATTTGTGGCTAGGATCCTAGAAATTCAAAGATAGGTTCCTTATTTCAAATTCAAGAAGCCAAGCCCCATTGTCATAAATCCCAATTCCCCAATTCTTCCCATTGTGAAAATCTATAGCTTAGCTTGTACTTGTTGGCTCTCTCTTATAAGCACGCATCCATTGACACCCCAAACTAAATAGCCTACAACCCTTGTATGTACGTACAACTCAACAAAATCTCAAAAACTATGAACAGTGATTTTGAATGAATTTAAATGGACTATCATATCAAAATCATCTTCTCAAGTTATTTTATATAAAAAAAACATTCATTAATTCCATTGCAGACCTTGATGCAAAGCATTGAAAAATGCTTGGCATAACCTTTCCCTTATAGACTTTCATGCAATACCAAAGGTGCAACATCATTGATAAACACTCCTACATAATGGTGTATTTACATAATACTAAACCATACAAAATCTTCATATTTGATGGTTTTGTTTTTTTCAAAAGTCTCAACATGACTCTGATGAAGAACTGTTATTGTTTCTTCAACGTAGGTTTTATTTGCCTACCATAGAGGATACCGATTAGGCTCTACAATATCAACGAGTATATGTATGAATGATCAAATTCTTATGTAGTCAAGATAGACAAATCCATTTTTGTTCAATGCCTAATTCCATCATCCTACTTTTGGCTCCAATAGACCAATACCATCCAAAAAATCATCCACATCCATTCATTTTCTAAAATAATCACTATAGAGCCCACATGACATAAATAGGATAGTATAAAAATGGTTTCAATTGGTAATAAAAATGGTAATAGAGATTTAAATGGAAATTTTAGATATTCTAGATTTAGGGCTAATGACAACATTGCATTTTGATGGATTTGATGGGAGGATGCATGTTGGAGATAGAATCATCTTCTTCTTTTTAGTGTGGGACAATGCATGCCACCATTGGATATATAGAAGAGCAGTTATGGATTGTTCATAGGAAGTTCATGACTCCACTCTATAAATGTTTTGTAATTGTAGGAAAGACCACTTCAAAAATTCACAAAAATTACAATTTTAATCCAAAAATTATAAATCCTCTTAGGTTGATTCATGAAAAGTACACCCCTCCAGAAAGTATGTGCCCCTCTAGGAGTTGGCCCCAAGATATTGGGACTGCTAGTTTGCATAACAACAATAGGCTTGTGAACCTTATTAATTGTTCAAACAATGCAAGATAAATCCAGGTGGGAACATACCTTTAGCCACTTTCATTGTGAAGGTTCTCATCGTTGGGTCGACCTTTTCCCCCTGACTCACTTCTTTTAATATTGGAAGTTGACACCTTGAGGTGAGAGGCACTTTTCAATGTTGAAAACTGTCACTGCTGAGATCTCAATTTCATGCTTCCAAAGGCGGAGACGCATGTTCCTCTAAGTAGAGAATTCAGAAATTAAGACACAGTATCCACCACTTCTGCGATTTCTTATTATTATTAGTGCTAAATTTGAAGCGCTCAATGTACAACATTTTGCAACCTAAACTACTCTGCGACCCACTAATGATCAGAACTTCAAGGCTTCTCAAAGTACTCAACTATCCAAAGCATTTCAGTTTAAAACAAGACTTTCTTCCTTTTCGACCTCAGCTAATTCTCACAACCCCGCACCAACATTGAAACGTGAAAGAAGATGCATTCTTACATATGTTAAAGTCACTTTACATCAAAACTGGGATTGGGATGATGTAACCAGGATAAAGATCTTCGAACCCACTGGTCTATGAAGATATTTTTACACCGAAGTCCCCTCTGCCGAGGGGAGGCAGACATAACAGCATAGCAAATCTAGGTTGCCACGGACTGAAAATTTCCCTCAATCAATATCTTTACATAGATTTTTCCCAACAAGACAACCAAAACGCCGTGTGCATTGCACACACCCCTAAAAACTGCAAAAAACTGTGCCTCCCAAAACTCAAATTAAACCAATCCAATGCCTACCTCCTCCAGGATTAAACCCAGTAGTAAGAGGTCAGAAAAGCAAATGAATTTCTTCATTTGCATTCGAAAAATAAAAAATTATACAAAAATAAATAAAAAATTCTCTCTTCTGTCAAGCCAAGACTGTTTTCCCGAGAATGAAGAGAGTAGAAGAAAACATAACGCCAAAGATCATGTACAGGAAGCCACGGTCCAGCACAAAGCCATACAAAGATATGCCAGTACGTGCAAACTGCAAGTACGTCACCAGTGCTTGCCTCTTCTGAAACGCTTCCAAGTCATGAGCAAGCTCCTCCTCAAAAGTGAGCTCCCGGTTGGGAGCTTCCAAATCCTCGGAAGATGACCTATTGTTCAAAAGGGGGTGAGAAGGACCATACACATGCCTCTTGTGATCGTCACTAACAGACTCTTTTTGGATAATAGTGCTAGGACTACAAGTTGCCAGAGCATGCCATTTGCTCACAGCAGCCACGATGTGTTGTGCTTTGTGAGTAATCTTCGCTGCTCCTTGTAAACACAGCACCATTCCTGTCAGCTGCACCAGAGAGCACACCGCCAAATCCCCCGCTCGGAAGAAGTTCAGGTCCTTCGCAGACAACAGGATTTGAAACAGGGACGAAAGCTGGCATAGAATTATCGTAAAGAGAGCAAAGATCAGGAACAAGCGAAATCTGTGACTGATAGTCGTGAGCTGGTTGCGCAGCTTCATGTGCTCCTTGAGGATGATGGAAACTTCCGAAGTCACCTCCAAGAGCTTGTTATATCCCTTGAGACGCAGCACCTGCAGATTACACATGAGTCTGAAGAGGACGCACATGAAGAGGAAGACGCTCGTCCTGTACAGCCATGAGAACACACCAGCCACGAAGAGAGCCATATTGATCTTCGGGATATCGGCCATGTAAGAGATGTCTATCGTGACGTAGTAATACCACCACCCTCGGTACACCACGGCAACAACAGACGCCGGCAAGAGCATCCGAGCCAGTGTCGAGAAAGCGTTGTGCAGCATCTCCTCATAGCCGTGCTGCACTTCAGTCGACTCTTTCACAATCTTGTCCAGAAGAAGCGTCCTGCGTAAGCCATAGCTGTGGAGGATATGCGAGAGAGCGAGAAACGAGATGGAAGCGAGAACGCTCTCGGAAATCTGGACCAGCTTCTCGAACGGATGCGAATGTTCTTCGTCACAAGATTCGCACGAAACGAAGCGGAAGTTGAAAATGGGAACCACCAACGCCAGGAGGACGAAGAGCGTTCGTGACCAGACCACTTTGATAGGGGTGGACTGATCAAGCCCTAACCATGACAAACCCGAACGAAACTGCCGAAGCTCGTCGTTGCGGTTGGAGAGCATACGCTTATACTTGTTCGTCATCTTCGCCCGCTGCTCCTCCACCTCGGGATCCAGGTCGTCCTCCGAATCAGGGGTATGGTTTATCTTCGGTGAGCGTACCAGTAAGGGCGCCTCCACATCGTGATTAGAAGGAACAGCCCGCTCGGGCGCAACTTCATGCACGTCGTCCATGATTACACTCTTCCCTCTCTCAACTCCACAACAACCAATTTGAAATCATATGGCGCACTAATGCCACAATACTCCCACCTTCTACACCTTCAAATCCAGAACAATGCGACCTAGACACAAAACCTCAGAAACTGGAAAATCCCGTTCTCGCCAACAGACACCAATTCACACATAACAACATTGGAAACAATCCTCTCACCACTCTGAATGTGAATTCAGCAAGCCAATTTCGCTCTAAACTATCTTAAAGAAAATGAAAGATCCTACAGAAAAAGCGACGCGAATTCTATACACGATCACCTGCCAAACTCATCAATCTCACCAAACCCGTGAAATCCTTTCCTATACTATCGGCACAAATAACTTACTCTGAGCTACTAATGTACAATTTTCTACGCCTGTAGGAAAATTCTTTACTAAGCCCTACCTACGAAACGTGACTCAATTTTCGAAGTCAGTCACTTGCTTCGTCGGCCTTTCTCTGTCAGATCCGCAAATCCTGTAACCCAAGCAAAACGCCAAATCTTCTGCCAGAAATCATCTGTCAGCACACCAGCACTGGAAAATCTCGCACTGGAATCGATGGAAAACAAAATAATCACATGCACATTGCGACATTCGTGAGAAGAAATGGGGACTGACGATGATCCTGCATTCCTTCGGGAAGACGACGATGGAAGGACTGGGTGGGAGAATGACGGGCCGGGTGGAGAATGGCCGGGGAGGGGGGTTGTTGGCCCGGGATTGAATATGCAGATTCTGTTGTGATGGGGGAATAGTTTAGAATCTAAAACTGTTGGAGATTCTTTTTCTTTTTTTTTTAATTAATTTGGTGCATTGCACTGAATTCGTAATTTTTGCACTTGGTCAAGTGCATTAATCAAACACTGAAAAAGACACATTTTTTCAATATTCATAAATGTAGTATACCAATTCTAGAAGTGGGCCTTTTTAAAAAAAATTGTACATTATAATTGAATCATTTCTATTGCACATAGCATGCTATTGTGCTTGAAGTAATGAACTATGCATTTGAAATATGAACAAATTCGTATATTTGAACAAAGAATCACCCGTACGCAACATTTTTGGATTGGGATTTTGAATCAAACATTGATCTTGCTTTTAAAATCAATTCCATGGTATTATGAAATATTTTTATGTAATTTAAAAAATAACACACCATCAATTTATTATCAATTCATTGCTACACTTGAAAAAAAAGCTTAAAATAAACACACAAAATACCATAATTACTAAGTATAATAACTATTTCTACTAATAAAAACTATATAGAATAGTATGCTCTACTATAAATATTTGTATGCAAATTGTGAACATACTAATCCATTGTGTCCGGCGTCTTTACAATTACCCCTGATGATTGAATTCCTACCTCTACTTCTTCTTTATAACCTACAGGACCCCATAGAACATCTACTTCAGTCTTCTTAGGTCTTGTAGTTAGTATTGCAGAAATTTCAAGTGGAATTCCAAATTCTGCATCATTCAAGGACCTATTAACTTGACCTTCACCTTCTGAAAAAGGTATTGGATTCATGGATGACGTCTCTTCCAATATTGAAGTGACTTGTTCATATTTGTATGCTCCTTCAATGCCACTTTGACGATGTCGAATACCTTCCTGATTGTAGTACATTCCATTTGCTCCTCTTGTCATTTCTTCTTCAACAATAGCCCATGCATAACACATCCTATCTATCTGTGTTTCACCTCCCACTATTATTGTAGTCATGTCTTTTGAAATTGTTGAAGGCAAGTCTCCTCTATACCGCTCAAGAATACTGTCAACCATATTTACATCTATTTCTTCCCTTGTGTGAGTTATTGCTCTTGCCAAGGAAATATTCTCTTTTGTTTCCATCACTACATCCTCTGTTGAAGGATCCACTTCTTCAAAAAGAACAGTTTCTGCATCCATACGAAATTCACGTTCCACTTCATCTATTCCTTTGTCAGCCGTACCTCTTTCGACTAGTATGTTCACCTCCATTTCCGTCACTACCTCCTCCATAGAAGAAACAACTTCTGCTTGCACTAGAAATTCACTTTGTTTCTCTTGCATGGCCTCAAGATTATCTTTGCTTACTTCATTCTTTTGAATAGAATGTTGTTCAAGTACGTCGTCTGTATCTTTGTTTGTCGTACTATTTTTTGGAACACTCGCTTGTCCTATAGATGCTTCAAGATCTGTAGATGCATCTACCATCGATACATCATATGCTGGTTTTTTGTTTTTCAATTTCTTTGAAGGTTCATATACTTCTTTTTTACGAGTGCCTTTCCCTTTCTTTTCCCTTAGCACCTTTTGCTTCGATGAATCACTTTTTTCTTCTATTAAATCATCATTTTGCTCTATAGAGTCATCTTCTAAATCCGATGTATCTTCTTCTGAGTTCAATGTATCATTTTCTGTCTCATCCTCCGTATCTTCTTCCTCTTCATCGTATTCTTCTTCATCGTATTCTGATTCATCGTATTCTTCATCTTCTTCGTGTCCTTCTCTCACTGGTGTATCTTCTGAGTACAAATCTTCGCCATCTTCTATATCCCCTTCTTCATCTCCAAATATCTCTTCCATAATATCATCTTCTTTTGTCCTCGTATGTACCATATGAACAGAAGAAGATTATATATGAAGAGCACCAATATTTTGTGGCCGTACTACTTCTGCACTTCTAGTTACTACCATTATAGTTGTCCCTGCTTGATTTCCTGTAGGATTTACTTCTTGCAATGTATTGTTCAAAAAACGAGTTCAATCTATGGATCCATCCATGATAATCACTTCATTGCCCACAAATAAAGTCTTCAATATACTTGATATAGTTGTCGTAATGCCCACTCCTATTAACCCCCATTTCTTTGGTAAATATGTAGCAACCAACCTCTACAACTCAAGGGGGGGGGTTCTCTCCAAATTGTCTACCTCACAAGGCATAGTAGCTTCACTCCATGAATCCGTAAACACCACTGGTACTTGTTGAGGATTATTTCGTAGGTTTTCTATCACCCTTGATGCAAAGAGATGTATCATTACAATAGCAATATCCCCTATTGCTTGTACTGTGCGCTCCCTTTCTCCATTGTGTTGCAAATCATCAACATATGATGATACGGTTTGTTGTTGAAAAACCCACACACCTCTACACCATGTACAATTTGTTGGTAGTTCCATCTTCTCCTTCAAGTCCATGTCAAAATGTACTCCTGCTGGAAACAAAAACACTACACTCCACCGATGTGTGCCTACCATCTATTGGTGCAATTTTTCCATTACTGCACTGTACTCATCCTCTGTCCATGCTTCATCATCTCCTCTTATTCCACATTGCCTACAATCGAATATCCACAAGCAAGGGGTTCTCAATTCGACGACCCCTTGTGAGAAAAAACCTCTTCCACAGCGATTAAGAACGTTTGTAATTGCATCTCCATGTGCGATACATGGTACATTTAGCTGCTAATTCCATTTGACTTCCTGTAGGTTTCTCACATTCCTACTTATGCCTTGATAACCAAATTGTCCTCGTTGAATGCTAGCATAATGATCTTTGATCATTAGAGATATTAAATTCGCTAACCTACCTAATGCCTCCATTGTCTTCACTGTTGGAGATGACCAAGCTTTCTTCATTTTCTATCAACTACTTCAGCAAGTACCTTCAATTGAGTACGGTTCACGCCCTCAAATTTTTGCACATCAATGGAGAAAAAATCTTGCATGCTTCTTGGATTTTCCACCTTTGCATCAACCATCAACCAACGTATTGCATTTCGTATAGTTTCTTTCTATTGAATGTGATCTGTTGTTCAAGCCAAAATATCTTTCATTGGAGCATTATTGCTTGCATTGTTGAAGAAAAATCTTTGTCTTGGACGTCGATCACCAACCATAGGTTTTGCAACCATTTTCTTAGCTAACCGCAAATACACTGTCTTCGGAACCTTCATTAGAAGTCTCAACCAAAGCCGTTCCATCCTCTTCCTCCCTTGTTGGATGTCAATGTTTGGATCCAAAGATTTTTGGTCGGCATATCTTTTCCACTTCTGCAAATCCTCTTTACTGTACCATAAGATCCCATCGTCATAATCATGACAAACTTGAAGAACTGCTTGATACACCACTTCATCTTCTTGCCATGCATGACGAGTGTACTCAGCCATCCTTTTGTACATCACCCCCAATGATACACTTCGTCCAGAAAACCTCGTCCAATGTAATGCACTTGCTTCCATTGTCACAGCCTTGGCTCGTTGTGCATCATCTGCATGAACCTTAGGATTGGGTTTACCGCATGCTATCCAAATAGCTCGTAGCTTCATCAAATCTTCTTCCATAGTATAAAATGTTCTTTCAAATTCCCGTGCATTTATTCGTACTGAAGCCTCTATATAAACTTTAGGATCATTGTAGACAAGGAATCGAGCTTTCCTATCTACAAACTTCTTGTGGTACTCTTCTTCTTTCATCAAACCTGCTTTATATTCCTGCTTAGCTTGTTTACATGCCGCAACCACATGTTGACCATCTACAGGTTTCCAAATGATATTATTTTGCAACCAATTCATCTTTGTCATATTCGGATCATCAAGAACTGCTGAAGCATTATGCAAAAATGCTGCTTGAAAGTTTTTCACTGCATCTTCATAAGAAAACGGAATTTCCCTTTGCATTGGAGCACCATCAACATCTACATCAATTTGAATATAAGCTATTGAGCGTAAGGTAAGTGCTGACATATGTGGCTCATATTTTCCACAAAGTCGCTTGTATGTTTCTGCAGCTGTCAATGCGCGGTGATTTGTTTCCACATTCTTGACATCCCGTATGTTTGCAACCTTTGCAGAAAAAACAAGGTCCATTCCTCAAATGTATCTAGCCAAATATTCATCATGTGTTGGAAATTTTACAAGTGGACCAATACTTGCTGACTTGTATTGTATAACTATATCCTCTCCATCATCAAAGACCTCTTCGAAAACTCCTAACTCTTCCAGACGTTCCACATTATTTGTAGTATCATCTGCATTTGCACGTGTCCTTGTTCTATCCAAAGTTGTTGTTTCAGAATGAGCATGTTGCACAACTTTCCTTCCTCTTTCACGTGGTAACAATACTCTTTGTGCTCCAAATGTTTGAAGTGTACAAAGACATGTTGTAGTTGCTCCTGATGACTCAACTCCACTTTTCTCCATCAACAATGTACCCCTCTCTCTTATTGATGAACCACCTTATGTAGATGTTGATGTATTTTGTAGAAGTAGTTCAACAAATGTACCCACTTTTGGTGTTGAGTGCACAGCACGTATTTCTTGTGATCCCATACCTTGAATTCTTCTGACATTTCTTTGTTGTGCTGTTGGATTGGAGGATGTAATATCTTCCATCGATTCTGCTACTGTACGTCTCTTGCGACGCTCTTGAATGGGCACCCAATGAACATTCACTGGATTTGCTAAAATCCTATATATAGGATCAGTTTCTTCAAGAACTGGTGGAGGAGTTCTGTCAAGAACATTTTGTGGAGTCGTTCTTTTCAACTCTTCATATGCCAGCATTTCTTGCAAAAGTCTTCGAGCTCGTACAACATCCTCTGGATTTAATTTTTGGAACCTTTCCACTGCTTCACTGCGTGCAAATCGAAGCTCTTCAGGCATAGAGGTCCAATTCTCCTGAAGTTTACGTAGAACCCGCATAGGTTTATCAACATCCAAGCAACACTGAGAAATAGTTGCCATCATGAATTGCCTTTGCAACTGGAACTTGCAAGTCTTCCCTTCTTCCATTCCTACTTGCAAAAAAATCACATCTTGTAGTGCAGTGGTAATTGAGAGTAGTTTTTTATGTTCATGCCCTATTGCTGCCCAATGCAACCCATCTTGCAATGCTCACTCTGTGATCCATAACATTGGTGTTCCAGGGTTCGTTGCCACGATCCACCATCCATGCTTGATCCATGTACTGAAAATCTTAGGGGCCATGGTAGTCCTATTTTTAAGCATCATACAACAATTCAACAAAAAACCTTTAGTATTTGAATAGGATTCTCACATCCATTCCAACTATTATAACATCTAGAATGTGAAAATCAATGTTAGAATTCACATTTTCAATTCAATTAGCCCAAAACTACAAAAAAATTCAGTGAAAAACCTAAGTTTTACGTTGACATGTATTATTATATATGTAAAACATTAGATACTATGACTACGATATATAGTTGATAATATGTTTTAATGTTATATTGATACAACCTACAGATATGAATGTATTCCTTACACTGCAATTTCTTGATGTCAAAATTGATAATGAACATAGTTCCTAATAATTATCTTTACATTTCTTTGTCTCACTAAGCTACTTATAAAACTCTGAATGGTATTTTTTATTTTCAAAATACTTTTGCGAAATTTTTTAATTCATTGTACTTTCTTCCTAACATGAAGGTACTATTATAATTTTCATTTCTTGTACACTTGTTGTTGTACAATGGTTGAATAGAATTATTGATTAGTTATGTGACATGGATATTCACTTTCATGAAAGCCCCTTGCAAATTGAAACAATTACAATATGCAAGAATAAAATGAACTTGATGATAGAAATGTTATAAACTTATAGAAGCATAGTATTTGGAATGTTGTCTACTTTGTGAACTTCTCTACATTAGTTGAATTGATGTCCCTTTGTCATCAAAAGTAATAATATTTGCAAGTATAGGACAAAGTAACCTTCTTTAATGAATTTTCATGTATATGATCTTGAAAGAACTATTCTTTACATAAAGTTTGCTACTACTATCACTTTCAATTCCCTATCATCAAATTATATTTTCCAAGTGTTATTGCAATCATTACAAATTTCATAGAACACAAAACAAATTGTCCTCAGTGCTAGTAATAATTCCTTGTCAAAGATACTTGCACACAAATTTCTACATCGCAATACCTTTATTAGAATGCACTTCTTCGTTTTTTCTTATTGCTTAATCCTTCTTCCTCTACAGTTCAAATTTCCAAAAAACATTTATTAGTTCTTTCATTGGGACCTTGGTACCAAAAAAATAGAAATGCAATTTAAAGTTCACCATCTTGAACTTCAAAAAGGTAGAAGCCTTTATATTCACTACTCGCACATTCAGAAATACTAAATCCACTTTCAGAATCTATAGTATTTGTACTTCATCTTCTTCAATTTAAAAAAAAAATTAATGTAGATACTACACACAAATGATATTTTATTGGAATTTTGATAAAGCATCTATAGCTTCTGGAACCATCACATTATTATATCCAAAACTCATACAACTAGGAACAACGTACATGTTGTACATCCTTTGCTTTTAAGAAAAACAACTACCACTTGAACCTTAAACCATAATCATAGTGACACTAAAGAAATTGTTTGGTATTCTTTTTTTGGTTTAGAATACATTGAAGTGAAATGATATGAATGCCATGACCAACAATTTCTATGAGAAGAAAAAATCATTAACCTTCTTGGACTTCAAAGGAAATAGATGTATACCACAAATATCATTAATACAATGGCAATTGCCTCTTTATATATGTATATATAAAAAAAAAGCTTTCATAAAAAAACTTCATATATAATATGATAGTTATTTTGACTTATTACTTTATGTTTCTAAATTTATATAGAACATGGCAATTGAAGAGAGAGATTTCACTTTATTTATATAAAATTCCATTGAATATGACTAGTACAAAAGAAAAAGGTATTTAAATAAATGTATCAAAAAGTTTTAGAATTCATTTATGATTTCTACTTTAGTATTTATTCAATTCATTGTTTTTTCCAATCATAATTCTATGTCTATTTATTTATTTGAATTTAAAATAAAAATATAATTAGTATTGTGATACAATGAAATTTTTTCAAAATTTCAATAGAAAATACTACAATTTGAATACATTTTAGGAACTTTAAGTTCTTTATATTGCACTGTATTTGTATTTGCCTGAGTTCAAATTTTTTTTTCATAAATTATAGATGATTTCATTTTCAATAGAACATAAATGTAACCCCTATACTACCATTGTCTCCTTGGTGGACAAAATGGAATTGAGTAGGCTCCTACAATTGCAATATTCATCAAAAATTTGTGGAACTTTTTGTGAAATTAAAAAGACACAATAGTTTTTGGAAATATAGTTTCCTTCTCAATTGCAGTCCAATTACAGAAGTTATGATTGAAAAGGTCCTTTTGTGGATGCAATATGCAAAACTATGTCCCTTTAGAAAAGATTCTAATTTTCTAAAAAATGAGTTATTTAAGGAGTATAATAAAATCTACATATAAAGCTTTATTTCATTCCAATTTGATTTGTTAGAAGACAATTATGGACAAATTTTGGCTCTAATTAACTTAAAACTTATAAACAAAGTATATAAACTTTTTTGGAATAATTTGAGTTCATATTTACAATTGGAGGACCCAAATTAACTAAGAGAGATGTTTCCAATAAAATCCAAACAGCACAAAATAGGGAGTCTTTTTTTTACATTCACCCTTGCCTAGACCTTTGCAAGAGCCTCATTGCACTACTATAGACTTGATCCATAAACATGAGCAAGTGAGTATAAATGGAAGTGGACTTCTAGATTCACTTTAATTTTAGTCACACTAATCACACTCCCAAGAGGGCCAGGGAGTTGGGGATTGATAATTTCACATTGATTTTTGAATCAAGAATTGTATGATAAGTTCTACAATTACTTTAAATTTTAAATTTATTTAAATTTGATTCCTTTGAGGTTTTTAATTTTTAATTTAAATTTATATGATTCTTCTAAGGATTTTCAATTTTTCCAAATTTATTTTTGTTTGATTCTTCTTGAGGTTTCAGATGAACCTTTGTTGCCATAAAAGTTGCTTGAGGAAACTGACAACAACCAATGTCTTTTATGTCAAATTTTTATATGACTTCTAGTGCAGATTTCAATCTAATTTTCTAAGTTTTTGATGGAGTCAAACTCTCTGTTTTTTTAATCTTATTAAAATTGTGGGAAATGTTGAATTGTTGTTATAAGTATCATGTTTTTGGGTAGTCCCGTCCTTCTTGAAAGCGTGATATCCTAGCTTTCTGGCTTCCTGTAATTTTAGAATGCTTGCTTTCCTACTAGATGTAGATGAGATTATTTTTGCTCGTTGAATCCAGAGAGTTGACTAAGAATTCCAGGATAGTATGGCAAACCTAGAGTACCTCGATCACACTTGAGAATTCCAGGATTTCCATTGACAAAGCAACAAGATTGCAAGTAGAGAAATCCGGGACACCCTAATACCGCAAACCCTGACTATAAATCCAAACCCAGTCAACAGAGGACAACTTGATACTGAAACCTTGATTTATCCGGTTGTAGTGTTCCAATTTCGGGACTTCAAACAATGAAGTAGTAGGATCGCAAGGTAGTGGTGTCGATTAGGTTCGGGTTCTTGTTGAGGTTGATCAAGATTTAGACTGGGTTACATGAGGTGCGGGTGTGGGACTAGAGAAATGCGAGACTACAGAAATTTGGGACAGGCACAGGGAGAACACCTCAATCCTTGATTGAAAGTTCCGGAAACAAGTCGAAGCAGAAATATAAGCGCAAGTTAGAGTAGGCAGACAAACAACTGCGAGGTTGGACTAGACAGATAGTTGCAAATCAGATTGAGAGTTTCGGGACAGGCGCAAGTCAGAGCAGATAGCGCGGAGTCGAACAACGCAGAGCAGAGAGCTTATTTGTAAACAGTGCAAGTCGGAGCAAACAGCGCGTGAGGTCGGACCACATAGACAGCGCTGCAAGGTGGGAGCGCGGAGCAGGGACCACATAGACAGTGCCGCGAGGTCGGAGCGCGGAGCAGAGTGACAACGCAAGTCGGAGTAAGCAGACAGAGTAATGGAAAGTGAGAAATAACGAAGGGTAGGGTGGGGAGAAGAAGACCCTGTGTACCTGCGGAGATGCAGATCCCGCGACAATACCACGGCCGACCTCCGAGGATGGACCCCATAACCAACTCCGTAGAGTTGCGCGGGGGGGTGGAGGTAAAGTCCCGCAGTTCCGTAGTTCCGCAGTGCTGCAGTCCCGGAGTCTAGGAGTCCAGGAGTTCAGGAGTCCCGGAGTCCCGGAGTCCAGAAGTCTGGGAGTCCGGAGTCCAGGAGTCTAGAGTCCGGGAGTCCCGAAGTCCCAAGTCCCAGAGTCTCGGAGTCCCGAGTCCAGGAATGGGCAATTTCGTTAAAATGGCGGTATTCCATGTGCCATTTTGACATGAGCGACCATTAAGGTGCTTTTGTATTGTGCTATGTACTAGTCGTTGGACGTAGCGCTGGTGAGTGGCAAATGGACCCCTTGCATACGAGTGCAAGGATTTATATATAGGACTTGTGCAAAAGACAATGACTATAGATGTTGTTAGTGAAAGTCTTGGTAGACTAATAGGTAGAACGTGGAATTTTTGTCATGGAGTTGTTGGTGCTTGACATGGGTGTCATTGCCCATTGAAGTGGAGGGGGGGAAATATTTGTGTTCATCATCATGATGGGCACAAGTTTGGGTACTTGTTTAGATTTGCATCGTTCATGAGTGCGTGGTCAATGAAGTTGCTATCTAAAATATGTCATGTTGGAATGGATGCAAAATAGAAGGGCAAAAACTTGTATTTTAGATTGAACAAAATGGAGGTTGCATACAAAGATCGAGGACTAGGCAACCTATGATGCCTATAGTCTATTCAAAATTGTACAATCCGCTGCAATGTCATCAGACGAGAAAAACTATCACTACATGTTGCATAATATGTGAAGGTCCACCTTTTACAATACAAAGGGGCATCGCAAGCATCAAATATGACTTTTAGAATAGTCGTCTTCCATGATTTCATATTCACCAACCTTGTTCTTCTTCAACAATTCGACGTAAATGATCCATTGCAAACTGCACTTGTTGACGAGGAGCAATGAAACTATTTTCATCGTTCTTCTTTGGTTTCCATGATGCCATGATGCTATATGTGGAAACATAGTCAGCTTTGTCGGCCGTTCGGTCAATCTTCCATCTGAAATTAGGCTTTGTGTCCCACCCCACATACAACCGTTGCACATCTTTGGATGTTCCACATGGGGTGTACCATTGCACTAAGACTTTGCGAAAGTAAATGGCCGTGGGATCAAATTGTGGATTTTCTACTGCCCTCCCGAGCCATACGGACTCAAGACAATCCAATCTTGGCCTCACAAAGAGGTAGAATCCCTCGCGAACATCAGTGACTACGTTGTATGCTGGTGGAGGCCTTCCCTCTAGAGTACCAATGTAAGGATCTTCGGTCTCCAACTCTTGATGTGTCCTTCCATCTTGCATGAAATCTGTCATAAGATCTCCAGGTTGTTGAGTCTGAGGCCAAAATCCTTGTTGCAATTCATTAGATTGGGAGGAGTCTTCTTCGCCTCCGTGCAGTATGGCATTTCTCACGCGGGTCCAATACGTGACCAAGTTTGACATGTAGGCTTTGTACTCCACCGTCCCATCTTCTTCGGATATGTCCTTCCAATGTTGGATGTATCCATCAAGTCCACGCAAAATCTCAGCTTCGTTTGTCATCTTCTTCGGGGTCACGCTCGGTGGATCACCTTGAGGAAGTATAGGTCTATGGTCGACATCTTCCTTCCATAGCTTCAACCCCCCTTCAGGCAACCATGGAATGTCTGTACACGCCAATTTGTATTGCATGATAGGCCATCCATTGTCATCCATGAAGAATTTGTACTGTCTCCCATGAGAGTGGCCCACCAATTGTTTATTGTGCATCCCAATATAAGGTTTGACAATGCCCTGTAGAGTCTTCTCAACAACATGCTTGGCAAATAGATACTTGCTGGTGTTGATCAAGCTGAAGACTCCCCACACGTGCGAGGATATGATCGATCCAAGAGGCGTGGTCGAAAAAATGCGGAGTGCAAATTTGCCAACCCTATTGGTTAACATATGGCAAGCTACTGGTCATTGGAAAGCTATGGGTCACCGTGCAAGTGGTGGCCAAATAAGGTAGGGATGGTCAGACCTCCTTTTTTAGGAGGGCACCTCTCCTTCCTCATCCCTCTCTTCCTTCCTTTTTGAGGAAGAAAGTCCGTGCACCATATATTTGAGGGGAAGCTAGGAATGATGTAAACAATGGTGGACCCTTCGGAGAAATCCGTATTCAAATTGAATAAAGTATTTGTTCTTCGAACCAAAACTGTGTTTTGGTTGGCATGCACGCACTTTGATTTTAATGAGCTTTTTCTTCCATGTTGTTTTATTCATCGTTTGTTTGTTCCCACAATGCACCCCCACGACTGACTCAATTGTTCGAGTATTGAATAAAACATATCATGTTATTCAGTGCATATCATGTCAAACTTGCCTTGGTTGGAGTGGTATTCAATGAAGTTGAAACAAAAGGATTAGGCAAGTTGTAGAGGATCCTTCCGTTGGGGAAATTGTAATAGGCAAGTGATTGTGTAGATGCTAGTTTCTATGTGAAGGAAGTAGCAAGCTAGCAATCAAATTCTATGGTCTATTGCACTCTTTTTAAAAATCTAATTCTTCTACGGACTTTGCTCCCATGTACATTTGGCTACGCAAACTTCTTAGTGGCGATGGAGGAAATTGTAGCAAGTTCCATGAACGATGCTGTCCACTAAACCGACCCTCAATGCCATCTTCCTCTGAGACCATGGAGTGACTGGAGTCTAGTACAAGACTCTAAGACCTAAGACTATTGAATTGCCCAAAAAGAAACCCGCATTGCACTATCTCTTTGGCTTCCCTATTTTCCAATAGGCGAAAATGCTCGAGTCTTCTATTGTATGTTCCTCCATCATGACCTCAATCTAAGCTTCCCAATCATGGAGGGGCTCCAACAAATTGATATTCCTCCTCATTGCTAGTTACTACTAGGCTTTCTATTGGATGGCTGAGTTTCTCAATGTCTACTCCTGCATTGACATTCAAGGAAGAAGCCCAATTTCCACCAAAAGCCCACTCCATATCTTTGCGGCACCTAATATTTGGGCCATGTTGAGCTCTTACATGTGCTCCATTCCATCCCATGAGCGCTGAAAAACCAGTAGAATATGTACTTTAGCAACCCTACAAGCCGCCTCTCAACAAGTTTCCGATCTTCTCTGCTACCCAAAACCGCCATTTCAATGGAATTTCACCATTTTAACGAAATTGACTATAGGAGTTCGGCTTTAATTCGGCTTAATTTCAGATTAATTCGGCTTTGATTCAGCTTTATTTCGGATTTGAGTTCCGGAGTCCTCTAGTCCAGGAGTCCAGAAGTCTAGAAGTCCAGGATGAATTCAGAATGAACTCGGCATGAGTGCGGCATGAGTTCGACTTTAGTTTGGCTTGAGTTTGGCTTGAGTTTGGCTTGAATTCGGCTTGAGTTCGGCTTGAGTTCGGCTTGAGTTCGGCTTTAATTTGGCTTTAATTCGGCTTTAATTTGGCTTTAATTCGGCTTTAATTCGGCTTTAATTTGTTATTTATTGCGGATTTATTGCGGATTTAATTCGGGATTTATTGCGGATTTAATTCGGGATTTATTGCGGATTTATTCGGATTTAATTCGACTTTTATTCGGGATTTCTTCGGATTTCTTCGGATTTATTCAGATCATATGTCGCTAATGGGTTTTGAACCTAAATCTTTGGTATGACAATGCACACTCTTAATGCACATACTTCACCTATGGCTTACCATGAATGCAACTACTATCATGAATGATTGTTGTATTATTCTTATTTACTTTATTAGCTTGTTATGACTTATGCTCTTTGTGGTATCATTTCTCCTTAGGTTTGTTACTAAGAGTATGTGCTGTTTTTTTTGGGAAGGACATTTTTGGCTTCATTTCCATTTTTTTTTTTAAATTTTGACTAAAAAAGTGGACATGTGCGTGCCATTTGATTTGTACATGAATGATATTTCAAAATTCAATTGGAAAATATATGTACCCGAATGTTGAAAATGACGTAATCATTGGCAAGTTGGTAAATTTGAATTCTTTCTTGAAGGCAAGTTGGCTACATGCTTGAAAATTTACAAATCATTTAGAATTGTCTATCATATAGGACAAAAATACTATGTGAAAAAAAGGAATGAATCACTTAAAACATTAATTTAAAAAAAAAATTATGTATTGAATTGGAAAACACGAATCCCAATGGTTGTAATTTTTTAATTTAAAAATTGCACATGATGTTCTAAATTTTTTGCAAAAAATATTGATAATTGAGTTAAATACTACACATCATGGTTTATTTAATAGTACAGAATCCATAAATACCTGTGAACTTAAATTCTTCATATCTTTTGATTTGTTCATCGAAATTGAACGATTCATAACTTTTTAAATGTGTAGAAGTACAGAAAACCAAATTAAAATTTAATTTTTTGGAAAAAGAAAGGTTTTCTTATGTGCCCAAACCGCACAAATTAATACAACAAACAGTTACATATTAGGTCATAATTTTTTGTTTCTATTTCCTAATGTTCTAAATGTTGAACATATGAAAGATGTTCCTCGTCCCCACCTTTCATAAAAATTTGAGCCTAAAATATGCAAATGTCAACCTTAAATATGTGAACTATGTCATTAATTGAATGAATTGACTTTTATAGTTTGTAAGTAACATTGAAAACTACAGCCCTTACCTCCTTGTTTTGTGACTTAAAGAAATTCATTTATTAGCAAAGATGTCCTTGGAATGCACATTGTCATTGATTGTCTTCAATTCACTATTTTGTAGAGGAATAATTTAAGGATGTTTTTTTGGCTTGCAATTGTTCGCAAGAGAGTTAGTAAAAGCAATATGTGGAATTTGAGTTATTGAGGTAAAATACAATATAGTTAGAGAAGAATCCATATACCAAATCTCCAATTCTCTTATTTAAAAAATATTAAGCAAGCTAATTTTTAACCTTTATCAAAATCATGCAACAAGTAAGTAAGCTAGGCTACTACCTCATTGAAACTTTAACAAACATTATTTTTTTAGTATAATGGATGGATGGATTTACTTCTTTCATTTTCTATAGTTTCGACAATATGCCTTTGGACAAATTCATCATCTAAACATAGGATGGTGTGGAAACAAATTGTATATATAGCATTGTTTCTTATTCCTAAAATACAAATTATGGACAAAGAGATGACAAAACATACACTGTTGGATATAGAATTTAACAATTAGCATCATTCATTTTGATGTCAATTGAACATGTAAAGCTCATCAAGTCATCATGGTCAGAAATAATAACATACCTACAAAATACTTGATCATTTTTTTGCTTTGGAGACATGTGCAAGACACAATAATGATTCAAATAAGGAGTGCTATGTGTTATTCAATTCAATTGAATATGAATACAATGTTTAGTCACAGTTGGAAGCTTATTGTGCACCTTCTATATGAAATATAAGATATATATTTTTGAAGATGTAGGGTTGAACTACACAATCACTGTACGATAGAAGGTAGAGCCACTCGTAACTGACCAAATAAAGAATGATGAACGTATTGGAAGCAGCTAAAGCATTAGAAATATTCTTGGAAGTGCATGAACAAAAATGCCAATGCTTGCATATATATATATATATATATATATATATATATATATATACACATACACACACAAAAAAACTTTGGTGATTTTTTGAAATGAAATGAAATTACTATTTATTTTTGAAGCCCAAAGTTAGTCTTGACCTATGTCCAATGTATAGAGTCTTGTAAAACCGCTCATTTAAGAGACTACTTCTTGCTCACTTTGGCATTTAAAACTAAATCTAAACCAAACATGTATGTCATGACAAGATTGTTGGAATTGATGATTGGAAATCAAGATCTCATGATTATAAATGAGTTCAAACTTCTCTTGAATTTAAGCCACCCTATTGATTGATAATGGGGCTATGGTTGAGAATGGGTACCTGTAGAACGTGAGAATTTTGGAAGGATTTCTATTAATAGTGTTGAATCCAATTTTGGTGTCAAACTACAGGTTTTTAGCTTGTTGATTAAATGAAGAGTTGCAAAAAGAACATTGTGGAGCTAATCAAGTGTGAATGAGTATGTAGTGCATTGGAAGGTTGCCTAATAGGATCCATAGGGTTGAGTTCTTGTTGTTGCCCCTTGCTATTTAGGATTTGAAGCGTTGGAGCCGTGTGGTATTTGTGCTTTCCAAGTTGGTCATTCTCGGCACCCACTGTTGAGAGTCCAGTGTGAGTCCAGCCTCCAAGTCGGCTGTATTTGTTATTTCGTTGTGCAATTAATACAAATCGGAGTTGAGTTGCCTATTTAGAGTATTGTGTGTGTTAAATTGTTTTGTATGCCGAGTTTGTGGAATTGTTATGTGTGAATTTAATTGTGTGTAGTACTAATTGGAATTGAATTTGCATGTATGGAATTTGATCGAATTGGAATTGATAGAATTGTTTATGGCTAAATTTGTGTGATGAATTGTGCTTGACTATGTTATGATTTAATTAAATCAATTTGGTATTTGTGTTCAGTGTGAAATTTGTATGCCAATTTGAATTGTTAAAATTGATAGGGTATGAGTACAATTGGGTGTGTCATTGTAGTTTTTAATTGCCTGAATTGTAATAAGAATCCACCTAATTGAAATGTGAATGATTTAATGTGAGTTTGTCTTTGTGTTAATTGGTAAATGTGTAATGTTGGTTGTGATTGCCAATGGGTGAAATGAATTGTTAGAATTTTTGAGAGAATTAAATTAGTGTCTAGCTAAGTAATTGAGAGTTTGGATTTAATTCCTATTATAAGTTGATTGATAGTGTCTTACAATGAAAGTGGAACAGTTTATATAGATTGTTGAGTTGGTTGTGAGATAGATATAGTATCAAGGTGAATTTGCCCATTTTGGATAATATAAAATTAGCAAGAAGTGGTGAAGCATTTGCCAAGATGGAATTAGATGATGGTGAATGTAAGGAATTCCAAGTTGGTAAGGATTGAATGCCAGCCTATTGCTGAGAAGAAATACCAAGTCGACTGCTGTGAAGATTCAAGCCCAGTTGGAAGCCGATAAGTCCCTGTGTGCTGAAAATTGATTAACCAGTTGGTGAAAAGAATCCAAGTTGGAATCAATAAAAGAAATAAAGAGACAACTTGAGAGATAACTCCGTCCTAACCCTTGTGGCCTTTAAGAGTGGAGTGTAGAATGCAATTAGGCTTAGAGTGAGAAAATGTTATTTGAAATATTTAAGTTGTGCCACCGAATAGGATATTGAACAACTAATCGTAAATCCTATTTGACATTCTCCCTAGGAACGAATTTAAATACTATTAGATAGTTTTAAGAAATTATAAATTATCTCAACTTACAGTAACTCTACCTTATATATAATAGAAGTGCTTTCCATGATAATAGATGTCATTGAAGAGAAGTGGTTCTTCATGATATCAGAGTTGAACTTAGGAAAATGGTAGTTGTTAGTGTTGTATGTTTTCAAAACACCTTCAATTGTTCTAAGTGAAAGTGGTAACAATTTGGTTTTCATTAAGAAATTATATGAGAATTGAACATTTTTACAATGTACAATGAAGGAGAAGGAGTGCCATTTTATTTGGAAAGTGTTAAATTTTGTAGCTCAATCTTTAGTTAAATAAAATGGTTCTCATGAAGTGAAGGTATAACTGTAGGAACCTAGGAGGACAATAGATGCTAGGGGTTTTGGAAGTCCTGTGGTATGCCATTGCTGGCAACAAGAGGAAGGCCTGATGGAGAGAGCGTCGGCCAAAGAATTATTAAAGCATGTCGCGCAAGACTATTTCAAGGTGGTGTGTTTGGAAGGCATAACGTTGAAGTACATGGAGGTGTAAACACTGTAGAGCTCATCACTGAAGAAGGAGCTACTGTTGGAACAGGAGTAATCGATGAAAGTCTTAAATGTAGAATGGAATTGCATCACGTGAAGCTCTAGTCCCATGAGGTTGTTGTATGTGTACTTCATGTTATAGATGGCTCCATATGGACTGGAGAATTAATAGGGGAGTGTCTTGGTCAGTGTGTGGGGTTGGTGATTCGTTGGAGAAAATCAAGAATTTGAACTGTAAGTGATGGAATGCCAAGTACTTCAGAATCGAGAGGAAGGCAAAATGATAATGTTTCTCCCGTATCGACCCCGGAGTTTGAATTCCACGAGAGCAATAGTAGTCCAAGTTCTCCAGAAATGTCATAGAGTGCATCTGAGAATATGAACACCCCTCAACAAAGATCTCCAACAAGTGAACAAGGAACTAGTAGCGGACCTTTTCAAGAAATAATGGATGGATTACCAAAAGCTGGAGCTACCCGAAGTTATTCAATGGTAAACTGAAGGAGATGAAAAAGAGGCCCACATAAAAGAAGACAATCAATGAATCAGAAGGTGACATTGCAAAGTGTAGTAGCGGCAAAAAATGAAGGTGCATGCAAAAGGAATTGCCTCAAGAGAATAGATGAAAATTACATATTGAATCAGAGGTATATGGCATGGGGGCAGAAGTATGATCTTCGATCAACCTGGATACTGTAGATGTTGAGTGCTTTCTTCAAAAGAACAAAAGGAGGAAAGAGACACAAGTATGAGACAAAATTAGATGGCTTTGACGTTTGCAATGCGTGCTATGCGAAAGCGCTTGGTTATTTGCAACAGAAGTTCAAGCAATTGAAGCAATCACAACAAATCTATGGAAAAGTAATTGCAGTACATGGGAATACATGCCACTTGAGAGAAGGAGCAAAAAAGTCTGCAGCATGTACAAGTTTTGAAGAATTTGTGAAAGAACTTGGATGCACGCAACCTCACACATAAATACAAAGGAAAATAGATAACAACGTAGTACCATTGATACTATTACCCATGAACACAACAAAAGTAGATGTGTTTCACTACGTGAATGAAGAAGTAAAAAAGATGGAGGATGGAGAGCCATTAACTTTGAGTTCATTCCATCGGTTGTGGCGCGAGGAATTTCCACACATATAAATTCTACCATTTTCCCGATTTTCAAACTGCTACCATTGTTGGGAATATAAGTGTGGAATGAAATCTACAACAAATGCAACAGCTCATGTGGAGATAAAGAAATTGAACATTATACATATCCAACATCAAATGGAAGAGAGGCGTGATTATTGGTTGTTCAAGAAGTTAGTAATGATAACACCAGACTTGTACATGTGTTTAATAGTGGACGGTATGGACCTGAATACAACTATGGTTTCAAAGATGAGGCAATCCGTGAAGAACATAGAATCTCGGTTTGTAAAAATTCATCTTTGTGGAGTCCTAGTGCATGGAATTGGATTGTATGCAGATGTCTGGGTTGATGCACACCACAAGCATGACAGCAATCAAGTGATCACTATTATAATGCATGTACTGTTTGATGTACGAAGACGGAAGGGGAAGCTACCACCAACTTTACGAATTCAAGCGGACAATACTACTCGTGAAAACAAGAACATATACATGTTTGCATTATGTGCATCTCTAGTGAGCATGGGCTTTTTCCAAGAGGTGCAACTGAGCTTTCTAATTGTTGGGTATACACATGAAGACATTGACCAACGATTCAGCATTATCTCAAATACATTGAAGAGGAAGAATATTGATTCTATGGATGAGATGTTGGCTTTGGTAGAGAAAGGAACATCGTACACGGAAGCATTTGTAAGTGCACGTCAGTTAGAGAATGTTCGAGATTGGAAGTCTTTCATCTCACCACATCTTCTGCGGGGGGGAGAGCAATTAACAGGGATCACGTTTCCACACTACATGAGATTTTATATGGAGAGTGGAGTGCCTAAAGTGCAGTACAAGCACTTCAGTAAAGATGCATGGGGACCGGCAGAAGGGCATGTGCTTGCAATCCTTACCTACAACGGCAGAGAAGCCAACTTTAGCAGAAGTGTTTGCAGCAGATGAAAGAGAGTTGAGGGCTTTAGCAGATTTCATTGTTTACAAGGAAAAGTGTGTGGAGAGAAGATGGGATGTATTGAAGAACCTTAAAACAATTAACAAAACAGAGAAATTCATAGAATATTTGAAAGAATTTCCCAACTCGGATAGAAGTATAGAGACAAATAAGCCATTTTGGCCATTAGGCTTTGCAAATAATAGCGAAGAGACTACTAATTTAAATTCAGTGTTTGAAGAAGGGGAGCAATCAAATACGATGTCAACAACGGTAGACTCTATTATGGCTACAATGTCAAATCCTGAAGCTCAAGGGTATTTTAGTCCAAAGAGGAACAAATCAAAACAGGTTGTAGGGACAAGGGCTCCTAGAAGACGAAGAGTGATAGAAGGAGAAGAGACAATTGCAACAACAAGCACAGAAGAAGGTCAACATCCATTTCCAATATTTGATCCAGAGAAAGATCTTCAAGTTGGACAATTTGTTGCCCTTTCAATGGAGACTACTGAAGTAAGAGCAGGAGTGCCATTTTATATGGCAAAAATCTTGGAGCTTGGTGAGCGAAAGCGAGCAATAAAGATGAAGGTTATCTGGTATTGGCTAGTTCTAAAGGTGAGAGTAGAAGAAAGAGAAATCTCAAGCAAAGACTGGTACACAAATTGTATGGAAGCATTATGGGAGCCATCTCGTGAAAAGCACGGATGGGTGGAGAAAGAAGCAACTATATTTTCATGGAATGATATACTAAAAAAAACAAGGAGTGGATTTGTGCAAAAGAACAATGTATTAGTACATGAAGACATGACAGAGAAGGAAATTAGCATTCCAGCACTAGCGAAACCTCATTTGTTTGAATACATTGCGATGCAATTGGAAGAACTGGACAATGAACGACCACGAAATGATGTAGGTGCATACTAAATTTGAGTTTTACATTGATCAGGACTTTGGAGATTGGTAAATTCAGTGAAACAATGGTGTAGTAGGAGACCTTAGTTAGACATAGTACTGCATGTGAAATATTAAAGCTATTTGTAAATTCAATAAAGATTCTTTTTGTTGGTTTTTAAATGTTGAATTCTATATTCAAGTGTATGACCAATACATTGAATTTTACGTGCATTTTTTAAGAAAACTTTCTAATTTGCACAATAAAGAGGCAAATCAAATTTGAAGAAAAAAACCATTTTGTAAAGAGAAAGCAGTGCTCCCCTCTTTAATTTTGTATGCCCCCCCTCAAAGGGCAACTTTACCCCCTCCCTATTGGCGATGAGGTTGATTTTGCTCGAAAAATTTGTAAGTGCAATTTTATATGGCCAAGTGCAAAAATAACGAATTCAGTGTTCCATCATGAAGAATGGAGCACACACCAAGTGGTAGTTCTAATGAGGATGTGGCCACCTTCATATTCATTCAATTAATATAAAAATTAGTAAGAAAACTTGAGGCCTCTTTGAGGGTTTGGTTTTTTCCTAATGACATAGAATTCCAACCATGGTGATTTTAGCATTGTCTATATAACAAAAACTTTTTTAAAACTCTTGTAAGTCAAAATGAACAAAAAAGTGTTGAGTTTTTTGTTGACTTGAACATTGTACTATTCAAATCAATAAAAATTTGGTGACTATTTTGTTAACTTGTGCCAAATCAACTAAAAATTGTAAAAATGGTCAATACAGTACCCACTTCAATAAAAATTTGGTGATTTTTTGTTCATTTTAACATCATTTTCTAGTAGTGAGGGTTTAAGAAAGTAGGAATTAGAGTCACTAGAGTGCATGAACAAGTCATAAGTTCTTTTTCTACTACATATAGTTAACTCTATTACCTAGTTTTTGGAGGTATTGTTTTGAACAATGTGTCGACATTCTATTGTACATTTTTTATCTTTTAAAAGTGAATGTAGATAGGAGTAGCATTGGGCTAAATTCCACCGTGCTAGATTAAACATTGGATTTAGGGTGGGTGTTTTTGAATAGTGGCTTATTGCTTTAAGGTTCAAAACTACACTACTTCCATTTGAAAGTTTTGAGGGTGGTAGAAGGTAAAACAAATCATATGGGATATGTGAATTAAGACTGTGAATGATTCGCATATCCCTTATAGTTTGTTTTGACCTTTTATCATCCCATTTGTATAAAGAGCCTCTCTTATGTCACCAAAGTCACCTCTTTTATATCACCAGTGTGTGAGAGGCATGTCTTATTAACAAAAAAGTGTTAACTCTTTTGTTGATTTGGACGTTGTACTATTTGAATCAACAAAAATTCAGTGACCATTTTGTTAGCTTGTTCAAATCAAGAAAAAATTGTTAAAACGGTCAATACAGTATCCCAGTCAACAAAAAATTGTTAAATTTTTGTTGACTTGGATACCATTTTCTAGTAGTGAAGAAGTATGAACTAAAGAACAAGAAGAAACAAGAGTTAAAATGCAAGAAGAAGAAATAATTTTGATGCAACAAGAAACAAGAAGCATAAACTAAAAAGCAAGAAAAAGCAAGAGTTAAACTATGAACTAAAGAGCAACAAAAAGACAACAACTAAAAAACAAAATGAAGAAGCAACAAAAAATAAAAGTAAAAAATAACACAAGGCACGGAAAAAAAAGCCCAAAGAAGTGGTGGCTAAGGTTTCAAAACTTTAAAGAAGTGACGGCTAGGATTTTCAAAATCCTAAAGAAGTGGTGGCTAGGGTTTTTAAAACCCTAAAAAAGTGACGGTTAGGGTTTCTAAAACCTTACAGAAATGGCGGCTAAGATTTTCAAAACCCTAAAAAAGTGGCAACTAGAGTTTCAAAATCTTAGAAAAGTAGCGGTTAGAGTTTCAACATCCTAAAACAATGTCTTAACCATATTTTTTTTGGATTACCCATATTTTTTGAAGATCGCCCTAAAAAATATGATTAGAAATATAATTGAACCTAAAATATGACTGGGCACTTTTTCAACAATTTTCTTGCCCAAATTTACTTTGGGTTGCCCAAAACAAAAAAATGTAATCACTATGGAGATATGATTGCAAAATATGAGTAAAAAAATATAACTCTATATTCCCAAATATGTTCTCTATGATTCCCTATGAAGTATTTGGTGTTTCCAACGGGTGTATACTATATACCTATGAAGTACAAAGTTAAAATATGATTGCGACTAGTCATTAGTCATCCTTAGTCATATTTTTGCAATCATAAAACATGCATTTTCTAGTAGTGACCAAAATTCATGTACTAGAATATTATTTTGATTAGACATTATTTTTGCTAAAAATTTGAGATTTTAACAAGTGTAGTCATGCACAATGACCAAAAGTTTTTCAATGGGCTTCCTCCTAACATGTATTTCAATTTTTTCTAAATAAAGAGTCCAATTGACAAACATTGTAATTATGGATTACATTGCATTTATGTCCAATGCCTCATTTTGGAGATTCTACAACATTTATCAAAAAACTAAAGTTAAGATATGTTCTCACTTGATGTTAGAGGTGATGTTTGCATTGTGAATCAGGTCCAGAAATAGGTCTAAATTCATTCCTAAGACCCTCAATAACAACACTCTTAACATACCTTTATTCATCTATTTCCAACTATCCCTCTAGTGTTTAATGAATCTAAAGTAAGCCAATCCATTTCCGTTTGCCACCTAATTCCATCATACTACTTTTGACTCCATTTCTATCCAAAAAACATCCAAATTTCTTCATTTCCAACAATATCACTACATCAATGCCAACATGGGCAATGATGCTAGTGCATGAGTGCAAAGCCATGAGCTTATGAATTTTGAACCTAGTTGTAGGTATGTACCTACAACCATTTGAAGGTGTTTATAACATACTCCCTTTGTTCCACTAAAAACCTCTAAATCAAGCAGAATTTTTGTTTCACTAAAAGGCTTTGTTTCTTGATTTTGGTCTTGCCTATATAAGACACCTTATACAAATTGCTTCCTTAGATAGTAGTGTTAATGATGCATTTAGTGACCACTTCAGTACTATAAAAATTTGTTCATAAAATAGGTTAGGTTTTTTTATTACACATATGTAGTTTGGAAAACACATTTCTAAAATCCTACTATTGCCACCACCCTTTAAATCATCTAAAATGACAGAGCTAGCAGCATTTACAAATTATGCTCAAATATTGTACTTTCCACGTGGATTTTAGGTGCCTACACAACAATGCCTGAGTTGGAGATTTTGCATAGATGTAAAAGAAGGCTTACTCATTTTTTAATACATGTATTGCTAGTACTATGACTAAAAAAACAAGTAATCCCTCAAAAAGAAGAATTTTGGAGGTTTTTAGTGTGACAGAGGGAATATGTATCTATAATATAGGTACACTAACCATGAAAAGAGTCTATAATATAGGTACCTATAATATAGACACCTATAATTATAGGCAGTGTCTATAATATAGACTCTTAGGCTCATGGGCTCATAAATTCTATACTCACATCACTAGTAGAAATCAAGCTATAAATTACTAGCCCACAATGATTGTAGTAGCCATTGTTGCAATCATTTTGGACAACAATGTTTGCAAAATGAATGTTGCAGTTATTGTGAACAAGTCATTTAGGAATCTATTTTCTACTAGTCTCGGGGGGTGCACACCCCCTTTTTTTTATGTTAGCGTGCAAACAAAACTTTGGACCCCTTTTTGGATTTCAAATAAAATTAAATGAAAAAATATGAATAGATTTTTCTACTTTGAAAGTTTATGTTTTGAATTATTGATATTTTATTTGTTAATAATAATTAGTTACAAATTTTTGA
The DNA here is from genome assembly GCA_950106755.1 of Climacium dendroides. Classification (NCBI taxonomy): domain Eukaryota; kingdom Viridiplantae; phylum Streptophyta; class Bryopsida; order Hypnales; family Climaciaceae; genus Climacium; species Climacium dendroides. The sequence goes on along the minus strand of OX467082.1, from coordinate 33,915,115 downwards.
AGTTAAAAGATAAATTGTAGAACTGAAAAATAACTTTCCCACCCCTATATTATATAAGAAAAATTTGTTTAAAAAATGAACAAAAAATTCCTAAAAATAACTCTCTATTGAAAGCTCATTTTGAGTTGAATATTGATGCAATGGTCATTTAAATGTGTTCTTTAAAAATATTTGAGTTAAAAAAACATATCATTTTAGTGCATTTTTAACCTCTTCTAAAAATCATTCCATATTTTATTTGAGTTTTAAATTTTGGGAGTAGAATCCTATAGTCATTAAAAAAAACAATGCTCAAAATTTGAAGTTAAAATTATAGTTTATTAGAAACCACTTATTTGCATGTGGTTTGTTGTAGTAGAATTAAGTGCACTCTCTAGGCTAATAGTGCATACTAGCGCTCCCCCAAACAAGGAATAACATAACATGCCAATCCTTTAATGGTGAATACTTGGGTACCATTGGATTACATGGGAGAGCTATTTAGGGTGTTTTGTAGGATGGTCATTACTCTATAGCACGCTCTATAGTGTGAATGGATTTGTAATTTCAAGACAAATCACTTCAAAAATTCACATGAATTACAATTTTAATTGGAAAATTATAATTTCACTTAGGTTTGATTTGTGAAACAAGTGCACACCTTTGAAAAATAAGTGCTCTTTGTGGAGTTGGCCCCAAGATATTCAGATTGCTAATTGGGATCAATGGTAATAGGTTTATCTACCTTAGATGGTGAGGCCCTTGCATTTACAAAATCTTGAGTGAATCCAATATTTGATGCAAAGGTTCAAAGATAATTATAGGACAATGTATGTTTCTAAAATTCATATCGTGTATACACATAGAGAATAATATAGAGCATATCCATATATGCATATCTTGTATTTGTATGCGGGGATACAAGTCACTTGGACATCGAGATGCATGTGATTTTGATGTCATCACTAAAAGAAAAACATGTCCTATACAACTAGCCTTTGCAACTACAAATTGTCCACAATGACTTATTTATATACATCTCCAAAATCAAATTTGTACCAATGTGGAAGAAACAATTTTAGAACCTCAACCCAAAAAACTTTAACCCTTCATAACTTTTGCATTTAGTATCCAAATGTTGCACTCTTTGGTGCATTGGAACCTCTTTTCACCTCCCAACAAGAAAAATGAAAATTTAACTAGTGTAATAATAGTAACAAAAAATGGCAGTTTGGGGGGTACCCACCTTAATTGAACTTTGAACTTGATGTTGGGACTCAATCTCCAAATACTTGTGTTCCATTTATAAGTTCCTCGTCTAGGCTTGTCAATCCTGACTACTAAACTTGTCAGGAAAGATCCATCACAACGACGACAACATCAAAATTTAATCCTTAAATGCTGGGCCGCATCGTGGAAATCATTTATTTGGGTACTACATGAATTGTTGGTTTAAAATAATGAAAAAGCACTCATTAGAAGATAAACTATTGTAGAACTTCCCTTTTCCCACAAAATTTGGAGAATGAATAGTTGCACTTTGATTCTGTCCTACATGGAGAGATTCTTTGTCATTCATTGACCGGAAAATGTCCTTTGTGACATTTATGGGTTAAAGGATCTCAAGGTTCAACTGGGAATTTGGGATGATTTAGCCAAGAGGAGATCTTGTACTAGGGGTCATAAACGAGAACATTAAGACCCTTATTAGCCCAATTTGATTAAAAATAAACAAGGAACAACCAAAGAATATTCCGGAAGATTTTCACAATCCCACGATGAAACAATCAACCAAATTAATTAGGTGCACATGTGTTAGGACACATGTTAATTAGGCATTAAGTAGATCGAAGCCAATCATTTAAAATGAACTCTCATTATGAGCTACCATAGATTTGAAAATATACTTAAACTATAGATTGGACACTTTATGCCCTTCCCACTTTGTCCAAATCATTCTCTTTCTTGGATTGAAAACTTCAACTATACAATTACATTCTTCAATTGTCCACCCTATTATGCCATTCAAAAGAAAATTGTAAAATATATCATATGACAACAAATTTGTGTTGCATAATTAATATTCAATTCTAATGCAATTCCAATCAAGCATACCAAATTTGGATTTCAAAAAATGAAAATTTCATTTTTGGTGAATTATTTCATTTAAAATTCATAGTTGTACACAATAATTGATTGAAAACCATTGGTGATGAATTTTTTTAATTTGATTGCGGCAACATGTAGGAAACATCCATATGCACATCTTCCCTTCAATAACCATCTCCAAGAAGGTTTAGAATTTCCTCACAAAGGTTTCAAAAGTTGGGGTGGTAATGTCCAAATTTTGAAAAATAGATATTTCTTCATTGCAATTAGATTTTGCTATTTGACCTTCACACTATTACTAATTTTGTACATTTGCCTATGAAGGTACAATAGAGTAATTTTGTTCACAATTCAAAGAAAGGCTCTTGGTAGAAAACAATGACTTATCCACTAAGGTAGGAGGCTTGAATAGTGAGTGGGCAATTAGAATCGCCCAATAGAACTGTAGTAAATAGTGCAGAGAGTTTCAAAGATAGATAAGAGTTTGTTCAATGCTCTTTTTGCCTTTTAATTGTGTTCTTAAATCCCTTTCAGTAAAATGTACATTCATGCAAGGCTAAAATAAATGAAAGCATGATGTGGATCATTCACCAATCGACAAAATTGTAAAAACATCATAAGTTTGAAGTGCTCCATTCAAAGGTTGATTTCAATTGAAAATTGGTCTGGTCTATAAGCACCAATAGCACCTTTCACTTTGAAAATCCATAGCTAATTCATTCGAAGTCAAAAAAATATGATTTAAATTGTCAATGAACTGTTTCTCTTTTCTCTTTCTATCAAAAATATGTGAAAAATGTTACACTCTACTGATTTTCCTACAGAGGTTCTACAGAGGTTCATTATCCCTTAGATTGATCAGTTGATGAGCCTCCTGCCTTACAGTAGGATTGTAAGTAAATTGTCAAGTGCTTTTCTGGAGCTGCATGCCGTGTCTGCCTTTCACAGAGAGTTGCCTGCCTGGAAGTGCAATGGGCAGCCTGATCATGCATCTTAAGTTTTAATCCTAATCTCACTCTCACACATTCATAATTAATTCACATATAACTAAACTTCATAACAGCATTGAAGACTGCCCTCCAGGGCCCTTTTTTTCTTCATTTTTTATGAAGTGCCAAAGTGGTGATATAAAATGTTATAGTGGTGCTCCAAATTTCAGCATTCATTTAAGGGCCACTTTGCACCTAGAAGTTGGGCCAATTTTTCTTGAGGATGATTGCACCAAATTTCAGCCCCTTTTGGGCTGGAGGCTGGCCTCAAGTTATCATTACAAGATGATGATAATGGAGGCTGATTCTCCCATATGTAAAGGCCTTGGGGCCAAGAAGCCAGGCCAATTCAATAAAATCTACACAAGAGAAAGAAAAGGGCTGAAATTTTCAGGGCTGCTTTTCACCTAGAGGCTGGGTCAATTCCCCTTTGGGCCAATTGCTCAACATTCAATGGATTTGATTTGTTGAATTTTTTTTTATATAAATAGTTTTTTAAATTAAAATCTGAAATTGGCCCTTAAGCCAAGAAATGGCCTCCCATTTTTGGTGCACCCAATTTAGTGAGCTTGGGCCATGTCAGATCATGTTTTGGGGGATGAAAAATTTTATTGCACCAAATTGGCCTGGCCTATAGGTGTAAAGGGATCGGGACCAATTTCAAGGGTCACAACAGAGGATTCTTGGCCCCTGACACAAAAAATTGGCCTAGCCTCTAAGTGTAAAGCATCCCTGAATATTGGATAGAAAATATCACATTCACACATATCATGTGTCTAATTCTATTTTCATCTACAATCTGGCGATTTCATCCAAGAATTTTTTTAATTCAAAGTTTTTTGGTGAAAAAATTCACAATTTTTTGCCATTTTTTAGCCAAATTTTTTTTTTATGGTGCAATCTAGCACTAGCAAACAAAAAAAAGTTGCTAACTTCTTCTTGATAGAATGATGCGGAATATTTTACACCGTTAATAGCTAAAGAGCATGAAATTTGTCAGTATAAGAAAACAAGCCAAAAAGTGGATTGAAAATGTAGAATAATTTGGTTTATTCATATGACAAAGCCTACCAATGACTGGACAACTAGCTAGATCTTTCCATCATATGAACTAAATGGAAAATGAATAAGCCTAATAAAAAATTTGTACATTAACTTACTTTCAAATGAGTGATTTGACCAACTCCCATTAGATAATTAATCAAAGATGAATTCCGTAAATGAGGGCACTAGAGAGGAAAAGGCAGCTTATCTTGAGGATATTGAATGTTATGCTTGCTCTTGTTTTGGTAAAATTGAACTGATTATAATCAATGAGACTGGCCTTATCTCCCTCAAGTAAGTTACGTTGACATTGCTAGTGTCTAATCAATGGCTAAAGGGCAAAAGTCCATCAATTTCTACCAAAGAATTCAAGAATTTGGTCTCTTGACCCTTTATACTAGAAGGTACAATTCAAAGTATGTTGCCCTCCAAATTACCTACATGGTGATGGACTCTTGACCATAGTTTGGGTCAGTAAAAATGGAGACCCAAACTATAATTGAGAATGTTGAATTTTTTAATTAAAAAATTAAAAACTTTATCTCTTTCAAATTATTTATATTTCTTATTTCATAGGACACCATTGGGGTTTGAAACCTAGTCTCTACCATTACAATGGGGAGTCTTTGTATTCAATGAACCTACTTTCCTTCAATGACCAATGGCACCTTATTATTCCATTTATACCCTTTATAAGGTAAACCAGCCCATTGTGGTTAGATGGCTCATTGTGGACACCTAGGAAATCCCCTTATTATGGATTTTTTCAGTTTGTAAGATTTTGACTTCAATGCATGTTTTAGATGACAGTAATGGAGTGATTATTAACTTCATTAGGAACTTTCAAATTTTCAGTGTAAATTCATTGTAAGGATTGACTTTTTAAACTCTCTATGTTAGAAAATACCATGATTGCTTTAGGTGAACAATATGAGCATGATGGATTCAGATTTTATTCATTCTAAGGTAGTCTACAAACTCTTTTGGGCCATGATGCATTAAACACTTCAAAAATTTATAGCAAATTCATACTTTGTCAAAAAAAACATAATTTCAATTGCTCTCACTTTTTCTCACATTTGTACTATTGTGGAAAAAAAATTGAAAAATTTCAGCAATCAATGTGGGCAAACTCCTAATTTTGACCACAATAGGTTGGTTTACCTTAGTCCTTGTTTGATGATGAGAGCATGTGCAACAATTGTTTTTTCAAGGTCAATTTCGACTCTTTTCTCATTTATTTTTTAATCTTTTGCTTGTATGAATTGACACATGGGTGAGACTTCATGAAAAAAATTAGAAATTGGATGGATTAATATGGAAAGAAAAGGATAGAAGTCGAACAAATGGTATGGGTTTGGACTTTGAGCTTAGCCTTTGGAGGCTTCACACTATGGGTGGCCAAAGGCTCCACTTCCTATCATTTATTGCCTATTAAAAGCCCATTTTTTTGGACTCACTCCTACGACCTCTCAACTTGAACAACTATAGTGTGAAGTGATTCTATAGGTTTAGTTGGTAAACTTAACTTGCAACTTAGTGAGGCTTAGTTGATAAGGTAGATGGTCTACAAAGAGCCCAATTAAGAGGTGGAAATTAATTTTGGGAAGGTTAGAGTTCTTCAAATATTTTTCAATTAAAGTTTCTTGAAAGATAGATGGAATTAGCATCAAATTCAAATTGTTTTATATTTTTTGGAACTTTGTGGAATTAGTTATGGATTTTTTGAAGTTGAAACATGGTGGTCATTTAAAGCGTTCACCTCTTGAAATGTACACTATTTGTATATTGTTGGTGCAATCAAAAAGCCACATATACAAATAATGTACATTTCAAGAGGAGGATATTTTTAGAGTCAAAGTGCTTCATTGACCTCCTAATTTACTGCAAGATTTTTGTACCTATTTCTAATACTTGCTGTAATTAGAGTTATCATCCAGAATCAAAATGACCTACCCAAAATCAATACATAGGGAACTAGTATTCACCCCATTCAAGTGATCAGAATGGTAGATTTGTGCACAAATTCCCTATGTATTTGTTCAACAATAGAATTTGGATGTCATTGGAATCCATGTTGTTAAAGAAAAGTTAACCACTAAAGCTTTTTTAAATCCAAAATATTTATGGGTGTTTTGAACATACAAAGTAAAGTCTCTAATTTTTTTTCTCATTCATTTTTTGAGATTGGAAAATCAAACAACATTCTAGGGAATCTAATTTTTACAACAATCCAAAAATTGATTAAAATTTTATGGGGTTTTTTATCCCCCAATTTGGATAGGTAAAACAGAGCATTATTTCACTTTGAAAATTTGCATATTTCTTCCTAACTTGAGTCTTTACTCAAATCTAAAATCTTAGCTCTTTGTGCAAAGTAGAATTTGAGTTATGGGGCTCAAAAGTTTGATAAAATCACATTGTCAAAAGCTTAGGTAACCTTGAAAAAAAATATTGTATTGCTCTTTGCTTAGTTATATCTCAAATATATATTGCTTTTAGACCCCAATTTTCTTAAGCAAGACCTTCATATTGGTTAAGAATAAGATCATACATTTACAAATTATGAAAAATAGATAAATTTGAATTTACAAACCTATTTTTAGAAGGTGGTGTTTTTTGCAATTTGGGAATATTTTCTAATTTTCTCAATTGTAATGACTTGCCAAAGTTGTTTTCTTCTTCATTTTCAATTTCTTTGATTGAATTTTTAAATATTTGACAACATCAAAATATTTTGCCTCTTCGATTGGATTGTAAGCACCTTCTAGGCCTATCCAATAATGTTCTATGAATGCCTATCTACCTATCTACCTACCTATCATTAATCTTGAAGTCTTTCATTGATAAAAATGGAATTTTGCATTTTTTTACTTTGGATTTTGAATAATTTTTGAATATTCCTCATCCTTGTCTTCATCATTCTTCTTCATGTTAAAGCTTTGTTCAATGCAATTCAAATAGGTATTACAAAATTTTTGTTGGAATTTATTTTTAATTGGAAACAAACTCAAGCAATCTAAACAACAACAAAAAATTCTTTTATAAATATTATTTATTTATTTCATTCTATTATATATGTATATACATTGAAGAAATTATAATTTACTTTTTATGATTTATTGAAAGTGATCTTATTGTTTTTAGTTTGAGCACTTAATGATCAAGGCTAAATTACAAGTATAAAGAAAGAAACACAATCATAATCTCATGTCCATAGTATTATAGATGAATGATGATACAATTACTTTTTAGAGGTAGAAATGCTCGAATAAACAACAATTATGTAGCATTGTATGACTACTTCAACCAATAGGTTGTTTTATTCCACATGGTTTTTTTGTCCATTCTTAAGGTATGTAGACCCCAAATTGGTACTTGAAATGAATGCACTTTAGCTATTGATTTTGAGTTCATATACCCTATGGGTCATTCACACCCGATATTTGCAAAAAAAATATCCTTAGATGTAAGATTGCCCCCAAGTATTAGGCAATTCACTATATCAATTGTGCCTCAATTTAGAGGAGAAACTCTTGTAAAACTAGACATCAGGGTGTGGAGATGTTCTTGATGATAACAATCATGGAACTATTTCTGCAAGTTCAGTAATCCATTGATAAGCCAAAGAAAGCAGGAGCTATGCAATGTAAATTTACAGGCAATTCAAGTAATCATGCTTGCTTTGTGGGATCGAAGAACCCTAGAAACTGAACTTGAGATTATTATCAAGGCGGGAAGCATGTTTGATTGAGGTAAGAGCCTCGGAGGTAGTAAACTATTCCAAGAGCAGCATATCTTGTATGCAATCTCGTTTGCTATTTGAACATTCTCAAGTATTGATTCACACCAAAAAGTTGTGGTTGCGCAATGCAGCTTCAATTCATTAAGGCAATTCAAATAATCACTCTTGCCTTGAGAGATCAAAGAACCGTACAAACTAAATTTGAGGGGCCTCATCAAGGCCGGAAGCATATTTGATTGTTGACATCAAGTCTAAGAGTTCCTAAGCTATGACAAGGGCAACAAATCTTGATTGCTAAATCAACGTTAATTAGGAACTGATGCATACCAGAAGCAATGCTTGCCCAAACTAACTTCAACTCATTACAACAATTCGAGTAATCACTCTCGCTTTGTAGATCAAACTTTGAAGATTGAATTTGAAAATCCTGGAAGTTGTAAAGAACAAGGGTAACATTCATGGATATCTTGTTTGCTAAATCAACGTTAATCGGGAACTAATGCATACCAGAAGGCAATGCTTTCGCAAAATAGCTTCAACTCAATACGTCAATTCAAGTGATCACTCTTGCTTTGACACTTTGTAGATCAAACTTTGAACATCGAATTTGAGATCTAGAAAGTCGTTAAGCTATTCCAATAGAATCATATCTTAATTTCCCTATCAACGTTAATCGCGAACAGGTTCATACCTAAAAGTATCGTTTTTGCGCAAAATAAATTCCATTCATTACAGTAATTCAAGTGATCACTCTTGCTTTGTGTAATCAAAGGACCTTACAAATTGAATTCGAGGGGGCTCATCAACACAGGTAGCTTTTTCCATTGTTGACATCAAGTAGGCAACAAGATTGATGAGCGGAGAGTTGCTAAGCAATAAGTTAAAAAGGGCAACATGGGGGAATTTCATTAAAATGGCAAATATTATGTGACTTTGACATCTCACAATTCAGACTAGGCGGTCTGAAATCTAGTACACTAATAGATTTCAGACTGCTCCGTCTGAACTGTGGGAATGACACACTGTGAAAATGGCACACGGAATATCACCATTTTAATGAAATTCCCCATAACATATCTTGTTTGCTATATCAACGTCAGTCGGGACTCGATGCTTACCGAAACCAATGCTTGCGCCAAATAGCTTCAAATTAATCAGTCAATTCAAGTGATCCCTTTTGCTTTGCAGATCAAACTTTGAAACAGAATTGGAGATCAATCTTGGAATCACTAAGCTATTCCAAGAGCATGATATCTTGTTTGCTATATCAAAATGTATCAACGACTGATTGTTTAATTTCATACTTGACACCGATGCGATCCCCGCGTTGCTCACATCGGCACTAGTCAAGTTCAAGTTGTGGCGGATGATGGGCATCAACGATGGCGCGGCGAATGTGGACACGAATAGGGGATGGATCAAGAGATCCCGGGTCTAGATCACCGGGGCCCCATACTAGGACCGTGCCGAGGAGTCTTGCTTGCTTGGCCGCTTTGTCACATCCATTACGGTCAGTATGTCGATTGCTCTATCCCCGGAATTCAATGACAGATGTGCATTGTCTAGGACCAAGTTTGAGTGTTACTGCTTTCTGGGTTAGGGTTTGAGCGGCGAAATTCCGGCATCGACCAATTGAGGACGGCATTCCGTGTGTGTTGTAATTTGCATCACCTTTGATTCCTGTCTGTGACTGAGATATATTCAAGAGAGAGGCTTGTTAGAGGCCACCGAAATATGGGATTTGCAGAGCTGCAGCTGGAATGTTGATATTTATTATTGCTGAAGGCAGAGTCATACAAGGCTGGAAAACGAACTGGAAAACCATTTCTATACCAGTGATTAATTGTAAATAGTTTAGAGCTGATCTATTTGCACCGAAAATAGGTTGAAATTTGTCTTGATTTCTTCAATCTGACAAACAGTTTCTCAAATACTAGTCAGTTCCTAATTGGAGAAGCATGCCTAAGACAAACTAGAACTCTGCAGACGGTTATTTGATCACCCCAATTCTCGAAATGAGATTTTTTTCCTTGGACTGTCAATCCAATGCCTGTATGACCCTCGGCATGAACGAATTCTCATACTGATTTTTCTGTTGGTTTTCAGGTCCTTGAATGACTTGGCTGTCTACAAGTCTACAAGAGTCTACAAGTGGCAAGTCTGTGGAGGCGTGGGGTGTGCCATGTTTGCGGGCATATTTGCGCGGCTATGGAAGTTTGCTTGCGAGCCTCAAAATATAGCAGCTTATGAAAGTCACTCTTCCTAGCAAACACGATCACCTCAAGCTCGTTGTTATTCATGTGCATTGAAACTTATTAAGAGGATGTCGTTCTCATTCGCCATTCACATGAGACATTGCTAGCTGGATCATAGTGACAGTCAGTATCTATAGTTTTGTTTTTCTCGTTCTTAGTTTATACAAGTTAGTGTATTAGATTCTGTTTCAACATCATTTTTTTAGAAAGGTTTAATTAAGGCTGGAGAAGATGGGGTCACTGGAAGAAGAGGCGTTAGTGAATGGATCGTTGAATTTGTCTGTGACTCCGCGGGACAATGCGCTTGTTTCAAGCACTAAGGCTGGAGTCCACATCTGCGGGACTTGCATATCCTGAGCTTCAGTTTTCTCTTCGTATTTATGGCGTACGGTTCTTTACAGAATCTCGAGAGCAGCATCCATGGGGTAGGTTCACAACTGTGCCATGTTATTTCTATTGGTGAAATCTAAGGCAGAAGCCTGACTTATTAAGGTTATTGTTGGCTACTCATGGAACTTTGTCCGCATTCGTTTTGAGGAGGCACTTTAGGTCGCTTTAAAAGTCAAGGACTCCTTGTCTGTAAGTCCATATCATGCAAAACCTTCTTTGCCAATGCGCACCTGTGGACTTCACAGTTAGTTGCATCTTCAGATACCAAAAACAAACATAAACAAAAAACAAACAAAAAACCAAAAGAATAGAAACAAAAACAAAATCTATTGCTGGAAACTTATGTGGAATTGGCAAGTTTGCAGATGTCTTGGCTTTGACTGAAGAGAATGCATTTTTACATGTGAGGCGTGTCTTTGATGTGCAAGACAATGGACTGGGATCAATTTTGGTAGGCGTGCTGTACCTGTCTTTGACGTTCTTGTCTCTGGCGACTCCGCTCTTTGTGGTATGGCTGGGGTCCAAATGTGCGTTGTTGGTCGGATTGTCTAGTTATTGAACCTTTACTTCAACTAATCTTTATCCTACATGATACCTTCAAATCCGATCTTGTTTGTTCTCCTGTACGTATCTTTGAAGTGTTATCGGTTCCATATTCTATTGTGCTCAATAATTCCTATTTGGGGAGCATATTTTTGAAAGGCCTCGTTTCATACTGAAGCATGAGAAATTGGCAATTGTGGTTTCTTGGGGATTGTAGGGTTACCATGATTCCCGTTTCTGTTTCTGGGATTCGAAGCGTCTATTCTTTGGTGTGCTGAGGTGAGATCTTGATTTCCTTCCTCACTGACCAAGAGTGTCCAAGTTACAACGTCATGCTTTACAAACTTTCGTAGAACTCTTTACTCCTCAACAAGCTAGCTATCGCCTAAGGATTGTTTCGATTTCTATTGGTACATTTCTAACGGTGACCTAATGTTACAAGTCTAGCCTTAACCCATGCTGATGAGCTCATGTGACCAGTCTAAACTGAAATAAGAGCCAGGTGACCTAATGTTACAAGTCTAGCCTTCTAACCCATTCTGATGAGCTCATGTGATTGGCCTAAACTGAAACAAGAGCCAGGTGACCTAATGTTACAAGTCTAGCCTTCTAACCCATTCTGATGAGCTCATGTGACTGGCCTAAACTGAAACAAGAACCAAGTACAATTGAAAGAGTTCACTAGTGGTGGAAGGACTCTGGAAGGAGTTCTTTGAATGTGTTGTATTGCTTGATGATCTTGACTTGTGCTGGAAACTTGACTTCAAGCTGGAGCCACTCCTTGATGGCAAGTGTACATATATTCACTTCTCTCTCTAAAGAGTCAAGGTCTTGAAAATGTGTCGTATTGTTTTTTAATTTGACGACGGTCTAAGACATAGTCTTGAACTCCATCACGTTTCTTCGAGTTGGATTGCGGCCAAATTCTCCATAAGCACGGCATGCAAGCTGCAACATTAAAGAAACAAAATTAGTAAAGAAATTTTAAAAAATTAATAAAGCATCAATCTGCATGGCTACAAATTGCAGGTGGGAAAGAAATAAGGGAGTTCATAAACAACGAGTAACAATTTTGAATGACTCCAGCTCTCAAAATTCTAGGATGATAAGAGTCCAACAATCTTCTTAAAAACACTTACCAAAACTAAACGCTTCACGTCTGTATGCTGATCGAACAATTGTCGTCCTTCGCCATCCTCGTTGCCTTGTTTTTTGACGCACCACTTCAAGATTTCACCTGCAAGGATTATGACATCCCTCTCACAAAATCCATATAGAATCTCCATCTGAATCTTCTGCTTCATCTTCGACTCTGCCATTTGAATCTCCATCCTCTCCATCTTTTGCTTTAACGTTAGCCCCATCCCTAGTGCCGGGTACTCCTCTTGATTCACCATAAGCCTGCAGAATTCCAAAGATTCATGAACAATTCGACTATGTGCAATGCCTGTCACACACTGATCAAACCCCATGACGACTTTGTTTCTACTGCAGAATTTCGCACCACAATCAAGGTAGAGTGCACAGTCAATGTGCTCGAGGAACCGACTCATCTAGGAGAGATAAAAAAACCCTATCCATGAGACCTCCAAACCCTACCCCAAGCCCCAAAGTTCACAATCTCTGGCACACACCCTACCACCAAACCAAGCCAACAGCCACGAGAACCAAACACCTCAACAAATCCAATCCCAAACCAAAACTCACCAACTAATAAATGCCATCAAATTCACTTCAGAATCCCGAAATACGACTTCAAAACTAGAAATCCGCAAAACTCACCACCTAACACAAATTCCCCCCAGGGAGAAGAGCGACACTGCTCCCCAAGTCGCAAACAAATCCAAGAAAAAAACCAAAATCGAAAAGAGCACAAAACCCTAATAACCCTAAATCACAAAAGATTCAAAGAAACCCTCCAGGGACCCGGTACAACCCCCATGGCTGGTTCTTTCCAGTCCAAATCATCCAACCATTAGGGATTAGCAGGGCGGGCTTGACGATCTCAGAGCATTGCCACCAATGGTCTCGGCAACGGCAAGCAGGGATTGCCGGGCTTGGATAGCGCAAAATGGGTCCACACCAGCATCCTATCACGATAGATATTGTGTTGTTCATCCCGTCACTTCTACATTTGCTCGGCAAACAAGGGCTTTTGTAGAGGGTTGTATTACACTCACCGACTCACGCTACCTCAGTCAACGTAGACTATTGCCTTAATGGATGCTAACGTGGACACAACAGGGGGTAGTAGGTGGCATGTGAAAAAAGGGGAAGAACTTCTACAAAGGCTAAGAAGAAGCAATTACATTGTTTTTTTTAGGCAACTATACTGCTTTTATATATGACCTTCAAGATAAATATGAGGGGACGCTTTGGAAGCAATTCTTCAACAATACACACTCATAATAGTCTTGAAGGTAAACAAAAAAAGAATGAAATAAGAAGGAGAGAGAGAAAATAGATATATATAATGCAAAAGATAAAACTTTATTTTTATCCCCTAATTTTTTGTTGATATAGGCCAAAAATAACTCAAAAGTCATACTCAATTCCAAGTAAATAGTTTTTATTTATCCATGCATCTAAAAATAATCCAAAATTCATACTCAACTCCAAATAAATAGTTTTTATTTATCCATGCATCTAAAAATAATCCCAAACTCATACTCAACTCCAAATAAATAGTTTTTATTTATCCATGTGTCTAAAAATAATCCAAAACTCATACTCAACTCCAAGTAAATAGCTTCTTTTTATCTATGTATCCAAAAACAGTTCAAAACTCATCCTCAACTCAAAGTAAATATCTTCTTTTTATCTATGTATCAAAAAATAATCCAAAATTTATACTTAATTCAAATTAAATAGTTTCTATTTATTTATGTACCCCCAAAGAATTCAAAATTCATACTCCACTTAAAGTAAATAGATATTTTAAATAAATAAAACATCAAAGCTTCCCTATCAAAAATAAAAGTAAAAATTATATAAATATTTGTATATTTAATGAATATTTATGATCTATAATATATTTATATAAAAAAAAAAAAATGAAGATCCTGTCAAAATATATATATATATATATATATGTAAATTTTTTTATATTGAAGTAAAATTAAAGATCCTATTAATATTAATAAGTGCATACATATGTCTTACATATGCATAATTTAAAAGGTGAACCTCTTATTTTTAATCCTTAACAATATGTTCATGTGGGTCAAAAATTAAATCAAAAGTCATCTTCAAAGCAAGTACAGTGCATCCTTCTTTGTGTTTTACTTAATAAATTTAAGAATAGAAAATAATAGAAGTATCATAGTGGTATTCCTTGTGACTTGGCGCATCGATGACATTTAAAAAATCATCTTTAACCCAGGAATGCCGAAAACGCCATTCCGTGGCGTTTTGATGACAATACTGTTCAAAAGAAAGAGTACAAAAGCATTTTTTCATCCAAAAAGTTTTTTGTTGACCTTTCATGTTGGGTGATGAAGAGTATCCAATTGAGTTTGGAGTCTTGCTAGTGTTTGTCTTTACGTAAATAAGGAGTTATTAAAAAAAACGGATCACAAAAGATGCTATTTTAGAGTATTTTGGGAAGTTGTTGCTACTTGCTCTAGATCTGAAATTTCTCCACAAAAATGATGTTTTTTGAGTTTGAGTCCAACTAACAAAATGAAGGCCATCTACTCTAGTTTCTACTCCAATTTGAATTTTGAAAAAATTTCCAATATTGAATATTTTATTGCAATTTGAACTTTGGATGTATTTTCAATGTCTATTTTTTTCTAATTATAGAATGACACGGAAATTGGGTTTACACTCTTTTTTTGAAGTATTTCTCTATTTGATATGATTTTCCTTCACTTTTTCTTCAAAAATTCTCAAAAAAATCAATTTTCCATAAAAAAAATCTAAAAAATTTATGAAGTAAAGAAGACATGTATCTCCATCTCTGAAAAATAAATGTAAAATTTTTCATTCACATCTAGTTGCCAAATGGCAGCAAACTCAGCAACGAGTAGTAAGGCTTGAAATCAATGGTCATGGGTCCGTCATTTAGGGGTTAATCCAATTTTAGCGGGTTGTTGGTGGGGGTCAAGGGATGGTCACGGTACAACCACATGTCACGGGACTCCAAAAGCCTCGTCAATTCTTGGTACAGTGGTCCTTTAGAGTGAACTGGTGGCGATGCTCTCAGTACTTATAGCCGGGCGGGATGGATACCTAGTCTGTACCTAGTCTGACAGGCCCAGACAGAATGATGCGGCGATTATACTTACGCTTGAAAGCAGGAGCAACCTGTTGACTTCCTCTTTGGAGTCTTGGACTCTCTACCTTGGACTCTCTCTCACTCCACCACCAGACACCAAAACCAAACCTTAAAAGAAATCATAGACCGACAAATTGCATGAATAGGACTTGGTGGCTGTGATGCGCATCACACTTTGGAGGACTCCAAGACTCCAAAGAGCAACCTTGGAGACCACCCCTTTAGATGAATGGTATGGATGCAAAACGTGTATTTCGTGGACGAATGAGATGAAAAGAGCAGTGCGGTGTGAACAATACCCCTGAGAGATGCCTGAAGTGGATGAAAATTTCAGCATTTCAATGATCGGTGAGATGAAAACTTTGGCGACATGTGAACAGAACCAAGAATGGATGGATGTGGATGGATACGGATGAACAGAGAAGTCAGGGGAACAGTGAACGCGTTTCAGTCTGAGCGCGGTGGTGGCAGAATTGGAAACGACACGGGAAGTGGGGGCCGCGGGTGTTTGCTAGCATTACTTCGAGCGCCGTTGCCGGCAGTCAGTGGCCGGCAGTGGTCGCCAAGACTACCTTGGTTAAAAAATACTCCGTAGTTCAAAATATAATTAAATATGGCATGTAACGAAGTTTTCAGAAATTATGACATGGCATAATTGAATAGTGTAGAAAATATTAATAAAAACAATTTGTAACCTCAAAAAATCTTAATGAAAAATGAAATACATGCAAAGGTGATTGTAAAAAATCTATAGAATATGTAAGCTTACTAAATTTGATCTTTTTGCTAACTTATTTAATTGAAAGGATCCTATGCTAAAGGTCACAAAAGATTCATTAAAGTCCTAAGTATCATGGTAAAGCTATGAGGACCTTGCTATAGGTCATAAAATATTCCAAATCTTGCGAAATGAAATTCCAAAAATTTTAAATCAAATTAATGAAAGGATATTCAATCCAAAAAGAAATGATTTTATATAGGATTTAACAAATTTGAATCTAATATAATATATAGTACTCTGCATTTATCTTTGTATACCAAAATATTAGGGTATGGTTGCTTAAATTTGAATTGTAAAGGCAAAAATTTGAAGACTATGAAGACATTGGAGGAAGAATACTCAAATAACAACTTTGTTATTTTAGTGCTATATATTTAATTAAATTATAAAAATAAGCTTCAATGCTTTAAAATATATTTTCAAAAAATTCAGCACTAAATTCAAAGAAATAAAAATATTTGGCAACATCTCACATATCTTCAAAAGCCACTTGTTTTTTGTACTTAGAAATGAAAAGACAAGATCTTTATACAAGTGGGTTGTTAGGAGATAAAATAACTCATGTGGAATATGTAAATTAGGATTAGTAAAATATAAAATGCTCATAGTTTAGTCAAAAGCAAGAATTGTGTTCAAAGTATATAGAATTTTAGACCTCATTTAGGTAGTGTAGAGTAAGTTTTTTCAAAAAACCTTGAACTACTTTAATGTGTAAAATCAAGTTAACTGTCATCTCTAAAAATGCATTTGAGATTTTAAGCCTCCATCAAAAGTTATGGACAATGTTTAGAGAGTGGTTGAATGAACATTTTCTTTGACATTTTCAAACATCTTATTTGAATTTTGTCTATAACTTTTTTTTAAGTCTCAAAATCACAAACTAATTTTTAGAGATGAAAGTTAGTTTGATTTTTTAACTTTTCTTTATTCAAAGTTTTATAAAAAGTTATTCTACTATGCCAATTGAGGTTTAAAATTCTATTTTGAACACAATTCCTATGTTTTGACAATGAGCAATCAACCTATTGTTTTTAATTATCCCATATCCTTTGAGGATTCATGAGAGTCAATGGATTTCATTATAAAACAACCTACATTTTCATTGAATGTCAATGAAGAAATTCTTGCACTTACCATTATAAAAAATTTAGATTGTGGATGGTCAAATGATAGATTGATATTTCACTCAATTGATTGTTAATGGATCAAGCTTTAGATTTTTGGCAAATCATCTTTACATTTATCTGTAGATTTGACTTTTTAATCCTGAACTTAGCAAAAAATAAATTTAGATTTTTTATTTAATTAATTTAAGCCAAAGTTGCTATCCAAGTGCAATATTTTTAAATTTTTTTTGGTCAAAACTTGTGTATGAAATCTATTTAGGATTGATGTACTATTTATTGACCAACAAGCACCCAAAAGCTTTATAGTTAATGTGGAGAATAAATTGGCAACTACTTGAAATGCACTTAGGACTGTGATTTGCTTTTAACTAACTTGATGATGTTGAATTGCTCCAAGACTTTAATTTTTGTCTATATCTATATTTAGTATCTCTGCATTGTTTCTCTACAAACCCTCTCAACTATTTGTGGTACTATTGATGTTGGAATTCACCTTACATGTATCAATTGTTGTATAAAAAAATAGACATTATTGATGTGATGTCAAGATTATAAATGACACTATATTGTGTACATTGTGAAAAAATCTCCTTTTTAATTTAAGCCAACATTATTTAAAACGTCTTTGATTGAAACCTTGCATCAATTTCTATTCGATAAGAGTTGAAATTCAAGATTAATATATATATTCTGAAGGAGTAATTTGTGCTACTAAGAATGTATTTAGAATAATAGTTACTCAACATAATTATGTGATTATCAATATAGTAGGACCAATAATTTATTACTTGGAGTTTAATACATATGCAAAGCATTGCTAATAAAAATAAAATTAAGAATCTATTTGGCTAAATTAATGTTTATTTTCATAAAAGAAACTTGCAATGCTTTAATTTGGATGTTAGATTTTCAATTGCAAAAATGTCATTTTTGTAAGATAGATGTACATATGATAATTAATGAAGTATAAAAAATGGTATATTATTTTATATCTATCATTCAATTAAAAATATTAAAATTGTTGTTAAAATCTTTTAGATTTATTTATTATTTTTGAATTAGATTCTCACTTGAAATGAAAATAAGAAACAAAGTGTAATATGGTTAAATTTCTATATGATGAGCTATTACAAATTTTGATCTTCTACAATTAAAATTTACACATATGTACAAGTTTGTGAATATATATATATAACAATTGACAATTGTCATTGAAGAATTTTCAAAAAATTCAATTAAAATATTGAAATGGCTTCAAAAGATCAATTAAATGGTTGTATATTCAATCTAATTAACATAAATTATTATTCAATAACTCATTATTAAATATTCAATTCACCTTTCAAATAAAGTACAAAATGTGGTTGGTGAATAAATTTTTTGTATTTGGTATATTTATTAGGACTAGTAGAATTTTTCATCATATAATCTAAAATTTTAGATCTGAGTGTGATGGCCTTATATGATCTAAAGGAAGGCAACATTACAAAATTGCAAGGTCAATAGACTTTTTCAATTTTCACTTAATGAAGTGATTTTGGACAAAGTTGCATTTTTATTTACAATTTTAAATAATGAGAGGGAAAAAATTACAAAATATGCACTTTAGACTTTAGACTATATTTAATAACAAAACTTCATGCAAATGGTATAGTAAGACGATATTTGAACTCTAGAATTGAAAAAAACCAAAAGTGGGGAGCTTACTTCTATGGCATGTGGTCTATAACACCTAGCTAGAGAATTAACAAGATCTTGTAACTTTGTTCAGTCTACCAGGACAGTTCTAGAATGAGGCCCATTAGGGCACTGCTCGATTCTCCTCCTTCAAAATATGCAGCACTAGCCCAGGGAGATACATTTCATCTAGATTTAAACTCCTACAGTTTCACACTTATTTCTTCACATGAAACGTTCAAAAAAACGGAACCCATTTCTATAGAAATTCTACTTTGCCGCAAGTTCGATTCTCTACATCTACTTTTGTTGTTGAAGTCTCCTCTACATTCATTCTCGTATGACAACGTTTCCATGGCTACTAAAACAAACTATCCATCACTAGTTCTTGTGAGGGTGGTATCCATGTCCTTTGCATACGAAAGAATTTCGTTGGGGACGGAAAATGAAATAATCCAATTGAGATAAATTGAACAGTGTGTCAGAGAAGATCAATATTAATATTCTAAAGGTGACTATTCTTCGATGAAATGTAAATAATGTTGTAGCTAGTAATCTTTGATTATAAGTAGCAAACTATAAATCCATGCTCATGTAATTGAAGATTCACACCTGTCACTTGATTTTAACTAGTCAAGGCTAATGGAATTAGAGGATCCAACCTCGTCATCGACTCGACATAGCACTCAACTTTCTAGTTCATATCAATAGCCTTCTGTTGTTCATTCGTAAGCCTTGTCATTAGTTTGTCATAACGCTCAACTTTTGAACAGATAATAGTGGGTCTTGTGGTGTTGAGACATTCTGAACATACAAAAGCAAGTATGTGCACACATGAATACTCACCCTTTGAACATGTATGGCAACCATTGAATCTTTTTTAGCTCTAACAATTTCTTCATTCCCGATGGTAAATGCTATAGAGTTCTATCAATGGTGTTGTGGCTGTCAAATGAAAACATACAAGTAGAAGGAAAGCAAACATTCAATTCAATTTAAAAAAAAATTGGTGTGGGCGTGTCTTTGGTAGAGAAGACTTTGACCATGATGGGGTTCACCAAAGTGGGTTTGAAGGTGGTTCGTTGTGATAAGGGCCTTGGAATGATCGTAACTGTGCACAACCTTTTATTCTTTGGTGGATTGTGGCAAGGCTTTGGAGGCAAGAAGTTGGTGAGCTTCAAGGAAGCCTTGTTTCGAACGATTCAAAAAGAAAACATCATAGCTAATAGAGCTTCCAACTTTGGTGAACCCCATCATAGAGCTTCCAACTAATGAAGTGTAGAAAAGTGCTCCAAAGTCATCAACACTCAACTCTTGAATGTGACCAATGACTACCGGGTACTCATGCCACACTGATAGTTCCAACAACGGCAATCTTTCAAGAATCATGTACTGCCAACCGCAATCACATCATTAAACTCCTTGGTTCAGAATTTCAAAACAAACAAAAGAATACTCAATTACTGCATTGCTAGACAACCAAGATCATACTACCAACCCAGCCAGTTGCCATAACAGGGTTGGAAAATTTGGAGATCCACTGCACCATAACAGTCCCAATAGCCATACCTACAAAATTCACGAGACAACAGTAAGTTGGGGAACACGACTATGTAGAATGCAATTGATTATCAATGTAAAAGAGTTTAAGAAAATAAAACATATGTGAGTATATATATATATTTATATCTTAGAAAGAGTTTTACATAGTAGAAGACACTAACAAGTATTATATATTGGCCAATCTATAGATTCCAAAAGACGATACAAATAGCATAAATCAAACCCCCCATCTCGTATGAAGTGTGACATAAAGAAATGTAAACCATTTGAAGAGTTTTAAAAAAATGGATGTTCTATACAAATCTACAAATAAAATTGAATGTGATGCAATTGGAGATTCCTTGTTCTACCCCCATTTTTGGTCAAAGCTAAAGACTTCATCAAAATGTGAATAGCTTGCACATGGCTAGCACTAGAATATGCTTAAAAAAACTAAAAACAATTTACAATGCTAATAATCAAAACACTATTTAAACACTTGATACAAATCTCTAAACATTGCACCTTATTAAGGAAGGTTAGCAAGCAATACTTGAATGCAAATTCACTGAACTTTATAAAAATAAAATAATAATTTCTATTATTTAGAATGATAGAAAGTAGAGGTAGCATGAGGTACCCCAAGGACTCAAGTTGGATCCGATTGAGGTCTAGGGTACCTCGCACTACCCCTACTTTTTGTCATTCTAATAGAAGTCAAATCAGATTGCGCTTTTGCCGTGGGCCCAGGAAACGCTTCTGCTATAGTAAAGAAAAAGGATGTGGCGAACTTGGATAAGGATGTAGCCACCTTGGAATGTTTGACCAAGAGCTTTCAATTGCAAGTTCAAATAAAAAAATTAAATCCAAGAAACTACCTTTTTTGAAGCCACACCGAATGTAACACACTGCACCGCATGAAATTGAAGAATCTGGCGCTTTAGTCAAGACATGAATCCCATGTCTGACAACATGGGAATACATAAAAGTTCCTTGTGTGTTCACGGGGGAAATACTTACATTTCCAAGATGAAGGAAATGTTGCAAAATATTCACTCTATGAGGTCGAGAGAAAATGCTGATTTTAACACATGGAAGAAGTGACAAGACAATCTGCTTATATTTGGTACTAATGCATCACCAATTTTTCAAATACGTCAAAATACATCTCAACATGAAAGGAGCTACTAGAATGATTGACATACCAATTACAAAGTTGCTCAGAATCAAAAACATCAATACCAATAGGGGAGTGGCCATTGCAAAGTTGGATATTTAAATCATAATGTCAAAGACGAGATTCAAACTTTTTTATAAACAAAATCTAGACATGCTATCCCAATACAATCTCAAACAAGTAAAGAGAATCAAAGTGGTTTGATAGCAAGAAAACATGGAGTGAAATGTGCACGACACAAAGTGGAGCAAGAAATGTGCATGACTCTCCATCGTGTGCTCTAGAATTTTTTTTTAAATCACTTATCGTACCCAATCCAAAAGTGGGGGTACTGGACCACCCAGAAATATATCAGTGAGACCCAAAGAGGGTCTGAGGCTTCCACTCTTGTACTCTTCTTTTCGGACTATGGTATTATTTTCAAAATCTATTTTGAGGGTTCTAGGCTTTGACGTTCGTGCCTATTATCTTCATATCTTTCTAAACTAGTTATGTTCCTATTTCTAGATAGTGGTAATAGTTTAGTTACATTCCTATTTCTCTTATGGTTCAATCACAACGTGGTACTTTCTGCAAACTTCAACAGCTGCAGTTCATTCACTTGGTATGCAATCGTGCCATGATTGAACTGCAACTGCTAGTTGACAAACATGGATCTCTGAAATTTAATGCAAAAAGTTCTTTTTGCAGTTGACAAACATGGATCTCTACAATCTAATGCAATGGAATTTGATGCATTCTACTATCATACATATTGGCCTTGAAAATTATGCGTACCCACTATTATGATATTAGCATTAGCCAAGGCAGTAGTGGTTGTTTCTCAACTCGCTGTTCTTTCTACTAGGCCATGTATGTCTTGAATCCTAGTAAGAGGTCAGTAGCATCTCAGACATTGCACCATCCATTCTTTCAAATAAAAACTGAAGCTAAGTTTGTGTCATTTTTGCAACTAATTCTACAATGACTACCATACTTGATAACTTGCTAAATATTTATTTTGACGGTAGCCAACCTCATGTTTTTTTTTGGACGGATTTAGGGCTCATCGTTTCAATTTTGGTTTCAATGATCATTACACTATTTCTTGTATACGTTCACAAGTGAAGTTGTAAGTACTTATTTATCTACCCTAAGTAAATGAGCAAACACAACCAGGTTCTTCTATTGGTTCTTATCCTATGGGTGTTCCAACATTGGTCCATATTGCCTTTGAAAAAATGGATCTTTTCTAAGTTCCTAAAATTTAAAGACTTCACTAAATCTATTTTAATTGCAAGGGTTAAGTCTAAGAAGTACCTAGGAGCCGCTATGATTTCTTAATAAAAATATTTATGTTTAAATTTTAATCACACTAAGTTGTAGAAGATCTGATGCCCTTTTCCAAAACATCAAGTTCATCCCCATCTGATCTTTCTAGCCAACGTTATGGGCGGATGAAGGCCAACGTTTTAGCCTTTAAAAGGCTAATGAAACTTCATCCACAATTTTCATCTAGTTTCCTAATTGAATTTGACTTGAGATTTTATAGATGTATTTAAGGGGTTATTTTGTGGTTGTAATTCAAGTTTAGTCCTCTTTAGGCCCTTTCTCTAACTTTTCATCCAAATTCATTGTATAACTTCATCCTGCTATATTTCCTTCGTTTTGTAGTCTTTTCTAAATGTAATATAGTTTTGAGCTCCTCTAAACCTCTCCTTTTGCATGCTCCTTCTAACTATTTACTTAGTTGTCTTCAAAATATTCTAATCTAGTCCCTAATGGTATGTGACTTCTTTTGTCAACTTACTAATTTTTAACTTTTGATTTTGAATTCTTTGTAGGTCTTCATATTACCTATCCGAATTGTTAAGAAATTATTGATTCAGACTCTTTGAGTAAAAGTTATGAGTGGATGAAATTTGACTGTTAATCGGTACTTCCAAATTTCATCCATCGTTTTCTCCTAATTCACGTCTTGAAATCTACTTTTACTTTTGTGTTTGACTTTTAGAATGTGGTTTTTAATTAAAATTTCATTTTTGTTCTTCTTGGATGAACTTAACTAATTCTCATCCATTTTGACTCCTAAACTTCATTTGGACATATTTTTCTTGATTTGACTCCGATTTCTAAGTGTAATATGGTTTTGGAAACCTCTACACAAACTCTACCATCTGATCTCATTAACTTTGGACAAGAACTTACTCTTCATGCTCTGAATCTCATTAGTAATTTGGCCACATGATAAATTGGTCTATTTTCAATAATTCAAAAATAAAGGAAGATTTTAGTGCTTTACCTCAGAGTTGGGTTCATTGTTGAGGAAGTTGTACACATCTTCAAATGTCCCATCATCTGCCATCTTCTGAACTTGGTTGGTAATTTTTGCCCATGGCTTAAAATGGAGAGAAAAATACAAGTTTAAAGTTTTGGTTAAATCTTACTCCATCTTTCCCTTTCCTCTCCTATCTTTTCCTTAAACACTATTTGAACTCCAATTATTGCTTTATCCTAAATTCTAATGGTTATCTAGGATCTCCTCGTCATCTTTATCAACTTCTAACCTTCTTCACCATTTGTATAACAACTTCACATTTCTTCTTCTATTTCATTCTACACATCCAATTTTGAATTTCTTCTTCCAATTGTAGTTGGTTAAGAGAAAAAGAGTGGTAAGTTAGGAGGATACTAATTTCTACTATCTTTGATGCTAATTGATATTTCTATCCTCTGGTTTCTTTTTCTAATTGCTAAACTTTTTCTTCTTAATTCTATTTCTATGTACTTTAACTCTCGGTCTGACTTTTGATAGATTATTATTTTTAAAATTTTAGTATTATATCCTTTTAGAGTTTAAAATCAGCTTTCCGAAACAATAAGGCACTTGCAAATCGGACCTTCTTAGTAGAAGTTATGCATGGATGAAGTTTAACCGCTAATTGGTGTTTAAAAACCTAATTTTAATTACAGATCTAAACTTTAGTTTTTACTACCTCCTAATCTTATTCTTTTGCTTTCTTTAGATGAGTTTAACACCTCTTCATCCAACTTGAGTATTAAACTTCATTCGCTCATAACTCGCTCATTTCAACTTGGATCCTTTTGTATCTTATGTTTTTAGAAAGCTCTCAACTTCTACTTTTAGATTTTAAAATCAAATTTATTTGTCATCCCTTTCTAAAGGTTTGACTTCACTCTTGGCCTCGGCTCTAAACTAAACATTAATACAAAGAAGCTTACTAACTTAGAATTGGTAAAAAAGGGAAGTTCAAAGCTTTGTTATATTTTTGCAAACACCTAAATATCTAACTTCTAGGAGCTAAAGCTTCGCCATATTTTTGTACCACATGCTAAATTTTCAACAATCTCACGAATTCCCAAAGTCAAAACTTCGCCATATTTTTGCACTACATGTTAAATTTTCAACAATCTCACAAATTTCCAAAGTCAAAGCTTCACCTTCCTAAACGAGACAAGTGAAAATACGGCAACAAGATGGTTGTTAGTACAAAACAAGATACAACATGTGTTAGTGCAAGATTAGTACAACTATAGTTGAAACCACCAATTAGTACATGTATGTTAGTACTAAATTGAATCAAATTCAACAATAAAGGTTTTCACTAAGCGACATTGCCAGTCATAAGGGGATAAAGCTCTCTAGGGTTAATACAAATGTTGGAATTAAACCTCAAAAAACTTCAACAAAATACAAAAGTTCAATAAAATATCAAACTTCAACAAAATACAAAACTTCAGCAAAACATCAACCAAACTTTAAAACTTAAACAAACTCAATAAGAAGATAGTTATGCTTAAAGGGACCTCAAGTCCTTCAAGAAAACTTAACAATGGAGCTTAAAATGATCTAAAAATAAGAAATTTTGGCAATGTGGCCTAAATGGACAAAATCCAACTAAATGAAAACAAGGTGGTTCAGAATGAATTTAAGGGGTGATTTAAAAGAGAAATGAGAGCCCTTATATACTTTTACAAAGATTTCATTCCCCCCCATTCCTACAAGGTAATCTTACCACCTAAGATTTTCATTCTAATTTTAAGTTTTTAACTTTCTACGTTGGTCTAAAGTTCTAACTTTTGGAGAATGATTCCAAATTGCAAATGGATTGCACCACTAGCTTCAAAAGGCCATTTTTAGTTTCAAGGAATCCTCCTCCCATTTTTCCTACGTCACAACCACAAAGATTTCTAGTGCTAACTAAACTACTTAAAATAGATAAAAATCCAACTTTTTGAGATCAATTTTTGTGTGAAAAGTAATTAGCTTAAGCTCTTTAGTAGGTATAAGGGATCAAGAAAGGACCCCGCTTTTACCTCAATTCAATTCTATATGCTCCTGATACACCGGTCAACTCCACATTTAATCTTCAATTTTGTCAATCTTTGGAGGATATTGTTAGTTTTGAGTCTTCTGACTATCAGAATGCCACGAAACTTGTTGGATCTCATTATTAACATAAAAAAAGTTAAATTGATTTTTAGTGAGATTTTACCGCAACCTGGGCAATTTCTAAAAAAATTTCAACATGACTTTCAATGGTTCACCACTCAGAAAAAGATCTTTTGGAGATTTAAAAAATCGAGAATTTTCATAAAACCTCTCATGAAATTTCACAAGAGATGTGTGAGTTCATATTTTTACTTTGCAGTTTGCACATCTGAAGAAAGATAATCAAATCTTGCTATCTCCTTTAACTTCCGATAACTAGATAATCTTTCAAATGGAAGGGAATCTTGGCAAATTGATTGCGCCGTTGGACTCCTGACATGATTTCCACCTCAAGTTATCATACTTAAGTTGTAGATGTTCTTTTCTAATTTGTTTTGAGTTTCTACTATTTCACTGATGGAATGGAGACGTTGAAATCTCTCTCTGGAAATCTAAACTAGGGTTTTCATGTAGTTCCCTCAAACTAATTTAGCTAGGATTTATCATAGAAAGGTAGGTTTAGACAAGTTGGGCAATTTCTACTAAACACGCTTATTTTGTACGATTTCTGGGTTTCTACCCTATCTATATGCGGGATTTGGTTATAATTCAAGAAAAATGCTCTATTTAGGACCAAATGCTATATTTGTATGTGACATCTCTATTTTGATTATTCACTCTTTTGGGGCTTTTTGTATATAAAACTATACTCTAAACTATTAAAATAAAAAAAATAATTTGCAAGTCCCAAGTGACTAAATGGGCACTCACATATGGTGGCCTTTTGGGAATGATTACCAATCATAGGACCTAAAACTCTCTTGCTATCCATGGCACACAGTCAATCTTGATCTGTATAAAGGCGATCATATTGGGAAACCAAACCAATATCTTGGATTGACTGCTCTTTAGTAATTTTGTTGAGAACTCCTTACATGTCCTATCAAATTATATATGTATCTCTCAGGAGGATTTACTAAATTGTAAGTTTTATATAATATAAAGGACTTTGATTGGAATTGACTTTCAAACTAAAAAGATGTTGATAAAGACCTAGAAAATCTTCATCGAATAATTTTTTGTTCCTTTTCTATTTATCTAGTTTTTAATTTTCTTATTTTATCCCATACGCTTCAATCAGAGTTGACTTGGATCTATAGAGAAAAAATTATAAAAAACCATCCTTTCACCCTCTACAGAGTGAGTTTGGACTAAAGATAGAAAAAGAACAGTAATAAAAGAAAAAAAATGGAAGTGGTTCAAAGATCTCAATGCATAAGAACTCCAAAAGAGGTGTCCCCAATCATGGTTATCGGTAACATTTCTTGCCTTTTTCACTAGTTCAAGAATAGTACCAACTGGCCTCGGGATCAAACCTTTGTCGTCGGGGAAATAATTCGGTAATTCGTGACTACCGTTACCGCATCCTTATAGTTGGAGACATCTGATGTATTGATTGAAAGGTATAAATACCACTACTGGGCCCAGTACATCACGATTTTTTTTAATAAGTATGTACACTATATACAAAGCAAAGCTAAATGTTCACAACATTCCGAAGAATGTGAGAAGTTGCATGAATGAGTCTAAAATGAACAAGACACGAAGATAAACTAGAAGGATCCGGAGGTCCAACGGCCATGAATTTGTACCAATTGCCATTAGAGATCCTCCTAACTCTCTCCAAATCATTCAAATTATAGAATGAGCCCGCAAATGTGATTTGCTCATTAGTATTTACATTTGTTTGATTTTGCAAGTAAATCATGATAGATCTAGTCCATGGCAAGCCAAGCATCTCCCGGAGTGGAGTAGGTAGAGAAGTTAGCAAAGGAGGTTCCAAGCCAGCCCGCTCAAGCTCTTCTCGACATTGTCGTCATGAAACAACCAGCTAAGTTAGGCTCACTAATTCAGTTGGCAACTCCATTAGTCCTACAAAGTGAGGGTCCGTTGGTAATCCCTCCATGACTTAGCATGTGAACAACTCACCCTCCGCCTGAGTCGAAGGTGCTTCCATAGGGTTGCTCCTTGGCTCCATTTCTTGATCTTTGGTGGACTGAGAGATGGTGTCGGTGTTGGATTGTATGAATGCTTCATTTGCGGGCTCCAATGTAGGCTCCTCTGGGAAATGCATTGATGGTTTTGATTGGATTGAGGATGATGGCGATGAAGATGGCATCATATGAGCGACCCATGACGATAGCTATTCTATACTAATTCCCTAATGTGAGTAACATCCACGCCAAATGGAGTTGGCTTGGACCTATAGACAAGAAAGTTTTCAAACCGGCTTTCCTCCCTCAACGGAGTGAGTTCGGACTTAAAAGGGAGATAGATTAAGATGATAGAGGGAATGATTTGGATTTCTCACAAAATGCTCGGAATGATGGTTAGATCAAGATGTAAATGACACACTTCTAGGTCTCCCCATAAGTGACAACTGATACTGGCACAAGCCAAGGACTTTGCAAAACTTGGTTGAGAAAATCTAACCCACAATGAACTTATATTCTGGACTTATAGCGTGCAAATTGAGGATGGAGATAGGTGTTCCTAGCATAAAAGCATGCCAAAAACACATCGGCAAAATCGGTTCGTGAAGATTCTCTAGTACAAGAATGATTCTTCCCTAGAGGAATTAAATTGATAGGTATTTATTTAATACCTGTATGAGAGAGTGCAAAGTAGATATGGCCTTCAGAAGCTTCCTAGAAGCTATCTAAATTTTTTTGTAATTTCCTGAATTGCAAAAGATGTCTCTCTAGGAAGTCAATCGTGCCTACTAACATTTGGAAATTCATATAAATTATCCACGTGCTAGTAAAATTCTACTAAAAATTAGAGTAGTTATTTTTATCTTAAATAAGCACTTTGCCAAATTTCAAAACATTCCAACACCAACAAGCACTATAAGAAGCCTGGACATCCAGCCAAAAATGACGTATATCCGCGTAGACATGATACGTTGCACGAGACGTCAGGGTGTCAGGTCGAGAAAGTGGAGATTTTGTGATGATGTCTGTGTTAGCATTGCTAGATTGTAGTCACAGCATACTGATGCTACAAAAAACGTGCATGCAATGTAAGGCATCCAAGTGGACATCAGATGTTTCCCAGGATGTCTACAATAACATGTTTAGCCACGTCATCATCTTTGGTCAAACATACCTCACAAGTTTAGATAGAATTTTGGTGTGGTCAGAGGTAAAATGACTGCCCAAGGCTAAAAAGAGGACAATGGGCAAGTGGTGACTCCTAAAAGCTTATGTGGCATTTGATGTGGCGAGATGAGGTGGTTATTGTGTGACGTGGACCGATGAGGTGGCGAGATGACATGGCTATTGTGTGACGTGGCATGATGAGGTGGCATGATGACGTGGCTATTGTGTGATGCGGATAGGGGTGATGACGTGGCATGCCACGTCAGCAGCCGCGACCAGTCAATGTTCCGACCTGGGATGTCTCCGTGGACATCACACCTGACGTGCTGACGTTCACATTGACATCACTTCTAGCATTAACATTTTGTACTTCCTGCGACTATAACTTCAAACCACATGCTATCCATGGTGCGTTTTATTACATCTGACTGGAAGTGTGGGCGTTGTGAAAGCAACTGTAGGCGTCCACTTTGATGTCAAAAATGACTCCAAATGTTCATTTGAATGTTTACAATGACGTCAAAGAAAATATAACTAAGACATATAGATGTTCTTTTGAATGTTTACAATGACGTCCAAAAAAACATAATTAAGACATGCAGATGTTTTTTAAAACATCATTTCAGACATTATTGTATTCATATTCCTACTCATATTCTAGTTCTGTATATCCCATATGATTTGTCATACTGTCTACACCCCACTAGTATAAAAGGCTTGTCTTCTCATCAATTAACAAGTGGATTTTTAAGCCATGTAATATACTTAATAAATATAATGTATTGTGTACATGTGTATGGCATATTGTATATACTATATTTTGTATGATATATTGTATATATTGTAATTTGTATGGCATATTGTATATATTATATTTTAAATGACATATTTTGTATGCTGTGTTGTTATATTGCATATAATATACCATATATTGCATATTTTATATTGTGTACAACATATTGCTATAGTCTTTTATAACATATCACATGATATAATAAAATATACCTCATGTCATTGTTGATGTCAGACGAGACATCATGAGAAGCATACAATTGTTTCACTTGATGTTATTCAAGATACTCAGATGTCCACATTGATGTCTCAAATAACATCATTAAATTTTAAAAAGACAGTTTAGGAATCTCTGAGAAATGCCACGTCAACATCCGCGGATGCCACGTCAGCCAATTTTGTCATCACTAACGTGACATGCCACGTCACGTCACTGCCATGTCATAAACGGGCAATGGATGAAAAAAATGACACTCTGGCTTTCCCGCGCCTATGTGGCAGCCACATGTCAACTTCCTAAGCCCCCCGTTGACCGAAGTTTTTTTGGACATCACGATGTCCAACCTAAAAATCTGCGTGGACGTAGCATGTAAAATGCATGTCCACGGCAGCGTGGTCTAATTGGACGTCCACCCTGACGTAGACACATCAAGCACGATGTTCGGATGTCAAAATTGCGATGTCTCGGCGAAGACAGTTTTCTTATAGTGAAGTACCGGAATCGTCATCGACAATGATTTTTAACGGTTTTATCAAATATTTAGCAAGTTGATCGGCGTACAAGGAGTGTATGGTGTCCAATTGGAGTCAACTTAGACTCTTTTCTTACTTTTTTGGAACTCCCCAACAATCCTAGACAATCAAAACTTTTGGAAAAAATAAACTCCAAAAGTTAGATTTTCTACCTTCTTCATTGTTTTATAAATCACTATCTTTCAGTCGTGAAATAGGCTTGAATAAGGGGGTAAGGAATCTTCGAAACTAATTTGGATCTTTTGGAGCCAATGGCACAGTCCATTTGCCAATTTAACCTTTTCTCCAAAAGTTATAGCAACATCAGCAGTAGGGTAGAATTTGGCATAGTAATAGTTAGTTTTAGTTAATTTTCATTTTACTTAGGTAGTTCATAGTAAATTGGAAAGGGGTGGAGGCCTTGGAAGCATATAAAGGGCCTCCCCTCCTCTCTTTCTTTGCACCTCTTCTCTTCATTTTGTTGTTTGCACCATACACAGCCATATTATTAAGGAATTTTGAGATAAAGCCAAATGAAAGGATAAATTCATTGCAAAGAGGATCATGCCAATTCATTTAATGGCTGGTTCAAATTGGTAGTTTTCGTACTATTGTCGGATTGGGCAGAAATTAGATTACTTTGAATTCATAATGCCAAGTGTCGCATGTGGATTGGTTTTGACGACACAACGATTTGAATTTGACATTGATTTAGCCCTAGAAGGGCCTAAAAGCCCTTTGTGGTCATATAGTATATTATGAATATGGTGGTATTTGACCAAAAAAATATTGATCATATATTGTTTTAAACAAAGTTAATGAATGACCATGGTAGTATGTAAAATAAAAATGTAACACAATTCATATAGTAAACCACAATTGAAGAGTTATAAGGCTAAATATAGGTTGTATAGAGGGACCCCAAGGGCCTTTCAAGGGTTAAGGTAGTCTACTTCTTTCTAATTAGCCACCCGTTTTCGCTAATAAGACTGTCATGTTACTAATTAGTTGTGGTTTAGGTGATAACTTACACGTAGTTGGGTGATAGCTCACATAGCATAAATGTTGGAGAGGTGTACATTGGAAGTAAGATGTACATTGGAAGCCACAATTATCACCTACATTGGAGCATGGTCGATTTTATAATTAGTCCATGGTTGGAAATACGGTGACCTATATTAATAATGAGAATAGGTTGAATGGAATCTTCACAAAAAAAATTCATGGTAATTTTGTTTTGGGGGGGAAAAAATGTAAAAAATATAAAATTCTTTTGAAATCTATTTTTATAAATGCAGAAACTTTTTCCCTCACCATACCTATACAATATATATGCTAAATTGCTTAAGTGATTGGAAAGGGGTTGAATACCTTATAGTGCAATCTATCATTTGTCCTCCTAATGGTAGACTAATAATAGTATAATTTAGTGATATGTATACTAATTGATTTCAAAATGCTACAAGTATTTTCTCTTGATGAATATTTTTACCAATAGCATAGAAGAGAAAGCCACCAATCAAGAGCCTTCCTCATGATATGTTACAAAATTGGAGATGAACTTTGAATGAAAAAAGGTGCAAATTGAAGTCTTTATTCAACAAATGATCTTGAATTGAGGATTGAACTTCAACTACTACAAAGTTTATAGAAGTTTGGAATTCCAAGAAAACGTAATCAAACTCCAAAAAGAGAATTTCAGAGAAAAAGGACCAATAAATGTAGTATAGCAAAGTTTGAAGCGCCTTGCAAAAACAAGTTTGTATTTTAGATGGAGGGTTTGAAATCTAAGAGGTTTGTAAATTACATGAGTAATGTGACAGACTTCAATCCTTTAAAATTGCAAGTGAGACAAGAAGGGTCACAACTTTCTTGTTTGGTAGGAACATCTTAAAGGCACTTTTTATATACAACCAAGTTAGAAATCTTTGTAGCATTTATATCTTTAAAAAATGATTTAAATAAGAAAAATAGGCAATAATATATTATTTGAAAACTTTTGTATACCAAAAATGGTGACATAAACTAAAAACAAACTACAATGCTAAATTCATGAATAAAATTCACTGATGATTTTTCTTATAATTTACTCTTTCTATTTCTACATAATACTGGTGTTTCCTTTTTAAGACACAAAAGACCCTTGAAGAACCATTTGTCCTTTCAAGGGACAAGTGGGGTTTGGAGTAGGTACCTATGGTCTCATTTTTTATCTTGATTTTTTAAAACTTTTTTTGAAGATAGAAAATCAATTTACTTTGTGGTGATATATATTTTTCAATTAGTATCCCAAAACAAAAGTTATGCTCAAAACAATGGAAAAGAGGGGGAAAGGGGTAGAGGAGCCAGCAAAAAAAATTGAAAATTTTGAATTTGAATTTATTTATTTATACCTCATAGATTATATTTTTGTCTATATTGAAAGCTTTGATTCATTCCATTTAGATTTGTTATGAGAAAGTTATGGACAATCTAGTTTTACCAACAATTAGAGCATCTTTTTGAGAAAATAACTTGTAGGATTCATTTCTACATGCAATTTTTATAATTTACAAAAATATTCCACATGGTTTAGTTTACTTTCTAGAACAATCTCAACATTGGGATTAGTGCATTTTAATTCCATTTTAGAGATATTAACAATTTAGATTTTCCTTCTATCTCGTACCTACTTCTATTTAACAATTTTTTAAAGTATAAAAATTAAATTTTTCTGAATTTTTCCCTCTAGACTCTCAACTCAATTCTCCACTATATAGATTTAAAGCTCAAAACTATGTAGTGCAAAAAATTAAAGTTAAGAAGGTTCAAAGTCAAATAATCTAGTCCTACAATGTATTAAAAAACTTGTTTTTTTTACTTTAAACATAGGTATCTTGCAATCAATGCGGTCAATTTTTAAAAAAATTCCACACATTCTCATACTAATTAGGTGTAAGATACTATGGTTATATGTGAAAAAAAAAATTTAAAACAATTTACTATTTGCTATAGAAATGGCAGTTTTTAGTGTCTTTTGACAAAAAAAAGGTTTTGATTCTTTATGGGTTAAAAACAAAGGGATTAATTTTTAAGACCTTATTTGAAATTTCACCACTTCAATAGAATTTAATAATTGTTCCTCGATTATTATGAGTTTAATATAAATTGTTTTAGAAAAAAGCTCCTTTAAAAAATAATTAGCTCTAAAGCTCGTGTCATGGAAACAATATTTTCTTAAAAATAGCAAAATATTAGAAATTCTTTAAAAATTTCATAATTTCTTTTAATTTTGTTTAAATCTTTGGAAAAATTTCGAAACTAAAAGCATATCATTGAACAATAATTAAAGAGAATTGTTCAAAATACCTCTTATTATAGGATCATAGTCAGATGCAAAAATGAGAAGTATAATTTTCTTTTCTTTTTTCAAATTTTAAATTTAAGTTACAATTTTATACAAAAAGCCTTCCAAAGAGTTGTGTGGCAAAATTTTCTTCCAATTATCAATTTTTAAAGTCTTAACATTTATACTAACCAACTTCTAATTTAAATTCTTGCTAAAGAAACATGCCTTAATAATATAAAATTAGTTATAAAATATTTTAAAATATTTTAAAATATTTTTTTATTGTTGGAATCTCACTAGTTAGCAAAATTTGGAATTTAAAAAAAAATTGATTCTAGAATAAGCATATATTTTC
The DNA here is from genome assembly GCA_950106755.1 of Climacium dendroides. Taxonomy (NCBI): domain Eukaryota; kingdom Viridiplantae; phylum Streptophyta; class Bryopsida; order Hypnales; family Climaciaceae; genus Climacium; species Climacium dendroides. Next base: position 33,880,678 of record OX467082.1, on the reverse strand, counting down.
AATGGCTATTGAAATTCATCATTATTCAATCGAAGGTCAAGCTAGTGTGTAATGTAATAGCCATAATGAATGATGTTTGTTTGATCTAGATGATTATATCAATGGTGTTTTATTCACATAATTGAACTCATTTAGTCATTAAGTTATCTTTTAAATCTAATTTGAAGTGAATTTGATTATTTGTTATTCATCATTGAAAGATTGTGATCATACAATTCAATCAAATGTATTATATGATAGTCATGAATGAATCTTTCTAAATCAATTTTGAATTGAAGATGATAATTTGAGCAATATTAACCTCTAATATACTAAAATCTATGATTCCCCACAAGCTTGTAGCCTCCATTTTATTAATCAAAGTAGAATGATGATCAAATTTTCATTCATAGAAATATACAAAACCAAATTAAGTATTTTTTGTTCAACCCCTAATGACCCAAAGGGAGTGTACTTTCAAAACTTCAAAGAACTTGAATAATTTGTTTGCTCATTTTTTCTTAAGATCAAATAAAAAGTAACTATAGGATCTTGTAATTTACATTGAGAGTGAGGAACTCAAAAAAAATTTAGATTATATGACCATACAATTTAGTAGATATTTAAGTTTGAAGTTTTACGTAGGTCAATGGAAAAATAGGGCAACGCACTTTGAAGAAGCATATCTTAGTGAAATATTTTGAAATGATGACCTTTTGTGCTCATTGAAAGACATTCTAATCATTATGCAATTTTTTGATGGAGCTTGCAATGCATAATGGTCACTGAAATGAGAATAGTGTTTGTAAGAAAAACAAGAATGGGCACACTTGACTTTTCCTTGAGCTCTTTAGATCTACCTTTCTAAAGGTGGACAACAATCGCATTGCTTGGTTGATTTTCTAGTCCATGTCCAAACTAAACCAAAAACATAAGCCATGAACTACACTACTAATACCATTGAACTTTTAAAAATTCTACAAGGTGGAGGTTAACTTGGAATTTGATGAAGTTACTGTCATTGGATTTATAATGTAATCTATTTTCTATAAAAACAAGGAACTTAAACATCCTAGAATCCTTATTAAAATTGCATAAAATAAAGTTTGTCACAACATTTATAAAAAAACTTCAAGGTATAATAAATTAATAAAAAAAATCCAAAATCTATAGCTTATCTACTTTTGTGGGTAGGGACTTTAGTTATAATGTTGGTTCCATTTGTTTTAAAGTTTTAAGAAATGAAAATTGAATTGCTTCAAATATACAATAAAGGCAATGAACTCCATCCACTACAAACAAAAAAACAACAACTTTAGTATGAAAGACTCTCTTGGAAGAGGATTTTGCTTGCTTTTTGAGCAACTAAATGGTCCAACTAAAATTTATCTCTACCCATGGATTTTTTTGAGTCATTTTCTGATCAAAAGCAATACAAATTTTTTGAAGGGCTACTTGACAACATATTCCCCTTTCTTGCGATGGACGACTAAACTCTAATTTGCTACAAAATCTTTGGAGGATATCACTCTATTTCATATGAATGTATGCACATTTGGGTGACTAAATGAGATACCATCCACATTTAGTGTGTTTCATCTATATCTATGGATGTGAAGAGCTTCATGACTCCCTTGAAATTACTTTTTGCAATACCCAAGAAATGAAAAACAACAATTGCCTACCTATCCCATGAAATTTAAATTAAACCACATACCCTATGGTTTACAGTAGGGGTTTCTTTTGTACAATTTTCACTTAAAAGTGATAATTTTTTTTACAAGGAATATTTAGCTAAATACTCTTGTTTTCAATAGATGAAATCGCTAGTTTGCTACCAAATGTTGGAACAATGTCACTCTATTTTGAATGAATGCATATTATTGTGGATGAATAAATAAAATTTCATCTATATATTCATCTAGTTTCATCCATTTCCATGGGTGAAAATAGCTTCATCCTTCCAGTGATCATCTCTTTCTGCACTGCCTACAATAAATGAAAAACAAAAACAAAAACAAACCTGGTTTATAGCAGGAGCACATGATGGACGACCAGGTCACACTAAATGGGCCACGACACTATTCACCACGCAACAAGCACAACATCAAAGTCATAGAGCCAATTCCGGAAGGGCAAAGTCTCTGAGCATAAATGCTGTCATGACCTGTGGACACAATTGTAGGTGTTGCACGCGAGTTCGGAGATGGTAGATAGCTTGTGGAAGCTGACTTCGTCAAATACCGCAAGACACATTCAATTTCTTATGGAGTTTAGGTTAACTTTGGGTTGATTCCGTTTTGTATAAAGATTTTTATGTTACGATGCGGAAGAAGGTGATCATTCAGTCGCAGATCAAGCAATGTCTCGACCATCTTTCTGTCAATTTGGCAGGAGGTGGGATCATGGAGATGTACTGTGGGTATGTGATTCGTTTTTCGGAATTTGAGGTAATTCATGGTGATATTGGGTTTGATCTTCTCGGAGTTGCGATACATTTTCTTATGAGGCGGAGTGTTGTGTGGATGTGGATTTGGATTTTGAGTTGTCATCAGTTGGATTAGGGTTAGGGTTTCACGGTGGATTTTTTATTTAAGTGGAGTCTCTGTCTGCAGCTCGGTAGAAATATGGTGATGTTGAAAATCACAAGTGGTTCTTTGACGTTTACGAATCATGCCTGTGATGTAATGGCTGGGGAGACTACTGAGCTCTTCACATTTTACAGAATGTGGTCGGAATACTGTGGATTATAAGTTTACTTGCATCAGTTCCTCAACAACGCTTGCACCATCCCAGCACCGGTATTGAAGCAGTATAAATTGAACTAGTAAATCCGAAATATTATCCAAAAAGTTCATGCTGGAATTTGCCCCTGAGTCTTTAAGAGTAAGTGAAAGGGTTGCCTTTGCCATGCAAAAATGTAGTTTATCTTTCACAGCTTAGTCGTTTTGAGAATTTACTGGCGTTTGACTTAACTAGTTCACTCGCTCAAGACAAAAGGAGCCCGTTCAAGCTTTGGTTGCCTTGGCGCCCTCGGCCTTCTCCAATCCTCAGACTTCTCAAGCTTGTCTCCACTTCCAGTTCCAGCAGCGTCCCTTCGTAGAAGCAACACGCTTTTGATGTTGGGCACTACGCCTCCGGAAGCAATTGTCACGCCACACAGCAACTGTCGTAGGTCCTCGTGGCGGGGAATGATCCTGCACTTCTTGATATCCTTGCTCGATAGCATTTCCAGCCAACTCCAAAACCTAGAAACAACAAACGCATATTTGGAATGAGATCATGCACTGCAATTGCAATATCTCAGCCACTCCTCTCCAATCAAGGCATGTTCTAGAAAGCCCAAGACCCACTAGAAAGTAGAAAGTGCTCTTGAACCATAATAACACTCTTCAACTCACTCACCTCAGCCGTGAGATATTCCAGAACGGCAGCCAGATACACAGGAGCTCCGGATCCCACACCCTGTGCTCCCAACCGGAAACGGAGGCCCCGCTTTGGTGGACTTCGTGATGGCCTTGCGCTGGACTCTTTTCTTCCAGACATGGCAACAGTCCAACAACGATCTACATTCCAGCAACAATTGAAAGCAAGAGAATGCAAAGACAGGAACAAAGAGAAATAAATCAATGGGATGAGAGCAGAAGAGAGAACACCAGAGTAGCCCTTGATCAAGTTTTACAGGAACTCTACAACTGCCGAGTCATGCAGACCTCCTGCCTTGGGAACCATTGCTGCTGCTGAGGGTCGAATGTTTTTGTCGACGTAGGCCCGCTTCGAATTCTGGAGGAGCCAATCCCATGACAATGCCAGAGCATTGACTTGAAGGAATGGTCAAATGGGCATATCTCATGCTTGCAAATACTGAGAATTGAAGGAGGAAATCACAACTCAAATACTATTTCTGTGCTGTAACCTACAGAATCTTGACAGGAGCAATATACTCACGCTACTGGGAATTATGGAGAAACTCCTCTTGCAATTAAGATTGAAGCTCTGTTCGAAAAGCACGACTATTAATTACATACTGTCTTACATTTCATGATGCCTCGGACGCTGAATCCACCATCTCAACTAGTCTAAGTTTTGTGTGTTGCTGCACGCATAGCTGCATCTCGTCTACGTGCAGTTGCTTTGCAACCGAAACTTACAATTCCACAACTGAATGGATCCATTTCGTGTTTTACACAGCACTTTCGTCCGTGAAGGCTCAATTCAGCACATGCCCTCCAGACTTGCGAAATGAAAAGCAAGTTATATACAAACCCAATCTGAACACATGCAGTAACTAAGTCCAACTCTGTGTACACAGTGATTATTAGAGGGTCTGTTGAAATTTTTTCATTTGTAGCGAGTGCTCAAGATCCATTGATCAGTAATATTCAACAGCAATGTCAGAAGAACTCATGAGCACAAAAGTTGATATTCTCCATTTCTAATTCATGAGCAGAATCATTAGGTCCATCATGAGCAGAAATTGACTTTTTTTCCCAATTCAACCTCAGGAAAACTTAGTTCTACATCAAGCATCGGTTGTAGGGTTTTGTGCACTTGAATTTCACAATTCGGACACTTTGCAACACGCCGTTTTATTGGATGTGAGCGTCAGTGTGTAAGGCCAGATTCCGTGGAGTATCTCATGTTCACTACCACCAAATTACAAACCTAATATTCCAGCTGAAACTGGCATGGTTGAATTGCAAAGCCAAATCCAATTTACAAAAGAGGAGGAGGAGGTGAATGGGAAATTTTGTTAAAATGATAGTCATTCTGCAACTTTGGCACTTTTGCAGCTTAAACCATGTGGTCTAAAATCTATACCAACTCTAACTTTGGCACTTTTGTAGTTTTGATTGTGTGGTCTCAAAATGGCATATGGAATATGACCATTCTAATAAAATTCCCTTGGCATGTGATGAAAAAAGATGCTTGATTCATATTCTTGTTGCTCCATCATTCATAGATGAAGGCTTTATTTAAAATGCAACTAAAGGAAGAGAGCCAAACATTTCATCTCTCACTTGAAAAATCGAGTGATTCTTTTGTGCAAGAATGTGCATTGTCCATTTTGTTAAATTGGCTCCTTAGGGCACTGGTGGCAAAAATTGTACGTCAAATGTATATACAGCTCTACAAATGAAGACATGATTGATACAAGAGAATTATATGTCAAATGTATATATAGCTCTACAAATGAAGACATGATTGATACAAGAGAATTATATTCCAAGCCACAAATCTTGAAAGTGACAAAGTTTTGAAATATGAAAATTTACCAAAAGAAGTATTTTCAACCTTCAATTATTGTTCATATAATGGAGACAAATTGGCCTCATTTGCTACATGGATGACCAAGATGCAAGCTACTAACAACTATAGGATCTGACAATCACAATATCACATGCTACTAGGCAATAAATATCCATTTATATTATAGTCCATCACTCCACCCAAATGGCAACAAGTCATTTGCTCAAGCCAAGTAGTCATTGGCTTGTGCCAACTGCAATTCTAACTTTACTATGTCTTCAGTCATTTGGCCATTTGCTTGAGCCAATTGCAATACCAACTTTAATGTGGCTTGAGACATTAGGTTGATCTCCTCGGAATGTTGCAATGCATTTTTTTCTGCTTCTTGCATCAAGCTAGAGTTTATTTGTTGTAATTCGTCCCTTTGTCTTGTTATATTCATCCTTAGTCTTCTCTCTTTGTAAAGCTGATCAAATATCCAATTTGCCATATTGGTAGTGGAATTTGTAGTGTGGCTAAACATTTCTATATTTGCTTTAGATGCCACTTGATGCAAGTCTGGACCAATGAACCACTCGGGATTGGATGGACGAGGTGGGATGACATTGGTAGAAGTCGCTCCCTCATTAGTGTTGACTATGTTGTCGGTTGGCTTTGCACTAGTTCCAAATCCATAAAGAGCAAGGATGCTCAACTCTTTTGTTAAGGGGGTTCTACAAATTGGACAAGGTTTGGGCTCATTTTGAAGCCACAAGTAGATGCATGACCAACAAAAGATGTGACCACATGGAGTTGCAATTGGATCCATTGGAGGCTTCATGCAAATATGACAATCTATTAGATGTGGACAAAGGTTTGACTTATCATCAACATCTATATCAAGTGGTGTGGATAACGGTGTACCATTTTTCTCCATAACTACTGTAGAACAATTTTTATTCTAGTGTTCTTCTAATGTTCTCTTGAAATAAATGAAAACAAATATCAAATATATTCTAACATGAACCACCCAACCATGAGGTAACCTTCAACTAAGGGTCTTGTTCCAAATATATATATTCACTAAATTTGATGAATATATTTGAGACACAAATCTAAAAATCAATAGCAAGATGAAATGACTTGAAGTTTTATTTATATCCCTACCATGTCCGGTTGCCTTTTACTTTTACATTAATGTAAAATACATTATCTTTTATTTTGTCTTCAAAAAGTGAAAGATACTTTCTTGTAAAACGTGATCTTATTTTACCTTCAACATGCATCACTATGGCCTATGTTCCATATTACAATAACTATTGATCAATTCATATTCTTGCAATTAGGTGACCTCTAGTAGTACTTATTTAAGTGATTTTGACTAAATTCTAAAAACTTAAGACCTAACACTATAGTCAATACTTTTCTAGAAGTTGCATGTAAATATAATGGATTCATTATGGATAGAAGTGATGAAATAGTAATGGAAAGCAACCCCAATCAATTGGGTTAACATTTTGAGCAAGACAAGCTCAATATGCAAATCTAATCCAATGCTTCTCGCTCCTCTCAATTCACTCAAGAGAAAAGAAACTTACACTAATTGCAGTCAATAAATTATTACTCTAAATAAGTAAAGCACTAATTGATTGCACTTAGAAGTTGAATTTGTTTACATATTATTTTGTTTGGATAGTGTTTTCTTAAAAAAATAAAAACAAAAATAACTCCTAGAACTATTCCTATTTGGCACAAAATCAACAAGTGTTTCTTGCAATTGCAATGGCCCATGAAAATTATGATATGAACAAAATGTGATATTTTTTTTTGGCTACTTTTGATTCTTATTTCACCATTTCATTCTAATTCTCTTATTAGTGCCTTCATTTGGAATTTTAAAGCTAAAAAGAGAATCGTCTTTTTCCATCTATTTTTTAACAAAACTATCGGCTTTTGTATCTCAAACTTTAAATACAAAACGAAAGCTTTCTTTAGGGAGTATTCCAACCCTCTTTCATTTCATTCACTACAAACATTTCAACAAGTAAATTTTAGAATTTGGCACCATCAGGTAGAATCACCCATTTCCAACTAAGGATTCATTAAAATGCAAAGTTGGAATAGATTTCTAATCTAAGCTTGGAATGTTTTCTTTTTCTTTTTCAAGATTGGGACTAATAAGATCACGACACATGTCCTGAAGTAGGAAGTAATGAGTGGGAAAGTAGTTCTTGAATGATCAAAATTGGAAGAGTTTATACATTGAGTATGGACTTGGGCCAAATCTTGGCTTCCAAAACTCATAGTAATTTGAATTCAAGGAAAAAAAATCCCCCCCAAAATGGCAATTTCCATTATTATTTTCTATCTTTTTATGGGACAGAAAATGTACATTTGCCTTCTATTGCTCCAAAATATGTGTGGAATTGCTTAAGTGGTAGACTATGGATGGTTCTACTATATTTCACCACAAGGAAGTTATATTAGTTCCCTTTGTGAAATTGGAAGAGCATTAACTCCAAAGTTTTCCCCTCTTGATGAGAGTGAAGTTTAGAAGTCTCCAAGAAGCTTTCCTCTCTTTAGAAATTCCTAATGTGCAATCTAAGTTGGTACATTTTTCAACACATTGACACATCTTACATTTCAATGTTGTTTCCACTTGGCTATTTTTTGCTTAATTTTTTTTTAAGTTGCAATTGTCCCACATCAATTTTCAAAGGTACCATGAGGTTGGGCACATTAGACTTGTAAATTGTCATACTTTGTGGATAATGAATTCAATTCATACATAAGATTCTAGAAATTCTTGAATGTACACATCATGGAAATATAAGAAATATTATAATCTATGAATTTGTTGAATTCTAAACAATTGCAATTTGTAAATTACTACTATTTTAATTTGTGGAATCTACAAAATAATCTAAAAGATCTAGAACTTTGAAATCTACAAATCATTGAAATTGGAATTTCAAAATCTACTAATGAGTGAGATTGGAAATTCAAAATCTTTGTATTAGTTAGATTTGAGCCTCCAATATCTAAGGATTTTATAGATTGTGTATACTAAAATTCTATATTAAATTCATATTTAGAGGCATAATCTAAAATCCAAAAGATTGAATTTCATATGTTGAGTTGATTTGGAGGTGGGGACATCTTCAAATAACATTGGAAAATGCTCAAATCCCTTGAAATAGGAAAAAAAATCCCCTATGGCCTCACTTTTCCCCTTGGACCTCAAAATCCCCTTGTAGAAGAAAATGCTTCAAATCACATGTGAGGAATTGGTGCATCTTACTCACAAAAGAAGTGATATAAGGTCAATGAAATGATTGCGGACACAAATTAGAATCAGCCCATTGTGGGCAAAATTGTAGTAGTGCACATTCTAGTTCTAAAATGTACATCACTAACATAATTTTGCTTACAATGGACTTGCTCCCATTTCACCCACAATGGGCTCCCTTACCTTAACTTCCTTATCATGTGTGATGTGGTTGTGGTCGGTGAGGTCAACGATTTGAATTGTTGATGGAATTACAATTGGCTTTTGATGTCTACGATTGAAGAGTTGTAGTGGCAGCTACATCAAACAAAGCAAGTTTTGCTCAAATCATAGGGATCACAAAGTCTATGTAGAAAATGAATGTAGAAAATGATACATCAATCGTTTATTGTTGAAGCTCAAAATTATTCTATGCATACCAATCATGTCTATCAATTAGGATTATTTTTTGGTGAAGGTGAACAATTAATCCTAGAATGCCGGGTTTGCCATATGGAAATCATCTTTTTTAATATCATGTGAATCATTTGCTTTTAAAAGACCCAAGAACATTCATTGGAGGTTAAACTATTGTGCAAGATTTCCCCTTTTCTCACTAAGTTCTAAAGATGAACATATGAATTTTTGCCTTAGATATCTATGGATAGAAGGATTTTTTGCCATTCATCAAACATTTAGTGTTTGCAACAACTTTATATGGTTAACCTTGAAGCGCTCTGACATCCATATATTGGACAATGAACAGAGGGCACTATTCAATCCAACTAACTTTTCATTCATCTAATGTAATACGTGAATGGTTGAAAAGACAACCTTTCTCAATGACCAATTTCATGAAATTGCAGTGAATGATATTTTTGTACAAATGATATTTAAGCAAGAATGTGCCAAAATTTGGAAAAGGATTGAGGCGTTGAAGGGTTAAGCACTTAAGCAAGCTACATGAGAAAATTTTGGATTGTTGTAAATGTGCAATAAATTTTGCTTTGGCTAAAGGTGGCACATGATACTGTCTTAACCTCTTTAATATGACATTCTTTAATATTAGATCCTTTGTTTTCTTGTCAAGTTCTAGGCCATATCCAATTCAATGTTCACTCAAAACTCCTAAAGTAGGAGGTCCATAAATCACCCATCTAAGAGCTGAAACTGAATTTTGGGGAGGTGATGCTTCTTGAAATATTTTTTAGTGAATTTTTCTTGAAAGACAAGTGGATTTGACATCTAACCCAAGTCATTTCATGTTTTTTGGAGCTTTACGGAATTAGTTATGAAGTTAAAATTGCCCACCTCAAATGTACATTTTTTGTATGTTGTTGAAGGCTTAAAAAAAGCAACATGTACAAAAACTGCACATTTGAGGAGGTGGGCAATTATAGAGCCTGTGCGCTTTTAGAACCTGCTACCTTAGACAGAAATTGCATCGCAAATGTGATAAAAATATTAAAGAGCTGTTGAGTGGAAAGAGGGACCCCTGCTCGGTTCTCCACCTGAGTGTTATCAATGGTGATTCAGGAACTCATTTGTTGTCAATCTTTTGAAACATTTTGATTCTGCATCATCATGAATTCTCGATGAATTGGCATCACAGCCTCGGTCACAATATAATCCTTGATTATGAGCATTGATCAATTCAAATGCCTTCAGTTGGGATTGATTTTCTGATCTACTATCTGTTTCTCAAGTAGCATGCGAAAAATCGTTTTGCCTGAGTTCCTTGCTGAGTACAATTAGATCACCCAGGCAATTGCCTAACCTTACATTCATTTAAATCACTCATGAATTGCAGTGACAAACCCATTCATTTGATTCCATTTGCAATCATGCAACTGTTGAATGAGATTTCCAAGCGAAATCCACACTCCAGCTGCAGGAGGAAATCAATTCAATCATCCAATTTTTTCGCACAATTGCTTGAACTTGAGAGGCACATCGCTAAAGAAATTGGCAGCCAGTGAAAGGTGCACCAATGTACGTTCAAGCACAAGATCTGTATCTCGTGTACGCAGAAGCTGGTTATGAACGCATTACCAGTTTGGGAGTAAAATTCATTTATATAGAGTGAAGCCGAGAGGCGCAACAAATTTCTAAGTCTCAGTTGGTTTCCTCCTTCTGAGGAATGTGCGCGTTCAAGTATGCACCCCGCAATTTGGTTTCAATTTTCTGGATATAACATATATCATTGATTTATCTTGGGCTTTGCATTGAATTGTTGAGAGGAATTTTATCCTTGGTGTGAATTATGGATGAAAATTGATAGATCTCTTCAAATGATGGACAGGCGCAAATGATTAGAATGCCAATTTCGTTAAATTGTTGGAATTCCACAACTTAGGGACTATGCCACTTTTCCTGCAACGTCAATCAGTATCAGTCCTGGCTAGTTGATGGATCTTTGTGCAGAGGAGTGTCACAGAATCACGCGAAAACAACAGAGTGGGAGTAACTTAATGCTTGAACTAAGTACATGCCTGATTGCATTAGAATTTTCATGTCGCGGCGAGGAAGTTTGGCTGTATTAAAAGGCCTATCATAGACCTTAATTTAATTCCGTGAAGGGGCATGATTAGGAGAGTTCATGCTTCAGTTACTATGTCATTCACAGTTATCAACATGGGGAGGACTGTTACAGGGGATCAAATTGAACGGTATAATAACCTCTTTCCTGTGCAAAAATCCTGTACGACTTACTCATCAAAGTGCTGTCCAACTTTTGCTGATCTTATACCTAGGTGACCGTTTCGACACCCATATTGTTTGCAGACCTGCAAACTTGTGGATATTTGATCTGCATTCTCGCATTGACCGTTCATCCGGGCGGACTAGTGACCGCCTGTCACCCAAGTCGGGGGTAAGCAGGACAGTGAGGACGTGAGGCTCTGAGTAGGTCCACCAGGGCACATGTAGAGGGCCTGTCCACTCCAAGCACGGAGTCCGCAGTGCTGTCCATTCGTAGGATTGGGCAGAGCTGCAGATGTTGAGGGAGGTACCGCGTGAGGCGGGCAACCGAGCAGCGCTCACTCCCCGCTCTGTGTGGTGGAGGGATCGCGGGCCTGAATGCTCTCCGGTGAATTTCCCTGCGAGGCTCGCTTACACGGACCATTGTCCTTTTGCTAATTTCACACTTGAGAAATTCAATGTGGGTGAATATAAATTTGTGGAAGTCAGCGGGCATCATGATGTCCAATAAGCTTGTTGAAATGGCAGAAGACTAATTTTAATCACTTGTTTTTGTGATGGACAAGAACATGATTAGCTTGCATACTGAGCATCTAAGCCAGAAGAATGTTTGCTTGAAATCCCAAGACACCCCTTCATTGCACTTCTGAATTTTAGCAACAGAACATATGGTTTACAGAAAAAAAAGCCTGTTACGGTGGCCTTTTCAGAGTGCCAAAATTTGTGACCTTCAATCACTCAGAGCTCTAAAAACTGGTAGAGATATGAGGTTCTAGAGCGGTTTATGAAATGTGCCAATCTAGTGAATGCTACTGCTTTAATCAATTTTAGATAACATTGTGCAAACCAATTTGTGACTATAGCTTCGAGGAGATCTATTTCTGTTGATTATCAATTTTCTGAATTTCCACCAAAGTAACGAATTTCATGGCCATGATATACAGTATGTGAGAAACCAACCTAAGCCTCTGCTTTAATAAAAAAATTAATCGTTGACATCATACTGCACCCTAACTGACGTTCTTCCATCTGAAAGAATACGTCTGGGGCATCACCATGACAATACCCATCTTGCCCTGAAAATTGGAAAGGAAACAAGGTAATGAGGAGTGAAACGGAGTGAGGTTGATTGTTTTGTGTGTTTTTAGGGTTTAGGTTTAGGGTTCCGGGTTTAGACTTACGCTTTACCATCTGAAGCTTCCGATTGCTCTGCATGAGGTTGTCAACCATGTACTAGGAGTCACCTCGAGAGTGTATGTAATAACAAAGGAGGAAGCCTTCCAGAGATTCACGAAGACCAGGTTGAAGTGCCTTTGCCAATCTCGATCTAAGGTTTCCAAATGGTCTCAGGAGCGACAATGGACGATATTACTTCGAAGGCCAGCAACCATTCTCATGTGCTTGACACCAACGACCTAATTCTTCAGGTAAGCAGAAGCTCCAGACTCAAAGGATTTTTTTTTTCAGATTTTATTCTTGGTCTCTGACATGAGGAAGCCTCCGAAGTACTGAACCCTCATTTCACACCATTGGTCTCCACAGCCTAAGTTACATGCTTGGCTTTCCCGAGGAAGAAGATGGTGTAGAGATTTCTTGCGAGATTTCTTTTGTGCATGTTTTAATTACTTGGTCCTTTATTTAAAAAATTATTCCTTTGTTCACTTGTTTAGTCTTTCCTCTGGATTAGGACACTGCTTTTGTACAAAGTTGTACACAAAAGAATGGAACGGAATTGTACAAAGTTGTACTCAAAACTGAAGAAAGGAATTTAAAATTGTACAAAGTTGTACGGTTAACAGAGAGTTGTACAAAGTTGTAAACAAAATCATTTATTTTTCCAGAATGAACAAGATCTGTTCGATCATTCATAGCAATCTTCCGTGGTCTGTCACTCTGTCCCCAAATGCTCAACCATGCATTGGGATGGTGATGATGAATGCTTTGAAACATGTGCTTCATGCAATGAATATTGATTGAAGAAGTGTCAAGAAAAATTGTTATTTAGGTGAAATTTTTTGTTTGTGATACTTCAAGTAGAACCTATGGTGTTGGGACTATGCACTAAAAGAGGTTTTTGCATGTAGAGAGGTGCTACCTAACAGATGTCAATTTCCAATGTTCTTCAAATTGGGACCACCTACCAACTTTATTATGTTCAAATTGAGGATGCACTAAGAAAGGTTCAATTTGTATTCAAAAGCATTCTATGTGTGCTACTATGCTTTAGTAATCATTAGATATTTGGGGGGGATTGGAAGTCCGTTTCAAGCTCCTTCTCCATGCTAAAACTAGCTAGTGGCTAGATATTTTTTAAATTAAAAATTATAGTTTTAAAAATAAAAAGTAAATGAAATATTATTATCCGATGTGGTCAAAGTTGGCCACCTTTGACTGTTGATGTGGCATAGTTCACACAATCTAGGAACTCAAGGAAATTTGAGGCTTTATTGAGCACCTCAATTTCATCTAATGGTATAGGAGGCAATTCTTAAATTGAGAAGGCATTAAGAATCAACCCTAAAAGAGGTCTATAAAAAGTGAAAGTGGTTGATGAAATGGACCAAATTTTCTGAGGATGAAAGTTTATTGACATCATCATTATATGACGAAATTTTTTTAACTTTTGCACACTAGGACACTTGTCATTAGTTGGAAGTTCAAATATAGAGTTGCATAGATAGGGTATACAAGTGATTTATTCTTCAAATTTGACACATTTTAAATAGGTTGTTTTGGGTATTTTGAACTTTTGATGGCTCCATTAGATAAGGTAATTACACGTTAAATTGCATGCTTTCTAAAACGGCACAAGCTAGATTCTTGCCTAAAATGTACTTCTAATATCTATGAGAGTCTATGATTGATTATCCTAAATCCTATTTTTAGCACTTTGAAAATTCATAGTTTATTCATGTGGTGTTCAAAGAATATAATTTTAGAAAATCTAAAATCCTTTTTGGCCTCGAATAAGATTTCACCAATAATTTTTTAATATAATAATGGCAACCATGATAGACTACTTATTTGTGCAATTTTAGGTGTAATTACCTTATGCTCTCATCAAGCATTTAGCTTACAATAAGCTATAACTTGCATTGCATCATGCTTCATTAGGTTGATAAAACCATGCTACTTCTTGTTTCTAGATTCCACACGGTCACTAATCTCTAACAAAGCAATTGAGACAAGTGAGAGATGAGATTATTAAGAATAATAAACATTTAATAGCATGCATTTTCATTGCCTTGGCTTTGCAGTAGATAGTGTGGAATATTTTTCATCCAATAGACTACATGCACACTACCTTTTGTTTATGTACTTTACTCATCACATTCAGCCTCAACTTGTCTATTTAGCAATTGATGAAATACTATTGGATGTGGAATATTTCACATTGTCTACTTTACAACCAAGATAGTGATTGTGCATGCTATTGATTGTTATGTAACTTATTTTCCATGAAGTTGGAGTCAGTCGCCTTTTGAAGATCCCTTTAAAGAATTGTAATTTTGTTGTCAAGGCCTACGCGCTCCTAAGAACGTCAACCACCCAATTTGGAAAATTGAGCATAGAAACCCTACAAACATAAACTAACTAGTAACTTCATAACATCAATCCTTAAAAGAGCATTTGAAGTTCTACAAAGGGTTGTCCAACTTTGAATTTTAAAATCTTTCCTAATGGGTATCATTAAACTAGTTCAAAAAACCAATCAATGATGAGTTTTTGCCCTTTTCAAGGCCATGGACAACTTTAAAGCCACTATTTGAAATTTTTATTGAATTTTCATATGCAAAAACTAGAAGTTCAAATTGTGATTCAAAACCCAAGACTTAGATTGATAGATGCATCTTGTGATACAAAAAGAATGATACAATAGAACATGTCTAAAGTAATATGGCCAAGACTAGGTTGACTACATATTACATTAGACAAGTTATTATGTTAGGAAGGGTCATTGCATTAATGACATTTATATGCGGCCTGAGGCTGGGTAATCAATATTACCTTAATTAATTTGTTAGAGACTTAGAGTACTCCTTGAAATTTTAGAATAAGAAGCCCTACCAATTGCAAGATCATGATGCTTAGAATCTTAAATTAAAAAAAATATATATTTTCAATTCTTCCCTTATGGCCTTAGATTTCATCTTTCAAACATTTTACCCATAAATGTGTAGGTCCTACAACTTGCAACTCTCCATAATATGTTGAAGAAATAAGCTGAAAAATATACATAAAATATTTCAACAAAAAATTGCAAGATCATGATGCTTAGATTTCAAAAAGAAGTATTTTCAATTCTTCCCATATGGCCTTAGAGGCTTAGATTTCATCTTTCAAGCTTTTTACCCATAAATGTGTAGATCCTACAACTTGCAACTCTCCATAATATGCTAGAAGAATAAGTTAAAAAATACACATAAAATATTTCAACAAAAAATATTTCATATTCATGTTTGAAAAAAAAATAGTAAGCAGAAAGAAATAGACGGAATGATTTAAAATACTAAAATGTTAAGACTCAAGAATGAGTTGCTGGCGCCTGTTTTGGATGTTGTGCAGGGGCTCATGATAACTGAGTTACAAAGAATTCAAGGACAGCAAGCTCTCATTCATTTCGCCGGGCCCAAGTTGCCCACCAGGCCACCACCCAAATTGCAACTTGAGCAATTTTTTGGTATTAACAATTCTTTGGAAAATGGGAAAACACCCAAAGTTCCAAAGTAGAAAGAAAATTTACTTTTCACATCAAATCAGGTCTATTTTCTCCGTTATGGAGGACGGGAGGTATGGAGGATCATGGGTCGGCTGAAACTGCAGAAAATTTAGCCACTTTGAGGTACGTTACTACGTTAGCTTGCGCTAATTCTGGAGGAGGTGGGTCACATTTTAGGCCGGTCTCTCTCTCACTTTTTTAAATTGATTTAAGCCCTACTGTAGATTACTCTATTAATCCAATACCTCCAATTCTCATACTAAAGTCGTTTTATCCCCACTCCCAAGCAGTTTTCGCCGCCGTCCTCTCGCCACTTTCTGTTAGTGATGGGGTTAACCAGTTCCCAAGTATTCGAATGAATCCCATCAACAACAATTTTAGCCACTTCCAAAATATCTTTTCACGTGGGCGGAGTCACTGACCATCCACCGACAGTATTGAAACTTAAATGGATCGCTCTTCAAAATGGACCCAATTTTTTTTAGGGAAACCAAAAATGAATTGCATGACAAGGACAAATGTAAGGTGAATTTTGAGTAGCGTGCAACTCTATTTGTAGTATCGTGGAGGTGATAACCTTAGAAGTGGACAATTTTGGGTATACTTTTTGTTGCTTTAACTTCTTCTCTAATGTTATTCTTCATGTGCATCAAATGCATTTTGGCATCACCTATATAACACTTTTAGCACCCTACACCTTGCATTTTTGAAAATTTGTAACTAATTCACAATGTGTCCTAAAATTATGGAACCACTTGCATTTTGATTCATAGTCCTTCACCAATGTGCAGAAATTGTTGTTCATTTTTTGGAGCATATTGTCATGCCACAGAACTTATGGCAATTTTAGGTGTAGTTGCCTTACGTATTTAGTTTCTTTTAGTTTCTTTGGATGCCACTGAAATTGTTTGCTCCCATAATTTTGAGCCCAAGGTACATTAGTAGTTGCAGTGTTTGCATGCATGATTATATATATTTTGTGTAACTTAGTGGAAGTCATAGTACGTATTAGGAACTCGATCAGGAAGGGTTCAACACGAGTAAGTCAAGTTCATTTAACAGGACAGTCTTCTGAAACTCGGAGACTCAGCTGTCTTCCTTTTTCTTTCTCTCTTTGTCCAGCCGGTTTGGCTTGACCGCTTTGTATCTTTGTGCTTTCACTGCTTTTGCAATGGAATTCCATTTGTTTCAAAAACAAAACAAAACTTGGAGAGACTAATGAAGCCTCCAGAACGTGCAAAGAGTTCGAGTTTCGGGTGTGTGGTAATGCTGTAATTAATTGCAATTGCGATGATATTAATGTCTGTTTGTTTCACTGTTTTGTTTTTCACAAGATATATCATTATTTTGTTGTGTGGCGGCAAGGTCAACCAACCTGCTTTCACTCCACCAACTGAACATGCCCCCAGTGATGAGTATGATACTTTTCCACCCTAACTTACTGCTGCCACTTTCAAATGTACGGAACTACGGATCAAATTGAATCGTCGACGTCTGGCTGGTGGCTGGGTTGATCAGACACTGTTATCATGTGGGTTCCGAAGAAAAGAAAAAAAAAAGAAAACTGTTATGATCACGAGCCGCCTGCCACCGTTTTTATTATATCAATTCAGCTGCGACCAGTCACCAGTTGGTCGTCTCAATCGTGGCTATTTTGTTTTTTGCAATTGAAGCTCCCTGCACTTGTAAACCAATCTTGGAAATATGTACATCCTAGTTTTTCGAAATGTACTTGTCATGCTCATGACTGGACGGAAAAACTGGTTCAGGAGCACAATGGGAATCTCACTTCGATCATCTTCTTTTAATACCTCGGAAAGTCACTTTTCTTTATGCAATCATTTCTGTTTACATGTTGCTGAGTATAAAAAAAATTCAATCTTGACTTTTGATATTTGAAAGTATACTATCTCTTAAAGTACAAAAGAAAGTATCAAATAAAGTACCACTTGCTAAGTTGCTACTTTATGCCTTGGGGGCATAGCTAGTAGAACTACCTCAACCGACACTTCATTCACTCTAGTTTGAATACACCAACGGTACATTAATTTTTTCCTTTGTTAACCCTTTATGACTATGTGGTCAAAAAGTAGCCAATGGATGACTTGCACCTATTCATTGTAGAAATAAAGAATGCACCTGTTGGTTCAATAATCCAAACAATTTGGTGACTACTTTAGTCATAAAGGTTTGCATCTTCAAAGGTTCGAAGTGTCATAAATAGGTGCCTCCACTATGATGTAACTACACCTAAATTGAATTATTCTTAATAATATTATGAGTATTAATTCCTAAAGGACCAAATGACCATTGAATGTATGTAGGTGAACTTGGGTAGATGTGTATAAAGCCATTTTCTAATGGATGTTCTTCACATTTTGACACATAGTGTGAACATGTCCCCTCCCCTATATAGGAATATAATTTTTTTTCCAATTAGGTGCCCAGATCAAAAGTTATGTTGCTTTAAACTTTTCTAATAGCTTATGCAACTTCAAGCAACTTTTGCAAAACTCCTCTTTTATTTCTAAAATTTGGTAGTTATGTAACTTACATGACACAAGATGCAAATGTCAAAAAAAAAACCCATGTACAATGTAAAAAACTTACTCTAAGAGGAATTAAAGGTTACTAGCCCTATTGGACAAGGTAAATTTTTTTTTAACTTCAAATGTTATAGTCTTTCAATCCATGTCAAAGTTTCAACAAAAAATTCTATACATTTCCATAATAGTTTAGTACAAATTTGTACATTGAACTTTGAAAAAAAAATTCTTTTTCATTTTGCTCTCACTATCCTAAAAAAATGACAATTTTTGATTTTTCACAATTTATACTCAAAATATACCTCAATCCTTTAAAGGGTAAATTTGAATTTTTGTTCATTTAGCATTAAATTAAATAACACATAAAAACCACTCTAAATGGGATCTCTATATAAACAAGTAGAACCTTTCTTCATACATGATGTTGGTTTATGTATGTCAGAGAGGTATAATGAATGACCACCTAACAAATGTCAACTTTCAACATTAATTTTCAGATAATGTCCTTTAAATTGAGCCCACCTACAAATGTCAACTTTCAACATTAATTTTCAAGATAATGTCCTTTAAATTGAGCCCACCTACAAACTCCATTCCTGATTTACTGCAAGTTATGCACATAGAGAATATGCAGTAAAAAGGTTCTACGTGTACGACAAACTGCATGAACAGTGAATTCCAGTACCATTCATGTCGAACCACTTCCGCTTTGTTATATTCGGATGCCGGCCTCCCGGCCAGCGTCAGTCATCCACGTCATGACATGGCCGATCACTGTTGCAGCACATCAGGACCCTTGTTTTGATGCAATTCATGGATCAGTGCGTCAGCTAACTTACTTGCAAGTCCCAACAGTTCCAACCTGCCAAATGCAAGAGAAAGGGTCTAACGTTTGTTCTCCTCCCACCATCCCAGCATATATATCCTAGCCTCCTCCGTCAAATCTCTGTCCTACATGCAAGCACTAGCTCCAGCACAGTGATAAGCTAGTTCCGCCCCGGCCAATGGCTCCTCCTCACATCATCCAGTCCGTACGAATTCCTGCACTTCATTTACTTCTACAGCCTGCCGATTTTGTAGCAGATCGATCGATGAGCTTGCGAGTCTAGCTACTACGATCGTACTTCACATTCTAGTACGTGGTGTGATCGAGCTCAGCAAAGCTCCAAGCTGCTCTGCTCGGAGGAATTTTATCTAGTGTACTAGCAAAGCTCCGATCCAAGTTGCTCGGAGGAATTTTATCTAGATAGTGTACCACTGTATCCTAAGCAAAGCTCCAAGCTGCTCTGAGTAATTTTATCTAGTGTACCCTGAGCAAAGCTCCAGGTTGCTCCTAGGAATTCTATTAGTGTACTTTAAGCAAAGCTCCACTTTGCTCCCAGGAATTGGTTAGTGTACTTCAAGCAAAGCTCCAAGTTGCTCCCAGGAATTCTAGTTCGTGTACGTCAAGCAAAGCTCCACGTCGCTGTGTTACTCAAGTTACTAGCCCGCTTAATTGACCCTTACTCCTTCTAGTGCAGGCCTTCGAAACCTGTTGCGTAAGGTTGCAGTATATTGATGTCTTGCAACTTATCATCTTGCTTTCGGCAAGCTTGCTTCTTTACGTATTACGTCGTTAACTCTGTCGGTGATTCGATCAGTTGTCGGCGTCGATCGATGCTGCAGTAGTTAGCGATCGACCATAGCTTCTGAGACAATTTTTACCGAAGTACGAATTGAAATTTGTGACCGCAGCATGCGTGCGCAAGGACAAGCACAAGGACAAGCACCAGGCGGGGAGTCGTACACGAGCCATAACCCAAGTAATGCGAACAAAAAGATGTCGTCGTCTTCGTCGTCCAGATCCTACTGCCCCAGGGCGAAGCGATGCAGTGCCCTGGAGCCTGTGTTGGAGCACTGCGAACTAGCGGCGATTCGTTTGCCTAGTTGCCTCCAGCAACAACGCTGCCCAACTGTTGTTCCCAAAGGGACGAAGCCGCTACGTATGCGTCGTCTAGGTCTTCTGTCGCGGCTGCGCGACGGCTACGTGAAGCTAATGAACGAGGTGGCGTCAGGGGCAGACTTCGCGGGGATCTCCTCGTTCTATGGCCCCGGCTATGGCACTGTGTGTTCGGGGGAGTACGCGGCCTTTGCCAGGAATGGCGGCAAGGAGACAAAATGTGCGACAAGCTTGAGACAGAGCGCCGGGGCTTGATCGAGCTACAATGGTTTTAATTATTCGGTGTAATTGCAGAAGATTGCATTGTTGGAATCTATCGATCTTTGGGGTCGATCGATCGTGACCCTAGCGATGGCCGCGCTTAGGTAATGGAGCTGTGATTTTGAAGCTAGGCCGGTTTAGTGGAGTTTCGGTTAGCGGGATTCGTATTTCGGTGATGGAGAATCTGAAAATTTGTAGCTTGGTTTAGTGGATTGAAGCAGTTAATGGAATAACCAGCGATGGCTCCATTTTGGTGCATGGTGGATCTGTGATTTGGAAAGCTGGTTTAGTGAAGTTGTGAAGGTATGGTACACAGGTGTCCCCATTTCAGTGAGGGATCTGTACTTTTGGATCGAGGTTGGAGCTGATTTCGTGAAGTTTGCGCCGCGCGTGGGCGGTCCCCATTTGAATTGGGTGATGGCTCTTTGGTTAATTTTGGAGGCGGATTTCGTGCAGTTAAGGTGTAGCATCGTCCCTTTTGGGGTGATGGATCGGTAATTTTGGAAGCTGGTTAAGTGTTCAAGTGAGGTTAGCGATATATATCCTCACTTCGGTGATGGAGCTGTAAATTTGTAGCTTGGTATAGCTAGGGTTGTTATGGTGTAGCGATCGATGTCTCCATTTCGGGGACGTGACATTATTTCTGAAGGTTGGAACTGATTTATAGAGAAGTTATGGTGCAGCGCGGTCCCATTTTGGTGATGGATAGATTTATGATTTGGGAGAATGAGTTTGCAAAGTTATGGTGAAGTGATGTTCTCATTTCCGTGATGCATCTGCTGAATTTTTGGAGATTTTTGGAGACTGGTTTAGTGCAGTTATGGTGTAGCGGTACCCTCATTTCGGTGCTGGATGGGTAATTGTGGAAACTGGTTTTGTAAAGCTTTGTTTAGCGATGTCCTCATTTCAGTGATGGATCTGTAAATTTGTAGCTTGGTTTAGTGAAGTTATGTTTAACGATAATCTCATTCAGTGTTGCATGCACCGTCGGCCAATTTTTGAGGTTTGTTTGTTGAAGTTGTGTTGGAAAACCTAGATGGCACCCTCATTTTGGTGATGGATTTGTAATTTTGGAGCTGATTCAGTGAAGTTAGGCCTCCATGTTGTGGCTATGTTAGAAAATACTGTGATTGGTTTAGGTAAATGGATACATTTTTTGAGTTTTTGTTGGTTTTGGAGTATTCTAAAGATTATTTTGGATCATGATGGAAGCACACTTCAAACATTCATAACAAATTCATACTTTATTGAAAAAAATATAATTTCAAATACTCTTGCCATTTCTCACACTTGTCTTTATGTTGGGAAAAACTTTTAAGAATTTCAGCTATGGCATGAGGACAAACTCCTCATTTTTCCCATGATGGGTTGTTTTACTTTATATGAGAGGTATGTCTCAAGGATTTTTTTTTTCATTTTTTTGGGGCAATGCAAGAAGTGATCTTCATTGGAGTGATGTAATGGTTTAAATCTACATAAATGGATGAAACATGAAAATGTATATGAAATTTAAATTACTCATTCAAATGAATGTCCATTCACTCCAAAAAAATATTGTCCTAAGAATATTTAGCAATTTAGCAATTCCATCTACTAAATGGAAAAATACATTGCTTAATACTCCTTGAAAAAAAATTATTGCTTTTGAACAAAATATAGCTAAAAAAAAATGTTGGCTTGTCTCATTTATCCAAGTGGTTTTAGTCACTACTAATAAGAATTTCCAATCTCATTAATTGTTAATAAGATGGGATGTTTTCTTCTCCCCACAATTCTAATTAATATTAGAATTGAATCCTTATAGTAACACCAAATGTTGTCTAAAGAAATGAATGTTTTAGGACATATTTGCTAGAAAAATTGCTCAAATAGGATCCAAAATGTTGCGTGTTTGAAATTTTTGTAGAAGAATGTTGCTAAATTCTATAATTTCTAGTAGCATAGTTGATAAAGAAATATCTATTGATATTTGTTTCTTTAGGCCATCCAATTTTGAATTTTTTCGGTGTCTAATTTTATTTAATTTTTGATGCATTTTCAATGATAGTACTATCAAGTTATGGAGAATATCATTAAAATGGTTGTATTCCATATGCCATTTTTAGACCATTTGCTCTAAAAGTGTAAAAGTGACATCTAGAATAGATATAATTTTCAAGAATCTTGAACTTTTATAGATTTAAGAAATCTAAGACTAGTATAGATTTAAGACTACACAATCTAAATTGCAAAAATAACATCTAGCATAGGTGTAGATTTTATACATCTAAAAATAGTATAGATTTCAAACATTTAGGATTTTTATATACTTCAGACTACCTACTCTAAACTGTAAAAACTACCAAAGTAGCAAAAAATTTCCATTTTAACAAAATTGCCCATAGTTCTAATTCTCCATCAATCAAAGTTAATAATCATTTTACCAAGCTCGTTTGCCAAATGCATTTAAGATGATAAACTTGAACCACAATATTTTCTTCCTTTCGAAAAAATGATTCAATTCCAAACACACCAAATCTACTACAAAGTATCAATCTAAAATTATTTTAGGCAATACTTGCTTTTGATTAGATAGGTAGCAACCTAAATCAGTTGAATAGGGACTTGAAAGAATAGTTTAGTCATTCTCACATGCCACAAGATGGGGTTGTGACTCGAAGGCCTTTTTAACTCCTTTTAATTTAGTCACACCTTAGCATTCAATGAATTGTAAAG
The DNA here is from genome assembly GCA_950106755.1 of Climacium dendroides. Classification (NCBI taxonomy): domain Eukaryota; kingdom Viridiplantae; phylum Streptophyta; class Bryopsida; order Hypnales; family Climaciaceae; genus Climacium; species Climacium dendroides. The sequence continues at coordinate 33,857,321 of OX467082.1, read as the reverse complement.
TATTATGTTATTTGAGTTATCTTTTATGTCATGAAAGTCACTTTGTCTTTGATACCTAGTTTGCTTTTAATTTTAGATTGTATTTGAATTTTCATTCAACCTATATATATTTTTGGAATAATTGCATATAATTTAATCATGTCAAATTGTCTTTTCCAAAATTGAGGTTTAACCCTTAAAGGTCCAAACACCGTTTTTGGCAACATAGCAATCTTGGATAGTTCACTACGAATGGAATTTTCATTTTCATTTTTTGAAAATTTCAGACAACATATGCCTAAGGAGTAGCTTTAAGGTGGCTAAAAAATTATTGCATGATATGTGTTTTCAACATTCAATGGGCAGCTTGGACAACCCAAAAAAATTCTTTGAAAATCACTTTTAAAAAAAATAAAATTTGAAATTGATTCTCTAAATTTATATATACGTGGAAAGCTTTGAATCATTCCATTTTAATTAATGAGATGAAATTTATGAGGAATTTTAGTTTGTGGGTAGAGATTTTTATTGATAACTTGCCCAAAAAGAAGTTATAACTATAACTATAACTATCCAAGATTGCTATATATATAGTTATAGTTATTTCATGTTATTCTAAAATTGTTTTTAAAAATTTGCAATTTGTGGAGCAAAAAATAAAAAAGTTAAAATTTTGAGGTCAAATTTCAATCAATAAGATTTCAATTAGTAAAAATCCTAAATTAAGGTCATATTCATTAAAATGCGACATTGTGGATTCTTATTTTAATCATGAACCTAAATTTAATATACAAAAGTGTTAATTAAATTGAGACAATTCAATAAATTGAGATTGTAACATGACAAGAGAGTTACAATTTTTTGCAAGTATAAGAGAAAATGCATGGTTAGACAATATTGATGGGGATGTCTATGTTCAAGGACATGAGTGCTATCCCCAAGCTTTCTATACAAGACACACTTGGCTGTATTATAGGAAGTAACTAGTCCTTGCTATTGTTGACTTCTGCCAACTTCCACGACTAGTAGCAAGATTTGGCAATCCTCTACTAGTAACTCCTATTGAAATTCTTGGGAAATCACATGACGCTTTTGTTATTTGTGCCCGATGTGTGGATGTCGATTATTGGGAGTGACTTTAATGTGGAGGCTACATCCAGATTTGCAATGAAGTATCTAAAGCAATATGTGTTAAAGATGTTGAGGTACATTTCACTACAAAGCCAAGCGGCTAGATAACATCACAAATTGGGTGACCATTCCCCCATTTATTAAGCTATTCTTTTTGTTCAAAAAAAGGGTAGATGGCAAACCCAAAGTATAAGACTATACTAGAGAGGAATATGTCCCTTTAGTGAATTCTTATTACATAAAGCTAGCAAATAATATAGAGTTCAAATACCAAGTCTACAAGAGCGAGCATAGGATGGAATTTCATCTAGATATTATGTAAAGTTTTTGTATCAAAAGGGAGAACGTCATCAATGCTCACATCAATGTCTATCTAGGTGCAAAGTTCATGATTGCGGCAAAGGTAAGATATTTAGTCCTTATTTAGATTATCTCAACATCAAAGATATCCTTGCTTGACTCTTGCATTATCATCTTCGAGTCAAAGGTGTCTTTTATATTTCTTTTATATGAATTTTTTTTTGTACTACTATAGTGTATTGCCTTAATCTATCTTTGCTTCAAGGATAATTTTCATTGCTATTTCTTTTAAATAATGATTTTGTTTTGTAGATATATGGTCTCTATTGCTACGCCCTAGAAGAGAGGCACTCATCCGAAAAATTTCAAGAGATGATGTGAGTGCAATTCACCGTGAGGCAAATCCCACCCCCAAAGTTGAGCCGAGGAGGAGTGCATAGAACCTTAACACTTTGCCTTCCAAGCAACGGACTTTTTTAGGTTTTTATTAGAACTTCTATTTTTTTGTAAATTGACCCCAAGTGAAAGAGGACTAGCCCTCCTAAACCTGTAAAAACAAGCCCTAACTTACTTAAATCACCTCATCTAACCTCCACATGATTCAGGGGAGCTTCCTAAGTCAAAATTACATTCAAAACTACCCCTAGAGGTCTAAAATGGCCCAAAATTGAGCCCTAATTATCAATTCCAGCACACCATGCTCCCACAAACCTCCAACTTCCACTAAATCTTAACCATTGAGCTTGCATGCAATTTTCAATCATCATCAAGCATTCCAATTGACCATTGGCACAAAAAAAAACCTTTTCATACCCATGTGCAATGAAAATTGCAATTTCACCATGAAATTTGAAGAGAACATTTACAAAAAACTCCAATTTGACCTCTTGATAGAGTCAGCAGACACCTCTTCACTAAAACCTCCACCAATGCTTTGATTCCGCTTCAAATTGAGTGAAATTAGTCTAGCTTGAAATCTGACTTGAAGGTGCATCCTTTCTCCTAGTTTTGCTTGAATCCATTACTCCAGCTACATGCAACAGCTCGCCAAAGTTGGCCGTCCTCCATGGTTGCGGTTGAGACCACCTTGCACAAAATTGGTTGCTCTAACCTCGTCGTAGCTCCAAATTGGGCGACACAAATCTTATTGAAGAGCTGACTTCAAGGTGCTCCTCCTCTTCAAAATTTAGCTCCATTGGACCTTTCATGCGTCCACAATTGTCCATCAAAGTGGGCTATCTGATGTTCTTCAAAGTTGTCAATCAATTTTCTCTTCTAACCTACAACCACCCTCCATTTTCACTCAGTTTTGTCCTTCACCAAGTGAAAACCTACTCGACAAATTGTTTCTAAAAACTTTCTACCCTAATCTCCTATAATCTTAATTTTTCATGCCATGAATTCCTAAAAAAACTCTCCCACACAAAAACACACAAGTTGCACCCAAGGAAAAAAAAACAAGAGAAAGAGAGAGCTCCAAACCCTAATTCAACTATTATCCTTGCTTACTAACTAATTAACTTGCTAATCACCTATATCCATCCCTAATTTATTGAAAATTGCCTTTTAATTATTATTTTTGCCTAAATAGTATTCCTATCACTAGATTACTGTTTTCCTAGTAGTTATAAGTTCACTAACATTTTTTGTGCTTTTTATGTTTATCATTTTTTAGTAATCTTCAATTTATATTTAGATCTTTGTTTTCACCTTATTTTTATATTTTTTATGTTTTCTAATTTTTTCTTTGATGAGAGCTAAAAGTTTCCTAACTAGTGGTTGTAGTTAAATCTAGAATACTAACACTTTTGAATTTAAAACTCATATATAGTTTTTATATTTTCCATTATCTTAAAGGTGAACCAATATGGTGGTTCACAAATGATGGAAAAGCATGGCAAGAAATTAGACCTCAATGATTACTTCCCTGACAACTTGCCATACCTTACAAACTATGTTCATCTGCATCTTTTTGGAATGCCAAAGTTAAACTTTGAGTCCACTCCCTTTGACCTACCTCTTAACTTCCAAACCAATTGAGGTGTCCAATGAAGAGACTAAGCAAAAACAAAAGGAAAAGGAGCTTGTGATAGAGATCACTCATAATATTGTATGAATGACATATTGGACGCCTACTCCGACTTGGATGACTTTAACTATAGTGGAAAGGAAGCTAAAGTGGTTTGCCCTTCCTAAGCAACTAATGTTGATGATGACTCTCTAGAGTTGAACCCCGCAATGCCTTCAGACTCTAGAGTTCCTCTAGTCTTAGTGCAAATCCAACTCATTCCTATAAAGATAGAAAATAGGGACTTTTGGAAAAAACGGGAAGAGAGGAAAGCATTGAAGAGGGAAGCCGAGATATTTGAGAAAGAGAGAATGAAATAGTAGAGGAAGAAAATGCAAGACTAAGGGTAGTGGCAAAAGAAAATACTAAACTTAATGCATCAAAAGGGGCAAATGTAAAAGCTCAAAGCTGCACTTTCTTCTCAAGCAATTTCTTCTCAAATATTTCTGCCACCATAGCAAACAATCCAAGAAGTAGAAGGGTCTACCCTAGCCTCTGCTTAGGAATTGGCCGTTGAAACTACCCTGGATTATCTTTAGTTTGAAGATAATCCAAATTCTATTCTTCTTGTATCAGATAATTCTATTGTTCTTTTTTCTTCAAAGTGCAATTGAGGATTGTCTTTTGTCATTGAAAAAAAAGATAGCTTGATCTCCAAGAAGAGATCCTGCCTTCTAGTACTACGTTAAAGGGCTTGCAATCTAGTGTGGATTATCCTTGTCTTGAAGATAAGTCAAGCCAGTCAACTAGCACTATAAGAAATCTATGTCTAATTAGACGGATTTTGTTGAACATCCAATGTAACAACCTATGTTTTTTATGTCAACAATGACATCCAATATAATAAAAAGATGTTATATTAGACATCACATTGGATATTCAACAATGGATCTTGTATCAAATGAGTTGATTTCATCCATGTTTGTGCCTAGTACAAAACATTTAGAAGTTTGCATTGCCTGTTGGTGCTCATATAATCTCTTAACAGAGGGATTCTACAGTTGTTTAGTGGAGTTCAATGCTTTTCATCATTTTATGGGTCACTTGATTATGCATTTCAACAGGTAACTACATCTTTGTTTTGTTTTGTTTGATCTGGTAGCAATAAGGGTTCACAGAGAGAATGTACCATAGATTGTATTTCATTAGTCGTCCAACTGCGCCAGAAGTGATTGAACATTGTGTTTAATTTGAATAGAGTATTATGTGAGTGTGAAGGTCAAGGGCCCTATGTGAAAAAAAACACTACATTGTCCATGATAATATAATCTGTGATAAAGTCTTCACTATTATTGGGATGAAGGCTGTCTTTGTTCAATCCAACCTCAGGGAATTTTTAGAAGTCTACAAGATCATGAATTGTATGATTTGTGTCGTAGTTTAGAGCCCTATGTTGAAGAAGACGATGGAGCTAGTTGTTGGATTCTTGTTCCAAAATTGCAGGGCGCCATTTGACATCCTAGGTCAAGACAAGTGTAAAAAAGTTGAAGTCTCCAAGCGAGAATTTCTTGCATACAATGAGGACCTATCCAAGGATCTACATCTCAAAGTGTTTGGAGGCAATTGTTTTTGGATCCTAATGATCCTACGTCTTTTAACAAAGACAATACTATTCTCATTGACAACTCTTTGCAAAAAAACGTCTTCAATGAGAATGGGAATGCAATATTCCTAGATAGTTGGGATCATAAACTAGACAGGGATATAGTTTTGTTGGCCATTCTGGGTCCATGGCTTAAGCGACTCCATAAAGAATGTCCCCTTGGTTGTTTACGTGAGTACGTAGACGCAAACCAAATTGGCATATTTCCCATGTCGGTTTTTTCTTCTATTGACAATTTCTGAGCTTCTAAACAAAATGAAGAAGTTGACTAAGAACTTCAAGTCACATTTCATTCTACCAAGGATGAATCTAGTAATTGAGTCAAAGAAACAAAAAAATAGACTTATCCATGTCACGTTTGGTTGTAGAACTCGTACACTATGTGAATACGGATTTTTATGTATATTTCATTCCTTTGTATTAGTAAAATTTTGAATTTCATTTGAACCTTTGGCCTCTTTGGGGGGGTATTGAATTGTTTACTTGCAAGTATATAATGTTCATCTTGTATATTGAGTTGTGCAAGTTTGTTATCTTTGGATCGAGTATAAACTGTTGAAGAATTATGTATATTCTTATTGATTCAGATCGAATGATTTGTAATGCATTTGCTCAGATAGAGGAAGCAATTGACTAGAAGCCTATTGTCTGGATTGAATGCCTCCCTTTCAAGGATGTCCAACTCAGTTGCAAAGATCTACATGTTGCAAAGATCTACATGTTGTCTATTTACTCTACACCTTACCTTTTGAAAATTGCCGCGGACGTCGCTTTGGTATCCATCGACTTTTCCAAGGAGAACGTGGATGAAGGCATGGTAGACTACCCACCCAATCATGGACTGATCAGGATCCCAATTTTGTTTGCCCTCACCATTGAAGAGGACTACCTCTACTCTGAGTCAATTGCATTCGTAGTTGCTAACTCTGCATACCCCAAACACCCTACACAAGAAACTATATGTAGATCACAACGGACATGGTGAGGATCCTCGCCTCAAGGATAGAGTTTGATCGCAAGTTGCAATTGCGCATCACCCTAACTTTCCAAAACGACAACCTTAATACAAATTCAACAAGAGGAGATCGTAAAAGAAAGTATACATTTTGTGCATATAGTGCAAGTCTAATCCCACAACTTGTGGAGATCCCAAAGTTCCAACCCTCCAAATCCATCAAAGGAGGATCTTTGCTTTCTGTTCTACCAAATATCCACCGAACAGCTCTTTGAGACATTTGTCGGTCAAATTACACATGATCAATTGCAAGAGTAGATCCATATATAAATATTGTCAATAGACTGATATCAAGATGTTACATTTAACTACTTTTGGACTATTCAATAAATGTTGGACAAAACATTTAGAGATTTGTGGATAATAACATTAGGAGATCTCCTAATGCTTGTATAAATCTCTCAATGTTTTGTATTGATCTCTTGATGTTTTGCCTAGATCTCCCAATATTTTGTTTTATTTCTTGATGACCATTTTTTCCCTCTCAATGACCATTACTAATTTTGGACTTTCCAAAGTCCAAAAGTAGTTTAATGTGGCATCAAGACCTCATTCACATACAAAAAATAATTTTTAGCACATGCAAGTACTTCATGTGCAGATAGCGCCTACACTTTTGCACTAACACATTCAATCATTAGAATTATTGAGATTTCATTTCCTAAGAAGTGAAGTATATATACAAGCAAGATAAATTGTTTCATATGTACATGGGTTCTCAAGTAAATTCATGTCCTTCAATGTAAAGTGATTTACTTATATAAATGTCACATATTTTTTGACTACTCATGTGAAATTGCATTTCTCATATTCTCATCTCTTTTTTATTTTGGTCATAGATTGTTTTATCCTTCTCAAAATGTATTGTACTTTTGTCTTAGTCTCTATTTATTATTTGTTATCTCTTGATTCATTGGTGATAGAATTGCCTATATTTATCTTTGTTTTCAACAATTTATCTTTGAAAAGAGTGGCTTTAAGGTCTTAATATAACCATTTTGTAGCGTTTTAATGAATATGGCCTTAATTCATGAAACTTGTAATATGTGAATGTAATTAAAATGTACATTCTTCCTATAAAAAGAAATGAGACATTTTGACTTTTCACAAAAAAATTATTTTTACATAGAAATTTTATTCAAATAATAATAGGTTTAAATATAGTTTATTCTAAATGAAATTGCACATGAGGATAAAATCCCTTTTATACAACATGTCAAAATTTCACTTCATAGTTCTAATTTCTCAACTTATGAGAGCAATTTATATGATGATCAACTACTTCGGGAAGTCATTGTAGTATTTTACTCATAGAAAACATACAATGTACTAAAAAATGGGAAAATATAAATGTTTAGATTGAAAATTCAACAACTAAAGTTTTTCATTTGGAGGTCATTTGGAAGTCATCTAAACCTTGTTATGTTCAAATACAATATACATGTAGAATAAATAGATATTTTGCAACTTCTAAGACATGTAAGAGTTGCAATAATGATCTAAATTAGAAGTGTCATATCTCATTGAATCCATCATTCCGACTCAACATGAATACAAACTTTTGTAACTAATGTATATATTAATTCATGCACAAAAACACCATGTTGCAATCCAAACTAGACTTCTTAAACCCTTGAGGGTTAAAACTACAAAGTAGAGTCATGGAGGATACAAGGATCTAATCCATCTCTTATATGTTGTTATCAACAACAATTCATTTTTTTAAACACTTGGATGAACTTATTAGCAAGTGGAGTAAGATAGGAGGTTCATAAAGCACCCATTTAAAAGTTGACAATTAATTTTGGGAGATTAGACTTTTTGAAATATTTCTTTATTAATTTTCTTTGAGAGACAAATGTAATTGGCATCTACTATAACCCAAGTTGTTTCATATTCTTTGAAGCTTTGTGAAATTATTTATGAATTTTGGAAATTGAAATTGGTAGTGATCACCAAAAGCATCCAATCCTAAAATGTATTATGTTTGTACATTATTAGTACAATGAGAAAGCAAAATGTATCTCTATATTAGAGTATGCTTTTAGAAGCTGAGCATTTTAGGAACCTCCTACCTTAAACATGACTCAATAAGGTAAAACCACCCATTGTGGTTAGATGATCCATAGTAGACATCTAGAGAAAGACCCCATCATGGGGTTTTTTCAATATGTGAAATTTTGACCACAATGCATGGCTTACATGCTAATAAGGCAGGAGATTCTAAAAGTGTACAGGCTCTAAAACTGCCCACCTCTGTACATTATTTGTACATCTTGCTTTTTCATAGCCTATAGTGATGTACAAACAATGTGTATTTTAGGTGGACGACTTTGGGGCCCTAGCTAGTTCAACTTCAAAAATTTCATAACTAATTTCAATTGCTCTCACTGTTTCTCACACTTGTACTAATATGAGAAAAAATTGAAAAATTTCAGTAACGACAAGAGATCAATCTCCTAATTCTGACCAAAATGGGTTGTTCTACTTTAGTATGTCTGAGGTCTCTGATCTTTGAATGGAAACAGAGTCGGGTCAAACTCCTAACTCTGACCACAATGGGCTGTTTTACTTTAGTATCTCTGAGGTCTTTGATCTTTGAATGGAAATGGAGTCGGGTCTGAGAAAGTTTACACATATAAAACTTGATCTCGGCTCTTGTACCAAAAGATCTACTGACAGCGTCTGCACATACACCACCCCCCTCCCCAAACACTCCTACACATGAATTTTTTTTTAAATGTAAGGTGTACCGATGCAAGTACCACAATGGGGTCATTTCCTAGGTGACTAGGATGGACTGTTGTACCTTATATATCTTCCGTGTACAACCACACTTCCGTGTTCAACTTGACTGCTTCTGGCTGTAAATCCCCCAGACTGGCGACGTTCAAGCTGAGAAGAAAGTGCAGCAGGACTTAGTCATGACTATTTCAGAGTACGTAACCACATAAATTGCATCACATCAAGAGTCTGCAATCGTTAAAAGACCTGACTCATGGATAACCGATTGCCTGCTGGATTGCAAGGAATTGGTTGAAGTGACTGACAAGTACGTAGTCCGTGGATGCTGTAGCAAGTGATCGAATAGTGGATTTTGGATCCCACTGCCATGGCTCTCGCCATCGACGCCAAACATCTGGCCGAGAATTGCATGCCACGAATGCAGAGAGATCTAGACAAGCTTGCCGGCAGCACGGTTCGACGTTTTCAGGTTCTAAGGTTGTGCGCCCACGCCACGGTTATTCAAGATGCAGCGTCCACAGCCAGGCGTCTCTCTGAAGCTGGAGGTGATCTGCAAGTGGCGAAGCAGGAGGCTCTGGATTGGCAAGCTGACCAAGACGAGGAGCTCACCGATCCCAAAGTGTTGGAGTGTCTCCGACGACAGGCAACCACGTCGCCATTGTTAAATGCCGGGTTTTCTAAAAGTGATTTCGCCACAACTCTCACTGCAAGCTGCGCTTGGGCCATGTCCCCTGCACTCGCTGAAAGGGCGCAAGGCAGATCCCTTTCCTCAGACTTCCATCGCTACTCCCTTCGAGCATCCTTCCTCGCTTGCTACGACGGTCATCCTTCTCCTCGTTTCTACGGAGCTGGCTCTGGAGATCCGAACGTTATTCCCCAATTTCCTGTGAAATACGACGAGTGGATTGATTCGGCGTCTCTCCTTCATATACTGGGGGCCAACGATAAACCTTACGTTGTCTGGCGCCTGCAATGTGACATCGTGGATCTTTTGAGTCCGAAACCGAGTTCGCAGTCGGGGAGAAGACGACGAACAGCACAGGATCCCCCCTTGCAACTGTCAGCTCCACCCGCGGAAGAAGAAACTTCTGAGGGAAATAGATTCAACGGGGTCCGCTACCGTTCTAACCGCAGAAGGTGGATAGCGGAGATGAAGCCACCCAAGAAAAAGAACAAACAGTCCTTCGGAGACTTCAAGTCGGCAGCAGAAGCTGCCCGCGTCGTGGATGCAGCTTTCCACCACTACGACAAGCCCAACCTCCTCAACTTTCCAGACTCGCCTGGGATTCTGTCAACAAGGCCCTCACCAGCAGCGGCACTCAACGATGAAGACAAGCTGAGATTTGTGAAGGCGGAAGCAAAGTGGCTGGCATCCACACTCACCTCTTCGCTGCCTTCCGAATCGGAGAACGCCACTGTGGACCCACTCTCGCCTGCTCGGAGTTTGGGCAGCAGCTCCACGGTGCAGATCACAGAGGGATGGGATGCAGATGGCTCTAGCCCTATTCTATCGAACTGTGTGAATCCATCACAGAATTATGTGATGCAGACACCGTGGATGCCCTATTCTCCAGAAATTCCCACAGTTCCAGTGCCCCCTAGTCCAAGAAATTTTCAAGATGAGGTTGTGCGTCACTTGTTGGAGATGCAGTGAGAGCTTCCAATGTACTTTGAATGTGAAGAAGCGCTGGAAGTAGATACTGAAGTCGTCATGAGCTGAGATATTAAACTTGCCAAGCCGTCTACATGGCTGCTGGAGTGTTGAATCCATATGTAGAGAAATTTTGATTGCACGGACTTTGAAGAGCATCAGTTGCTACTTCATGAATATATCCTGTTCGGAGTGTAAAATATGAATTCAGTCCTACATTTCGTCTCATGTTGAGCACTTCATCTGGGCGGTATGAGCTAGATTGGCGATGCTAGTGATTTTCCAAATCACAGGTTCTAGAAAATGCAATAATTTTCCAACGTCCTGGATACCTTGCATCTCCCTGCTCATCATTTGTAAAATCCGCTGACAAATATCAAAACCTTAAACTGGACAAGACGCAACAAAATAACCGATATACCACTTAAAAGAACTTTAAGAAAGCTCACAATCCACAGTATTAAATGGGATTATGGGATCCTCCATAATGGTTCCTAGTCATCAGCAATAGACGAAGACTTTCTCGCGGACCGCAACATGCTTCCATGCATTTGATGAACTTAAGCGGGGTACGAACCACGCCCGGTCGAGGAGGTGCTGATTGCAGCTGAAAACAAGGAGTCTTCGGCGATACATAAAAATATATATTTTCAGCGTAAAGAACCTTCTTCACGGTCTAGTGTTTTCTTGGAGTGCAGTAATGATCAACAAGTTGATAGCAGTAGAGAATTACCTAAAATTTAATTTTAGTTGTGAGTATTCAACTGCACGGTTCGCTTCCAGACAAACTGCAGCACCAAAATTGAAATCTAAGTCCAAATAGAACATATTCTTGAGTCTAAATCAGTTCTTCCAAGGGTTCAGGTCAGTGTACAAAACATCCTGTTGAAGCGGCGTATGCCCAAAAAATTACAATGCCCAAGAGTATACTACAGTAGTGAATGGATCATTTCTAATCTGTAACAGTGCCTAGTGGTCATGCCATCAATGATAACGGACAAGAGGTTACTGTACACATCAGATTTAAACGAGTAACCTGGTCTTTAAAGAGCCCCAACATAGTCAACTCCAGAACTTCAGAAACGCTTCCGACGCTCCAAAGATTATTGGCGGTAGCTCCACCCAATTACCTCTTGTGACAAAGTACCAATGAGACTGGTCGCATCAAAAATTCTTGGCAGTAGCAAGTACCGCGTTGGGATGAAAATCGATTCTCATCTATTAGACTCCGCAGGCAAAGGCCTATTAAATCCACCTGCAATGAACATCACCCAAGAAAACTTTGCTAAATATCCTTAAAGCCATCAGACTCGCAAGAAGAAAGAATAGGACGTTGCACATCCGGCAACAGCCCCTGTAACAATACAATCCGGAAATATATACTATAAAAGATGAAAATGTTTCAACATTGAATCAACTGTGTACATAAAGATCGGAGAATTAAGAGGAGGTTACCTCTTCTGTTCATGTACTGGCGAGGCGTCCGCTTCGTAGTGAGCTTTACCGCACTGTGATTAGCATCCCCAACATACTTGCCCTGTCCCAAAGATCAGAATATGAGCACAAAAACTGGGAAGCAAGTAACCATAGCCCAGAAAAAGAGAATGTCAGTAAGAGACCAAACCCTAAATCACTACTTGATTCTTTAAAAATACCTCTACACCGCTCTCACACAATCCTATTCTAGCAAAACATTCATGGCATCCTCTTCCAATGAACCCTGCTCATCCATTGAAAAACCACCAGAAGTCAATAGGCGACGCGACTGCCAGGAGTGTTATTTGGTTTCTGGCAGTGGCTTTGAAGTGAACCACGCAAAAGAGCAGAGCAAGTTTTGTGTGCATTGTGAGCCATGAGTGGATGACATAAGTGACCAGGTCACCGTCGTGAGGATCATTTATAAGGCATTTTTTACTCATACCAGCATACAAAACCCATGGCTACTTCATTCAAAAGTAAAGGTCAATGATAATCAAAGAAGCCCACCTTTGTCGTTGTAAAACCAGTCGGTATCCCAAACTTCTTCATAAGCTTCTCATCTTCATCCAACGCAGGTGGATCAGCATACTCCGTCTTGGTCTCACTGGCAATTCCATCTACATACTCCGCCACAATAGCCGCCCGTTGGCCATCCAGTCCATGGCTACCGTCCCTTTTGTCCCTCCGTTCAGAGCTCCTCTTATCAAACGCTTTCTCGTCTCCTCCATGACCTCGATCTCTGCTTCTTTCTCCTTCCCAACTTCTGTCTCTTTCCCGACTCCTCTCTCTGCCTTTGCTCCTTTCTCTCTCTCTTCTGCTATCCCGTCTGTCGTCCACTCGGTGTGACCGATCGTGGGATGGCGAGCGGCGATGCCTGTCGACGGGAGACTCGGATCTCGTACGCGATCTGATTCGACCTTTCTCTCTGTCTCTGTCTCTGTCCCTCTCTCTGTCCAGCCCTCCCGCCCTATCTCTCTCCCTTTCCCATTCCCGATCCCTGTCTCTACCTCGGTCGCGATCCCTCTCCCTTTCTCTCTCTCTGTCTCTTTCTCTCTCGCGGTCACCGCCCCGATCTCGTTCGCGTCTTCGATCCACTGCCATAGCCAAAAAGTTCTACGAAATGAGCTAAAAAGAGCCTACCATTCGAAGGAAGCCTAAATATCAATCACAAGTTTCTTATAGGGCAATCCCCTCCTTATCGGGAAGGTTGTAAAAAAATGACCCAACAAGGAGGGCGAAACCCTAATTAGGGGATATAACTCACCCGGAAAATGAACGGAGAATTTTCTGTCCGGGGTTTACAAAGTCTCTAAATACCCGCGCTCTGACTCTCAAAAGAAACTACACCAAAAAAATTCAGCACGCGCAAGTCACAATTACCAATACAGACATGAAAAACGTCAAACTCAAAGAAGATGACCACAAAATACTAAAACATACCGAATGCGGCAACTCCATAGACCACCATTCACCAACGCACGACTACGCACGCACACAAGAAGATAAACCCCAAAAATTCATGCGACCAAAGAATTCACACAACAGATCACTTTGGCATCGATGACAGCAACTAAAACAGAGAAAATCAACATGCATATTCAATCATGCCACCTACAAACGTAATCCTAGCCGATATTGACATCGTGCAAAACCTAAAACTTGAAAAAACTTGTAAAACTCTGTTTTGGTTCAAACAACAGATATTCCATGCAATTGAAGTGCAAAGAAAAATAGTATGCGCCTTGGAATATCCCAAAACGAGGAGTGAGAGAGGCGAGAGCATCACTTACTGGATGTTTAGTCGACAAAGCAGCGGCAAAAGACGAGAGAAGCAAGAGTTCACGAAGGAGGTGGGACTTTCGGAGGAGCAAGAAGATGGACAGTTTTGGATGAATTTTACGCACATTCATTTGAGTGATGAAAATCATTCGGGAGGACCTTTGCCATTAGCTTCATGGCGAATTGAATTATAGAGAAGACATGTTGACCTCTAAAAATTGAAAATAGGACTTGTCATTCTCATTTGAAAAGGAGAAATTGAACCCAAACCTTTACCCATTAAATTCAAAAAGAAAATCCAATTTAGTTATGTACCAAAATCTAGTAAGACATTCACCATTGGATTGATAATTCAACAATTAGTATCTTTCATTTAGATATCATTTTAAAATTTAAACCTTATCATGTTCAAATACAATACTTTAAACATAGAATACATGACAATTATGCAACTTTTAAGATATGTAGGACCTCAATTTATACACCATTTATATCAAATACCCGAAAAATATATTATATCTAAAATTGGGCTTTTTGGATCTTCAAAATTGAAGGGCATAGTTTCTTCAATCACTTTATTAGCAATTATATTGCCTTTCCTGATGTTTCATAAATAATTACTTTCAACTTTTATACATATAAAAAGGACCACTTTTGGTCACTTGCACACTCAGTGATTCATCCATGAGCTCCTATGAATTCACAAATTACCTTTATTAAATGCAAGCCAATTGATCATCTTTATTTAAAATGATTAAGACATAGGCAAGTATCAAATTTTGAATCCTTAAATGAAATTAAACAAGTTCAAATATACTTAAGATACAACCAATAGACATGGTTTTATTTATAAATATTTGATTTTATAGTGATATTAAGTGAAAATATCTATGATTGTATCATTTTTCTCTTAACGAAAAACAAAACATGGGCTCAAAATGTTGAACACACTTGATGAGAAGAATAAAAGCGGAATCATTGTTGTACTAAAAGAAATTTTGAATTTGCTATGAGTTTTCAAATACATGTTGCATGATCCATTTATGTTCAAACCAATAAGAAGTGCATCTCTAATGACCATTTCATTAAATTCCTAATATTATAATTACTAAAATTGCTTGAATCAACATATTTTATCTTTTGACCATATTCAAAGAATAAAAGATCCTAAATTGTAATGCATAAGACTCCAATATCATACTCGTGAATTCTTTGATTCGTGGCACATTCACACACAATTGTCACATCTTCAATTTTTCCACATCCTTGAGGTCCCAAAACTCATCCATTTAGAAGTAACCATTTAATCCCTAAAGGTTTTTGTTTTTGACTATGTTTTCACCAAAAACACTCCAAAACTGCCATTTCTAGTACAAGTACCAAATTTTTGAGAAAAACATATTTTTAGAGACATCTAACCATAGGATCTCGTAGTACTTTGGTTTGAGAAGATGTAAAAAAATGTTCAGAAATTTCCATTACGTAGGTTGCAAAATATTAGTGTTTGAAGTGACAAAAATCTTTTTTTAGGCCTTGCAAAAAAATAGGTTACTAGCTATACTTTACAAGGTCACATTTGTTTGAAAAAATATCCATGTTGGTGGTGCTTCTTTGGATTCATTCTTCAATTCAAGTTGCTACATGCTTAAAAAATTTCAAATCATTTGGAATTGTACAACATATAGGGAAAAAATAGTAAGTAGAAAAAGGTAGAGAATGATTCAAAATACTAAATTGTTAACAATTCATTCATAAAATTGAAAATTGCCAATCTCAATGTTTTAATAAACAATCTACACCTAATTTATTTTTTCAAAAAATATTGAAAATTGAGTTAAATAAACGACTTCAAAGTTTATTCTAGAATAAAGATTTCATAACTACTCATAAAACTCCTCATAACTTTCATCTCATTAATCAAAATTGAATGATTCAAACCTTTCATTTATAGGGAATCAATAGCCAATGCGACCAATACAGGGGCACCATAAACGATGATGGACATGAAAGATGCACATCAGGGTTCAAGCCACAGTAAATAAAGAAAATGAAAATCCAAACCCGTTCCACTGTACACAAAATCAAAAGCTGATGCATACATTCAACCATTTAGAAACAGAATAAGGATACAGAAACTGGCTCAGGTTCTTTGTCCATGTAACATTGTCTGCTTTGCCTAGACTCATACACCAAAGCTTGCATACAAACGAGCATCATTCTGGCAATCAGCTTCATGGAATGCAAGCTGGTAGCATCAATATGTAAGGGCGAAATACCTCGGCCTTAACAGCACTGTCCCTGGTTGATTTGGTTGAGATAAGAATATTTACACAGAAGAGGTGCAACCAGGACATATCCTGAGGATGATGCAGTTTTGCAACTGAAAGTTAGCGTTCTGACGTGTAATGTGTCTTTCAAGATTAGTTATCCAGCTTGATAGTAGGGCATAGCGAAGGTAGGTTGGTTGTCACCGCTTGCACTCCAAGCCTAAATTGCTCCTCTATAGTCTCACGAGAGTCTGTTACCCACGATGAAACACACCGCGATCTTTGCCACAGATGTTCAACTTCTGTCACCTTTGAGACATGAGGTGCCAACCATGTGACTGTATTCTTGAAATCATCTCCTTTGTAGTTAAGGTGAGGATCTAAGATGTATCCTAGGCCTGCAAATACCAATGCATTATTGTACTTCAGTGAAACGAAGTTCACAGAAGCAACTAGCTATATCTTAGGCACTTGTGGCACTTCGTTTTCTTCGAAAATTTCCTCAGTGTTTACTACCAAGCAAGAGGTGTCGTAGTTGTATTTTTTATATTGTTTCTTCGAAAGTGATGCTTTTTCAAAGTTACATAATACTTACATTAGTTCAGGAAATTCCAGCACTACATAACCATCACTTCGCAAATTGATTGCAGGTTGACAGGAACTTACCAGGTGCAGGCACCTGAAAAGCACAATACTAGAGGAAATCGACATTAATTATACTTTTATTGTGAGAGCCACGAAGTATAAGGAAGCTGTCACCAACCTGATGTCAACCTGGCTGCGTGAGGGTTGACGTAAGACAAAGAGTTCATTGTAAGAGCGAGCTGGTTCACAAGGCTGTGATTGAACGAAGCGAATAGAAGCGAGAATCGTGGGCTTCCGACTCCATGGTCCTTCTGAACTCTGATTAAAGCTGCTTTCAAACTATCTGCATAATGTTCCTCCCACTTCCATCGTCTTTGGCACTGATATAACCATGGTCTCAATCTGAATTAGTCCAGAATTGAGAAACTCCTGCACATTGGACTATAAGAGGAAGACAGTCTTATCTAACATTTCATAACCATGATTTTTAAGTATCATAATTACAGCCTCGGAAATAACTGCTCACCGAGAGCGACGGCAATCTCTCAAACCATCTGAATGTCTTCCTCTGTTTAAAAAGGACCAATTACCTCTTTTAAGTGAGGTTATTACCATCAGCAACTCATCTATTCATACACTTAGGTTGGCCTCAATTAGCGAACGGTGTAAGCCTGGCTAGACTAAAATCTCATGGATACTGATATTTGAATGGAAAAGGGGTGATAAAAAAAAAATTGGACCCCAACACATTTTGGCTTTAAGAAGCTCTCTACTCACCTCCCAAAGAATCGCTCTTACATATTGGTTAGAATGCATGAAGTGACGCACATAATGTCCTCCACCGTAACGACAACGCATGAAGTAGCCAGCCATGAGGTTCATAAGTTGCCATTCCTTCTATTAATTTCCATCGTAATAAACTTGCCTAGTAGGAACAAATGAGCATTAAAATACAGGATACCTGTGCAGATGTCAGATTAGGGGTACATGCTTCAGCCTTCAGTTCCACAATGAGACGCACGTCCACATCCCAAAAAGTCTCCAAAACCGAAGTGAGTTGCGGAATGCGCTCATTCTGAAATTTCTTGTCAAACCACGATCCAGCATCCAGTCTCTGGAGGCTCTCCCACAACGTATCCTCCACACGAACTCTGGCATCCTCGCCCTCATAACCATTGGCTGGCAAAATCTTGTTCCGGTAATGGCTGCCATGAACCACAGCTATCTTCCCATCGCTGGTCCGGTGCACATCCATCTCAATGCAATTCGCCCCGACCTAAACCTTCAGAAACAGGAGATCGGTCAAGGTGAATCGACACACAAATGGCAGATTCTGTAATATAATGTAAATATACCTAAATATGGACATAACATTCGAAATATAACACCTCAATTTAGCACTAAAAGGGGAACATAAATTCTCCAAAAAACTAGTATGGTATCCAGTGAAAGTTAAAGGCAACCCGTGGGATGTCAGCAGTGGAATGGCAACATTACATTAGTCATGATTCAACCTTGAGTATCCGGAGAATATTATCGGAGTATTGGAAAATTACTAAAAGACTCGGGGTTGTGATTCTCTTCCATTTGGCAACGTGCTAATCTAAATTTCAATATGAATAATCGAAGTGCAACAATAGGAGCAATTATTCTCAGTCAGTCGACAACACCTGGAGAGCAGTAAGAAAAGCGGCCATGGTGTTCTCAGGCGCAAGCTTCCGGGCACCGCGGTGTCCACAACACCACTGCTTACTCTGACCGCGAGTGCACAACTCATGCTCTTCCGCGACGTGGTCCAGCAGAGTCTCCGTCTGCGCGTTGTAAAGGAAATGCAAGAACACAATGACAAAGATAAAACCTACAATCAGTGGCGCCACAAGGTGCTGCGAAATGGACCACCGAAGAATATTTACATCCCTCGACCGAGCGACTCCTCGTCTATTCCATCGACGCTCCTCACTTAACAACGCCTCCATCGCGGCATAAAATTCCCGAATTCTATGATTATCTCGGATCAGGGCATCAAGGAGCTTGAATTTGTAGAAGACGCGCCGCAATCATCTTGCAAGAGAAAACCTCTTCAATACAACAAATGTCGACTGGAGCTCCACTGAATCAATCGTTCAATGTTGAAAAAATGTCCTAAGGAATGTGCACAAAGTAGCCTCACTGGTGCTTACGCAAATCCGCACGGCTTCTTGCACGATGCCATTGCCCGAAGACTTTATCAACGACGAACACGAAGCAGACTCGAGCACGCAGAAGCTCCTTTTGCAATGAAACTGCTAGCAACTCAGTAAACACTTCTCCAGCTCCTTCTTGAAGAAACGGTAATCGCTAGGGACGGTATTCACAACTTGTAGGCAACATCCGGGGAGTCAAAGATGACGAAGATGAAACGCATGGTTTGACAGTCGCAAATACGCAACTCCAATGCCGATGGCGGGAAGAATTAGGGTTCGGTTCAAGAATTTGAACGGGGCTGGAGCCCTCAACAGTGATGTATAGATTGAACTACAGCAGGAGCTTTCAAATCTCATTCCATTCACTGTCTCTTTCGATTTTCACCTTCATATTCTATTCTTTTGTTATGCATTAGCTAATTTGCTCTCACCGTTTGCAAATGCAGGAGTTCCCCTGTGTGTCCTGTGGCGCCCCCAACTTCATTGCCTCTTTCATTTATGACCTTACTCTCTGTCTTTTGTTATGCATCTGTTACTTTGCTTTCAAGCATGCTTCTCAGTGAAATCAGTTTGTTCCAGGAATGTTCGGACAAGATAAAAAAAGAATCATGGGCAGGTCACTTTACATTCACATTAATGATAATATGGCGGCCTCTCCATTGTCACTGTGACTGTAGAGAATAAACTGATTTTACTAAAAAACTGATTTTATCTTTGAATGCAAAGTAACAAATGCATAACAAAAGAAAGAGTGTGAAGGTCGGCAACGAAAGAGACAGTAAAGTTGGAGACGCCACAGGACACAAGTGAATTCCTGCATCTGCAAATGATGAGAGACAATTAGCAAACACGTAGCAAAAGAAAAGAGTACGAAGGTCAGAAACGAAAGAGACTGTGAACGGAATGAGATTTTGAGAGCTACAGCACTTGCAAATGACGAGCGATAGAACATTCATTGGCAAGTTCATTCACACAACTCAGTCTTAGACCGATTTTTCTCAACAAGGTCGTACACAGCATACAAAAATCATACAAAAATTCGTTTCACTTCGTAAAAAAAACAATTTCAGACGCAAAGTTCGCAGATTGGTTGTATGCATTGTGGCCTGAGACAGGTGGAAAAAAAGACATGGAACATCTTCGTTTCATAGGAATGTCAATTCTGCATATGCTTGGATATACTTGAACTATTGTAGAATCGTTTTGGCACTTGCTAGGACACTGTTCCTAGCTCATCACTTTCCAATGCACATGGAAGACATTACCTGAGTGAACAACTACTGTTGACTGTGTGGAGAAAGGGAGCCTTCCGCTCTCTCCAGATACACCTCATTTCTGACCGCATTTTTTAATAGACCTCTGACCACAATATTTGGACACAATATTCTCATAATTCACACTTTTCGAATGAATAGTAGCTACCTAGTGTAGTATTTACTGGAAGGAGCTCACGTATGGAGAGAGCATACATATCACGAAGGACCAAACTTGGTCCCAGGCAACTCGAAGAGTCCAAGTGAGTAGCCACAGGGCCAGAAATTTGGTCCCCCTGATAATTGATTGAGCCTAAGGATAGGCTGTGAGGATAGCTCAGAGTTCTTCTCGGTTCATAACACGCATGTGCAATTCCAAAGTGTCACTATGAGTAGGATCAACTGACAGAGCTGCCCGACAGTCGCGCTTTGCTCCTTCGAAATCCTTACTGCACTCATGAAAAGCAGCACGAAGGTGAAGTAATTGCAGATCAGCCTTGAAGGCAATTGCCTTACTCAGCTCCATTATTGCTTCTCGCTCCTTGAGGCCGTCCATCAAAACTGCAGCATCCAATCAACATGGAAACGATCAGAAAAAACACTATCCTGAACCAACAGGATAAACACGAAGCAAACAGAAAATCTACCATTCCACAGCCATAAAAATTGTAACAGCTTACAAAGAAAGGTTCGGGGTTAAGGGAACTAACCTGCAGCTCGATACCTATAGGGGTAAGTGCGCAGCGGGTCCAACTGAGTCACCATGCTCAGATCAGCCATTGTCATATCGCGTTCACAGTACTCAGATCTCTTTTCATATGCGGAGGCATTGTTTCGGGCTTTTTCAATAAGTTGAGTCATCTCTTCATGGGCCATTTTTCTGTCTCCTTGTAATGCATAAACACGAGCTAAACCTTGGTGGGCCCGAGTGTGGCGAATTTTCAGAGCATTTACATAGCAATCTTCGGCTAGTTTGAACTTGTTACAATCTACGTACACACTGCCGAGGTTGTTCAGTGCCTGCAGATGCAAAACCACAAGCGTGATAAGCAACAAAGGGAAACTGCCACTTCCAAGGAAAACATTGAGGTGCATATTCTGTCCAAAAGCATCCATAAGATGGAACTACTAGACAGGTAATGAGAGTGACCTGGCCTTTGCGAAGTCCATCCGAGGGGCATTTCAGGGCTTCCTCCAGTAACTCCACGACCTTTGCAGACGAAGAAGGATCCAAGCTAGTGTCTGCTAAAGCATACGCCTTCAAGAAAAAAGCCTCAAATGATCTCTGATGAGCAATAGATTCTTCTGCCTTCTGTAAAGCTTCTTCACGATGACCTGTATCATATAAGATCCAGCCTTCATAAACGAGGCGTTCATGGTCACTACCTGCATTGTCCCGTGCCAGTCTGAGACTGCGCATAGCTGCTTTAGGGCAATTCAACCTGAACAACAGTCGAGATTAATTTCTATCAGATTTTCACGGTCCCTGATAAGAACGGTATACAAAAAAATTTAAACCGTAATGAGTGGAAATTAAGTATAACGACAGCTGTAACCAATAAGTGGGAAAAAAGACTCAGGCAACGAAACTTGGTCCAAGGGAAAAGTACGCAAAACCTACCGCAAGAGAAGAAGGGACTGGCGGAAAAAAAGCAAGCCCTTCCTTGGGTCTGATTCCAGCATTTGATGAACCACAGCTAAAGAGCCAATATCATCCACCGAAGACCACCTGTCGTATAACTGCATCCAACAATCGGCCTTTGACCATTGCTCCACATGTTGACTCAACAACTTGAGCAACTGGTTCGCACCCAGACGGCCAGCATACATCATGTATGACGGGTCGAGTGTTAACAACGCCCGAACATCCCGCACTGCCCCTTCGTATTCTTGAAGAGCAAGACAGAAATAAGCTCGGAGCTCCAAGCAGTCAGAGGTCACCTTGAATCCCAAGATCCTGTTAATCTCAATAATAGCAGCTTGAACTTTCTGTTCATCCATAAGAGCGGCAGCACGATACTTGTATGGGTATGCTAGCGTTGGGTCAAGCTCGGATGCTTTGATCAAATCTGCAAGCTTTTCAGCTCCCTCACTATATAATGCCCTTTCCTGAAACATCCACCCACTGGGTTTGTAACTAGCAACAACAGCTGCAGCTTCTTTATATGCAGCTGCCCTTTGCCCCTTCAGAGCTTTTATCCTAACTACTCCAGTCCATGAGTAAACATGTCCTTGCTCCACAGCAGCCTCAAAATATCCCAGAGCTCCATTATATTGTTTTCTAGCAAACAAAACACAACCTAGCTGGTGAAACGCCAAAGATTTCTGCCTTTTAGATACCGCGCAACGTCTCTGCCCCTCCAATAAAGCGACAGTACGATCAGAGCACATGCTCTCCTCTAGACTAATTTGGCTTAAGAAGGCGTACAACGCAAACGAAGAATGGCCAACACTTGCAAATTGATCCTGCCCTTCGGAAGTAGAAAGAATATCTATAAATTGTCGAAGGGTTTTGAGAGAGTTCGGAAGCTCACGGAAGAACACCTGCAAGCAAGCTCCCACTAAAGCCCGTGCGCCTTCCTCTAACGCATAGTCAAGAAATGTCACTACGTCATCCCCACTTCGGACAAAGGTAGCTAAATTTTGGTCACAAGCATCCTTAAGCGTGTCGCAGCAAAACCTGTTTGCGAATGACAGTATCTCGAGAAGCATCTCCGGTGAAAGCCGTGCTAGCCGGCCTGTTTTACTGAAGTGGTCCACAGCCCTCATACCTGTCACTGAGATGCCATTCCCGGAGAACCTAATATCAGATATTCGAGCTTCTACAAAATCACCATTTAACATGGTATAAAAGGCCACCGACAAGTCCGCTATTTTCTGCCGATTGCAGTGGACTTGCTCTCCATTTAAATGAAAAACTATGTCGTTTCCAAAACTGTTAAATGGAACATACTCTCCCGCAGGAGAACTCGTCTCGCCGGGCGGGCATCGACAGGCACATGGATCTGTAGGGAGGTCCATCGCCAACCCTGGAGTAAGAACAGTCTGTAGACACTCCAGTTTCCGACCACTGCAAAAATTAGGAGTCCCATCGTTCAGTTCTTCGTCACGCTTTTCATATTTCAACCATGCTGCATACACGAGCTTCTCGTGTACCGAAACAGCGTGCTGTCGAGCTGAGCGAAGACTCCGTCGGAGGAGCTTGGTCTCACCAAGACCTCGGAACACACAAGATTGTTCCAAAAAATATGTGGCCTTGTCCTCCTCGGCTGCTGTCTCCAACTGCACGTAAATCTCAGCTAAAGTATTCACATAATCTACAGGCTTCAGGTACGGTTCTATAGGAGGGTCACTCAATTTTGACACCGAGGTACTGCATTAACACAAATGCAAGAATTATTAGCACTGCGTATCATCCAGAAGCTAAAACATTGACCAAATGTATAAAGAGATTGGTTAGGCAAGAGACGAAGGAGCACGAGAGAGTGTGACCGATGTACAAATCATCCGAAACTGGCACCCCAAATAGAAAATTTAAGGTGTAGGACACAACGCGTGAACAAGCTAAGAAATGTTCAATTCACAGGAACAAACAGAAAAGGAATAAAATGACAGGAATATCTTTTACGGCAAATTATTGACACCACAACCTAATTCAAATGACCTAATCATTTGTAAACATCCTAACTCCCAATCGTGAGTGTCTGGGCACACCGAACAAGATTAGTAGCTGACAAAGTACAAAGAGTATAAGCAACTAACCTGGGGGAAGGTACAGAGTCTTCAGGTGTCACTCTTTCTCCCTTCCCGGAACTGGTTTGTTGAGAAAAGGAAACATTGCTATCAACTGGACAGAGAGCATGAACTTGACTGCTCCCACGACATCCATCTGGTATTCTTAAGCTTCTCATTTTCGCTGGGCAAACTTAATAACACCTTAAGCTTCCTGACACCTGTCACAGCGTAGAACACCTCCTGTTCTATCTTTGTTACAATCCCGACGAGACTTGACCTCCAACATGAACCTGTTGCATCGAAATTCCCTGCCCCGCAGATCCTTGAAATGTGGCCGCTGCAGATCTAGGTGAAACCTCCAATCGGTCATCAATGAGATGACTCAAAAACTAAATGCACTCTTCACGGGTAAAACATCGTCCACAACTAGGGTAGGACTCTACCGCCCTTCGAATTGTCATCTACAAACTTCTATTACTTCGTAGCTTCACGCTCCCAGACCACCAGGATCTGAGTGCGATGACCGCACTCACCTATTGAGATTCTGTAAACCTCTTTTGTACTCCAATTTTATATTCATGTATGCATCCGCTCAACCAAAAAACAGATTCAAACACCTGAAATCACACGCTTTGGTTAGGTCTTGAACATTACAGGTCCTGCTCCAATTGTGGGTTGCAAATGACTCGATTTCACTCTAAATAAACACAAGAAGATGATTGCAGCACAACAGCAAATCTAGTGTAGAAAAAGGCGGCGCATCATCGCGATCTCGGCCCTCAAGAACTCAAGAACCCTCCAAGAACTCGGTGCGCTAAAGAAATGTTTATGGATCACAGAGGATTCATCTGAACATGCAAAGAAACCGACAAGATGAAACTTCTCTGTCCACCGCAGCAAACACAAGACCAGATTCAAAGATGACAACGAACTTGATAGACTAATGCCTTGACAACCTTGGTTCAGATTCAAGCTGCAGTAGCACGCTATCCATTCACCGCAGTACGCAACGCTTTCCTCAGATTCACCAAAACGAAATCAAACCATACCACAACATTGATTGACTCAAGCAGCACTCACAGACTATCCCTCTTCTAGCATTGGCACAAATCGCTTCGCAAACAAACAACCTACACTGTCGAAACCACCAAATGGTGGTTGCATGAACCGCCTACTAAGACCGCCACCTCAGAAAAATCATCAAAAGCGCTCTCAAAGAGCAAGTCCGTGTCTCATCCCGCCATCACTAACCTTTTCTGTTAAACCACTTGCACCCTGTTATCTCTCAAACCCTGATGGCACACACCCACCACTCGATCAACACCGCCCGCGGTAACCGACACACAAAACTTCAAACCTGGCAACCGCATTGTCATGTGAGCTTCCCAAAATGATCAAAAAAAGACTCCTCGCCACGGCGTCTCGTGAATCACACCGGGAAGCTCCAAAAGAGCGGTGTTGTCAGTATCGTACCCCTGTGCCCGGCATTTTCCAACCAAACCAGTTCGACACACTATACTAAATGCGGCGACGGCGTTGGCTTACTATTGACTATGATCCGAAGCTTAAAACCTGGTGCGACAAGAGCTTGCGACTAAGCTACGACGACTAAATGGTCGCACTGCACAGGAGTCCTGCCCTGTCCCACCAATCTAGGTCTAAGTTTCGCAATAGTGGACGGATTTCTGTGATTCAAGGACCAGCCGGAGGCACAGTGCCCCATGGAGAATGTGAGTGGCGACGATTCGGAAAATGTGGCGATGGGAGATTCCCACACGCTGGGATTGTCCGCAACTAGGTTTGCGGGAGAGAGAAGACTAAGAGCTGCTTCGAAGGGCGGGGAGCGCAAGCTCGCTGGCTGGCTGGGTCCCGCTGGGAATGCATCAGTGAGCGTCTTTTTCTTTTAGCTTTCGGTTTCTTTTGGATTCGACGGATTGGATGGGTTTGAGGAGATTCATCGGACGGTGGACAGTGGATCGGAGGGACGTCTTTCGGTCGAGGACTTGGCTACAGTGCTCTGCGCGGTTCCAGCGTACCTCCATGTGCGGCCAGTGGTCAGAAGCCATTCGGGACATTGGGTTGCTTAAGTTAAATAGTGTAATTTGGGACACTTGGTTTGTAGGTAATTTGGGACATTTGATTGTTGAGGGTAATTTAATGCTATTTTTGAGCTTATGATTTACTCCAAGTATAATCAAATGCTAAGTATTCACATGTCACATGCTAGAATAAAAGGCAAAAGAAAATGCGTGAAATATGTACAATGATCATGTCCTAAAATCACCCAAATATTTATTTTAAATGGTATTTATAATTAAATTACCTATAGTGTTTTGATGAATCTTCAAAAGGGATTTTAGCATTTAGTTTTTGGAATTCAATCATTTCACATGAATAAGTTATGGATTTTTAAATATCTAGTAGTAGAATATGATAAGCCCAAAATGATAAAGAATTTTTTATCTTTGGTATTGTCATTCAAGTAACACTATTTATTGTCTTTATTGCATAAAGTGGAACTTTGAAGAGGTCATCATTTGGGGGGGCTTCAATCATATTGTTTATCTATGGAGTTAGTATACAATTAAAGGCAAAAATGTTTAATCAACTAGTTCAAAAATAATTGACTTCTATTTCAAAACCACCCTCTAAAACCTATTTGATTGAATAAATAAATTTACAAGACATAACAAACTAATGTATACCTTCCAACTATTGATACCCTTTTTTCAAGATGATTTCAAGAACTTACTCTTAAAACTACAAGAAATAGATGAAGAACATCCAAATTTCTTCATGAAATTTTTGTTTATTTTTCAATGATGCAACTAACGTAATCACAAAGTTATGGTAATTACAAAAAGTTTTGAATGAGTTCATGTAGGAATGGGAAGAACAAGAAAAATGAAGATCTAATGTCTAGATTTTACTAATGCCAAATAAATCTACATCTACCTTCCTCTGAAGGACTCTTAGAGGTTAAATGTATCCTAACTTAATTTATCAAATGTAAATTGGCAGAATTTTTTATGCATTTCTACAAAATTTGAATTCACATTGAATTTTTTCATTTTTATTCTTAATTTTGTCAAGAAAAATCTCCAAATCTTCATTCATTTTCTTCATTTTCATGAAGCCTGATTTTGATTGAAGATTAGTCTTATAATGAATTAACTATAAATTTGTCTAGTCTATACACCTTTCACTTTGAACATTCATAGTTAATCATTATAAGTCAAAAAATTACGGTTTAAATTGTCAACAAATTGTTTTTCTTTTCTCTTTCTACCAAAAATATGTGAAAAATGTTACGCTCCACTGATTTTCCTACAGAGGGCCATTATCCCTTAGATGGTTGGTTTATGACCCTCCTACTTCAAGTTAAGATGGTTTTCCTCGGACTTCACTAATGTTATTAATACAACTTTTAAGACAACTCCATATTATCACCACCATGATGGCAATTGAAAGCTGGTCATGTTAAAGAAATGCAGCAGAAGACAGTCCTAGAGTATCCATCATGAACAGGAACAATAACCATTTTCTGGGGAATCTAAGCTTGAGTTTACCACATTTAACCCCCCCTGTAAGCTATGCAGTAAAGTTACGAAATGTTTAACCTGACACCCATTACTTTTTACCAAGACTTTTTGTGGGGGGTCCTGACGGAGGTGATGATATCCAACTTATTACTTGAATGAGTAGATGCATGCCATCATGATTGTGAGTATCACACATGTAAAATACGTCACGGGTGGGGCCCACTCGGTTGTTGGGGACGGACAATATGGAAACAAGTATGAATTCCATGGAGTATGCCGTTTAATTGTAGGCCTGCTTTTGCATTGAGGTGCCAACCCTTGAATTTCCACGTCAGATGTTTAGGGGGTCATGTCACCTTGCACACCATCACATGATGATATGTGGCAAGATGTCGAATTTAACTTCATATAGAGTAGCTAATTTATGGAGAGTATTTTCCTATTTTTGATAACATATTATAGGTATTTAGGGTTTTTTTTCATTTTTTAAGAAGTGCCAGTGTGGTGATATAAAATGTTATAGTAGTTTTTCAAATTTCAACATTCATCCATATATTGGATAGAAAATATCACACTAGCACATATCACATGTCTATAACTTTGTTTTCATCCACAATACGGGGATTGCATTCAATTTTTTTTAATGTGAAGCTTTATGACAAAAAAACTTCATGATTTTTTTCCATTTTTTAACCAAATTAAAAAAAATTCTTCTTGTGCCATTTGGCATCAAAAAGTCCAAAAAAACCCTGCATGTATCCATTGGCTAAACACATCATGGGTCAAATTTGTATCATAAATAATCTTGAATTCATCCAAGTAATTTTCTTGGAAACCCAAACTCCTCAATCGTATATAATATATATGCATCTATGATCATCATATTTAATTGTGACTTGATTTTTAGATTTAGATTTTATGACCAAACTATGTAACAATTTCAATTGTCAAAGGAGCTTTCACTTTGAAAATTCATAGTAATTATATGTCTTATCCAAATTTGTATTTTTAAATTCATGATTTTCAATTGCAAATATTAGGAAAATATATTTTCTGAAAAAAAAAGCCTTTGACTGTGTTGAATTGCCCATTTTGACATTTATGGGTGTTTTCACCTTGCCTAAATTGCACCTTGCCTAAAACCATTGTCATCACTCCTTGTACATCTCCAAATTCAATATGTACATCTATTGAAGAAATGATTATGAAACAACTACCAATTTTTTTTGTCCTTTTATAACTTCTGCATACAATATCCAAATGTTGCACTCTTTAAGGCATTCAAACCACCTCCTTTCTCTTGCCAATAACAAGAAAATCAATGAAAATTTGACCAATCTATTAATAGTAATTAAAAGAGCCTACCCATTTTTGATTCCCCTCATTTTGGCTATGTAAACTACACTCTTTTCGTGCAAGAAGAAATGAATAATAATCAATTGTGGCATAGTTCATGGTGCAATTGTGGTACATTATAATTAAATACAAGACTCTTAATATTGCAACAAACCCTTTGTGGACTTTGCACCCAACCTTGGGTCAAAAATAGGAAGGTCTATATGACTAGTATAGATCAAAGAGAATCTTCAATTAAAAAATTCATTGCAAATTTTAAGTTTTGAAAATTATGGAATCTTTCCAAATACTATTTCTGTATATTAGAAAAAATTTGCACTCAAGAAAACCACACTCTAGATACATGTAATTGCTTAACCCTTAAATTTCTAAGGCCTTTTATAAGCTTCTAGGAATTTGCTTTAAATTGAACAAAAAGCCAACATTTTGATAAATTGTTTCAATGTAGTTTGAATTGTAAATGTACAAATTTAAACTAGACATGTTAGAGATCCCATAGGAAAACAAAACAAAACAATATCACTTGTGGATTGAAAGATTTGTTTAATCATGAGGGTGTTAAAAATCATTGTTCACTTGTGGATTGAAAGATTTGTTTGATCATGAGGGTGTTAAAAATCAAAAAGTGATTTGAATTCTTTCAATCATCTTGTAACATGTCAAATCTACAAAAGTTGGGTCACCAAAAAAATATGAAGATAAAGGGTCTAACATGCATAACTCCAATTGATTTATGACCTCTCAATATCTATTCTACAATTTTTTTAAAGTGAATTTCTAATGTGACTTTTCCTCCAAGATTTAGTGTATTTGAGGCTCATTTCCAAAAGCCCTCAACATTACATTACAAAATGTCAAGATTACAATGCCCCCCCCTTGTACAAAATCTTGAATAGAAAAATCATAGTCAATCATTGTCAAAATCAGATTTTGGATGCTAAAATCAAACTTCAAAAATAATTTTTCAAAAATACAAACGTCTAAAATAGCAACTTGCTTTGGTTTTGTTTAACTTCAAAGTATTCCCAACACCCAAAATTTGGTGCCTCAGACATTTAGGGGTTAAGTGGTTGGAAATGGGTCAGCTACGTTAGGCACATTAGCAAAAAGTACCGGGTTTGGGGGTGACACCCACCTAAACCTTCCACCAAATAAGGTAGAACTGCCCAATACCACCATTTACCCAATTCCGCCACCTACAAAGTCCTCCCATTTCCATCACTAGCCCCATCTATTACCACAATCTTACCAATCCATTACCATGACGACAATGCACTGGGGAGCGAACACATCAACCCACGCTTCAACAATGGTCTGATCATGCTTCAACACGGGTCTACTCCCAGTTTTACATTTCAGCTTTGAAAAATCACACAAAATTCTATTCTTGTTGGAATGTCTTCATTCTTTTTGCAACTGACTTCTCTCAAACAATTCAATCTCTGAAAAATATGAGAGCTCATAAGTAGCTTCTCCAAAGTACCTAGATTGCAAATCTGTATGGTAATGGGTAGTTCTACCTTACTCTCAATAGTAACTTGACGTTCCCCACTTTCAAATGGACATTTCACCCAGAGAACCGAACCGTGGAATCAAAGAGGAGAAATTGGCGGCATATTTGGGGGCAAACCCAGAGGTGTGATGACCGGATAAGACTAACTTAGAAAACATTTTGGGGTTGGACAGGATCAGCAAGTCCCTACTATAGAAGAGAAAGAGGCTTTGGGCTCGGTGCACGGCACGGCACGGCACTGTAGCTTTGGAGCGCAACGAGGAATTTGAATTTCCTCACTGGCCGGCCGGCCGGGCTGGCCTCGGCTCCACCAACTGAGCTGGGAGCGGACGGACGGACGGAGTGAGTGCAACTGTTGCTAGAGGGGTCAGACGGAACCAATGCTATTGGAGTATTGGACTGCTGGCAGCCAGCCAGGGCTGGCATAATTGGCCCCAACAGGGTATTCAAATTTCGGTGGAGATTTTAACCCTAAAAGGACGCGGACTGAGGGCCGGAAGTGGCAGGTGGATGACTTCCAAGATTACCAAGAGTTAACCCTAGAAGGACCTGAAAGCCCATCATAGCCGTATAGTATGTTGTGAATTAGGTAACCAATGAGCCACGCTAGCAGCGAATAGGTTATCATACACACTAGAGTGCCCTGTGGCATTGCCACAATTAAAACAGAAGTAAAAGTAATTTTCTAATTTTTTTAGAACCAAAAACAACTCAAAAATTCATAACTTTCTCACCGTGAGTCGGAATGCCACGAAACAAAGCTCGTGCACCCCTCCTCGCCAAGGGCTTTCCGACGGTACCAAGATTGTGACCAAAATATAAGTAAAACTAATGTTCTAATTATTTAGTTCATAAAAATACTTCAAAATTCAATAACTTTCACACCGTGAGTCGGAATGCCACGAAACCAAGCCGGTGCACCCCTCCTCACCGAGGGCTTTCCGACGGTACCAAGATTGCGACCAAAATATCAAAAAAAGTAATTTTCTAATTTTCTAGAACAAAAAATAACTCAAAAATGCACAACTTTCACACCATATGTCCGAACGCCACGAAACCAAGCCGGTGCACCCCTCCTCGCCAAGGGCTTTCCAACAGTACCAAGCATGTGACCAGGGGACGCACGGTCCAGGAGATCTCAACATGACAAACAAAACAAAACAAAACAAAACAAAACAAACAAAACAAACCACTTGTCTTAATAGAAGAGATATTAACCGGTTGTACATTTTTTGATCACAACTTTTGATCTTCATGATCCAAGGGTGTAGAAAACAAGTTAAAAAAGAAAGAGTTGCAATTTGTAATGGTAATGGTGACAGATTGCCAATAGGACGGTGCCACGCTAGCACCATAATGTTTGGGTACGAATTGAACCAAAACCAATAGAAATATTATAATTTGTTTTTGTTTGTTTTTTATATTATTTGGCATGAACTTGGACCTGTGGTATTTACTTAATTATTTATTTGGATGCTTTGATTGTTCCTTGAATATTATAAACTTGTAAAGATAAAGAATCCATATTTGTTTTTATGTTCACTTTTAGCAATTTTGAAGAGTTTTCATTGTTCAAATTTAATTAATTTTCCATGAGCACACTATTCACCAAATGAAATGGTCATCAAGTCAATCTAATGATATTAAGATTTTTTGATTTAAATAATACTTTCTGTAGTGGTATCAAATGTAAACAATGGTCATTTTGAAACTGTGAATCCTTTGTGTTTAACCTTTTAAGAACTAAATGTTCAAATTTTGAACAATAAATCAATGCAAACACATCCCAAAGACACAAAAATACAAATTTTTTATCTATCAATTATTTTGAACATTTTTGTATTGGTTCTTCAACATCATGAAGATATTGCTTTGCAAATATTCTATAATTCAAAGGGTACTAGGAAGTTGACCTCAAATAGTTGAATTTTTCAATTTAAAAAAATGACCCTTCAAAAACATCTTGAATAAAAATAAAAATAAAAATTTCAAAAATCACTATGATTATAGCTCAACATTTTCAACTCAAAGGAAAAATTATTCTGAAAATCACAAATATTTAATTTATAATTGATTGTAGAAAGAATTTTTAATTTTTGTCTTCAAATTTTATTGAAAAGTATTGATTATTATAATAGTTGATCTAACCTTATAGATATGATTCATAAATCATATTTTACAATTATTGTTTGAGAGTCATCATTAAATTATTATCCAAAATTTTATTTTATAACACATCTTTACAATTTTAGAAATTTGGCTCAAAATTTGGACTATTCCTTAGCCCTTTGTTGGCTAAATGCTTAGGATAGTAAAAGATTGAAGTGAGAATGGGTAACTTTCCTAAGGTTTTTATTTTGAATCAAATTAATTGAGAAATTTAAATTCTTCATTTAAATTTCGAGCATGTGCCTATTTCTAAATGAATCTTCCAATAACATTGTACTACGATGGATATGGGAGGACACACAACAAAGTAAAAGTATGTCACAAAATTTAATCCTAAATGAATTCATAAGAATTAGAACTTGTCTTATGCAATATAGTTTGTACAAGGATGTCTAAGAGGCATTATCATCCCCATGATAATGGAATTTCTACAAGTCTAGCAAAGTTTATTAATTGCATCATGAAACAATTGTTTTCATCTCAGTGTCTTTAACTCAAATTTTGGTAGTGGCAACTTATAATGATGGTTCTAATTTTTTACTCTTTTTGGATATGCAACCACTTTTTGTAATCCAAAAGATACCTTTACATATTAGATTGAGCAAGTTCAAAATTGTTTGAATGTATCAATATTTATATATGAGTCTACTAAAGGATTTCTATCTATTAGAGAAATCTTTTAGGCAAAACAAAAATTTCATTATGAATAATAGCTATTTGGAGCCATATTTAGATTAGTTTTGTAATGCAAAATTGACTCTATGTGGTATAGTGATAGAAAAATTACAACTCCATTATTGAGTGACTAATAAGATTTATAAGCTTTGTATATACCTTTGAAAACAAAGAAAACAAAAAGAAGCAACTCTAAGCTTTATATTTCTCCTTTCCACTTTTCAAGACTTGATATACAAAATCTTTAGTGCAATGGAGTGTTTTGTTATTAGATGCCTCCAAATAACTCTTGCAAATAATTATGTTTGAAAATCCTTTGTCACCACGCAATATAGCAAAAAAATAATTGAATCTTCAAGAAGGTATATTTGTACAACTCTTACAAAAATATAACTTTGAAATCTCAAGATTACAATGATCAAAAGTTGTCAAAAAATGACAAAATTTAGCTATCTTAAAGAAAATGACACTCATAAATCTAAATATCTCTGTTGAAGAGCATTTAAACCTTGAAAAGCCATTGGCCTATGACCAAGGTAGTCACTCAAAATGATCTAATGTTTAAACCATTAGGTGCATTCTTTATTTCTACATTGATCTCAAAAGTCATCCATTAGCCACTCTTTAGCCATTGCATCTTTGTAGTGTTAAAAAATTGAACTTTTGTGTACAATGTAATGTGAGCTTAGGACCAATCTAATAAATTCCAAATAATTTGGAACCGTGATGTAAGAAATATTGTCTTCTAGTTGCAAAATGATCTAGATTAGAGTTGTTTAAGAACTAGTAAATAGGAATTTCTAAGATTTATGATTTACGTTTACTTTGGATTATGTGTAAATTTTGAAACTATTTATATTTCATAGAATTCATTGAGCATGTTTGAGATATGCCAAAGGAAAAATTAGTTATGCTTGCCCCAACATCATCTAGGCCTTTGCCATTGGGCTCACAAGTTTGGCACTCAAACCCATTTTGTTGAGCCCACAACAATAGTTGCTACAATAGGGGGAGTCACAACATTATACCTCAAGTTCCCTCAATTTATTGAAAGCTAAATGTGACACACTCTCACGTACCGGATAACTTGTCTAGTTTCCTCCATTTAGTTGAAGATTTCCTACTCATCCTTTGAAGAGCACAAGCCTTGTTGCAGTTTGGAGACAATCAAGTCGGTTGTTGTAATTCCCCCTGATGAAATTATGTAGTCAAGAAAACAATAGTAGACAAATGTGGCAAAAGATATGTGTGGCCCTCTTTTCTAGCGCTACACAACACAAGATTTGAGAAGGGAAATCAATTTAAAGTCTTGCTTTTTAGCTCCATGTTGGGGAGTTGTGGCAAGTACTGTGGGTGCTACATCACCAAGTTCAAGCCCTAGCTCATGGATTTGCCAGTACAAGATCATTACACCAACTTGGATTGATAAAAAGTGGAAAAAAAAAGAGAGTTAAGAATGAGACCCATCACCAAGGTACTTTGCCAGAAATGCTTTAATTTTTGAACCATGTTTCATGCATTCTTCATTTCTACAGTGATTTATAAAGTCATCCATTGCCCACTTTTTGACGGCAATGCAGTCCTTACAAGGCTCATCACGCCATCACATCAACCCATTGCAGGTTTGTGGCCAACAACCAAAGTTTGCTCCTAGCAATTACAGCCCAGACAAAATTAAAGGTTCCGTACAGGACAACAAGACAATTCTGTTTTGAACCCAAAAGGAATTCACGAAATTCCAAAATGCCTACATGGAGGGGTCCACGTCAACTACCTCCCGCCACCTAGACTCCACGCGATGTAAGCGACGGTCCAGATCGTAGTGTGAATAGGCCACAAGTCCCGAGCATCCCAATCCTAAAACCCCTCGATCGGCTGTGTGAACGAAGCCTTGAATCCTGATCTCGCGTACCTCGGTGTGAACAGGGCTGAGAATCCCGCGATTAAAGGTGTTAGGTGTGAATGGTGCCCTGAATTTCAACTCCCGAGCACCCTGCTCTGCAACGATTCCTGGGATCGCCTTTTGGTTTGTCTTTAGAATGACAGAAGGCGTTTGCGTGGAAATGTCTTTGGCTTTTATTTAGTCGTGTTACATTGAAGATTCGCCAGCGAGATTGATCGTGAGCGATGTTGCATGAGATGTACTGCGGATTGTTATGATTTATTTGGTTAGAAGGTGGCCACGTTTGGAGAGAGTGACGGTGGAGTTGGGGATTGGGAAGGATTTGTGTGCTTTGTTGCGGGGAGTGTGGACGCGATTGGAGTCGGTGCTTGCTTTTATTTGAGGGGGATCAGTTGAGGTGTGAGATTGTTGTTCTGGAGAGGACAGGGGTTCGTGGAGAAGCGTTATGGTGAGGAACAAGCCGGCCGGCGATGCTTTCGCCAGCAATCGGCGCTCGCCGGCTCTGGTGCGGCGGAAACGCGAATTGGAATTGAAGGCGGAACAGGATGTCGGCGAATTCGATACCAGCATTGGACAAATGAAGTCTGGAAACCTCCGGCGGAGTCCGTCTTCCGCATCTAGGTTAAACATTGTTCTCATGTTGTCTTCGTGAATTTTCCTTGCTTTATTGAATCTTTTCGGATGAGGTGGAGTGTGGAATCTTTTTCTTTGTGTGTCAGGCGTCGATTAGAATACTTTGAGAATCCGGGCTGTGAAATTCCAGTTTTTGTAAGAGATTGCGTAATCGGGAAGAAGGAATCTATTGACGTTTGCTGGATTTGATTTGGTCTAGAAATCGTGAATGCTTCAACGACAAAGATATTTACCTGTTAGCCTTTGCAAGATTTTGTAGTGCATTGTTTCGGGTTTACAAGGCTGGCGAACTCTTGAAGCTGTTTCTTTCGAAATCTTCCCTGTCTGTCTCTCAATTTCAGAAGCTGATGTTACAACATGAATTAAATTGCATTGAAAGAACACCTGGAATTCTTTTATTTTTAATTTCAAGAAAAATCTCAGTTGCGTGTATCCCTGTTTGAATTCATGTCTAAATTCATCACTTTTTGAAGCTCTTAAACTTTTCATTTCTTGTAAATGTTACAGGATTGCGAACGAAAGCATGTCAGGACCAGCGGAAGTCTCCGTTCATAGAAAGGTCTGCAGACCTTCTTTCGTCTACTTTCTCTCTGTATTCAGTTAACGGAGTCTCTCATAACTGTTGTATTCTGCGTTGCCGATCAATCACTTCTGATAGAGTAGTGCAAGATGCTGATCATTTGCTTCAGAATTCCATTCGTATTTGCTCAGATGACTTTTTGCATAGTCCTTTCTTTCAATTTCAATGTTGAACTTAATAATGGTGGTGTAGCCATCATCAATCTTGTGGAGTGTTTTCCATGTTGTGACTTGAAAGCAGAAGGCAATGTCCGGACTTGATATAGAGCATACAAAAACTAGTGTTTACCACATTGTTATGTCAGCTCTATTATCAGCAGATGTTTCAATTTTGTTTTTCTTATCGCCGTTAAGTACATGAGTTATTAGTTTTGAAACGAGTATCCAACTTGGTGCAATGCTGACATAGCTTGTTATCTGCATTGGCAGAATGGATGTTTTGAGGTCAAAGGTAACATTAGCATGGCCGTGGATCCTGATGTCACTTATGACATCCTTGCCGACCATGAAAATAATCCGCATATCTTTAAGACCTTGTCCAAAGTCGAAGTGGAGTACAAGGACGATATGAAATTGGTGACGCAACATGCACACTGGAACCTTATGTTTTGGTCAGGAAATTTCGACATAAAAATGAAGGTTGATGAAGATCGAAGCAAGCGAGTTATCGCGTTTGAATTGTAAGAGAACTATCCTAATTGGTTAAGGAACCCTTATTTGGTTTTGGTGAATCCTCTGACATCGGCACTTGGTACAACGTTAGACCAGAAGGGATGGTTTCTTTGTCGCTGTGACTATTTTTGTTTGTTTAGATGAGAATGTAAGCTAGAAATGATTTTCAGATTGTGGTCACTCTTTATAGGGGCAAGGCTTACAGATCTTGCCACTTATTTACTTTGAAGGTTTATTTATTTATTTACCTCTTGTTCTGCATGGCGTTTAGGGACTCAAGTTTTCTGTCTTGACGGTGTGCTGTGAACTGCAGAACGGAACCTGGTTTCTTGAAACTATTCAATGGTCAGTGGGGAATCGAGCCTTGGATTCAGGAAGGAAAGCAAGTGGGCTCCAAAGTTATGGTCACTCAGGAAGTTCTCCCGTCTATATTGCCGCCAGGACCTTTAGGTGACCCATAACTTCTGTTTACTTCGTCCAAGCATATGTTGCATCATTAGGGTTACCACTACTTTCATATCAGTCAAGATTATAAAGTAAAGATTTTTGTACATAATTTTTGTGAAACAAACCATCGATATCATCTACGGAAGACTTATTTCAGCTCTTAGTTTGCCGTCTCTAATCAGTGCACGCATTTAATATATTTGTACTAACTGAGCTCATTTGGCATCTTTGTCTTGGCTCTGTTGCACTCAAGTATTTTGCCGTTATTGTGCGTACACTTCCACCTCTACATGTACGTTTTCCAGTCGTTACAGTGAATACGTTGTTACGTGCATCTGTTCTGATTTGAACACGGGTGACGCCAGGTGGATACGTGTCTAGAATTATGGGCAATCAAGTGAAAGCTGCTCTGCAAGATTTGTCAGCGGAAGCTGAGCGACTCCAACAATGTAAAAGATCGAATGCGAGTTAGGCGAGGGTGATCTGTACTGCCGGCAACCACAGTGCAAACGTTGTATACCTGCTGCTAATTTCTTTCACTTTGTCAGACCAAGCATTTCAATTCAACGCAGAAGACCATAGAATACTCGGTAAGTGTTTATGCTATACACTTTAATCCGAATCTTTCCGAATCTGAACTTTTTAATTTATGTTATGGATTTTTGTAAAACTTAACAACCAAAAGCTGTGGATTGTACAGGAATTTATCAACCGAACTGTACATTACATATGGATTACAGAATGGACGGAACGATCGGGTTGTGATTCGAAGGTAGTCATCGGCACACGCTTATTGTTTTGAGGAAAATGACAGGAACTAGATACGTAGTCGCATTTTATGGGTTGGATTGTTAGTCTTTGTGGAACGGACTCACTAGCTTCCAAACTTGATTAGTTTTTGTTTGATGTATTGAACATGATCGAAAATCTCTGTTGGCAACATCGATAGCTAAAGCTTCCAGAATTTCGGAAACATTGAAGTTGGACTCATTTTCATGCTCATCAATGTATGGGTAATTCATTTTCATCTAAGTTTTGAGTAGTTGAAATTGATTTGAGACTGCAGGAAATTGTATTGCAGGAGGTGTGAACCTAAAAGTCTCCTCCCTTGGTCACAACAGCTTCTACAACTCTTAGGATGTGTGTTGATTTTGGTGAATTATTGCCCCTAATTATTTGGTCCAAATTTGATGCACGCTGTGTAGTTATTTAGAGTTTACTCTCTTACCTTGGATTAATCTAATAAGAGAACCAAGCATATAATTATTGAAATCTCAACACAAGGGATAATGAAGAGCCTAAGGGATGGCATGGCGCTAATATTCCTTGGGGAGCAAGTGGTGCTACTAGAGTGAGGTTGAGCTTAGTGAAGATAGCTACACAACACCCCAACTAAACCTTTGGACATCAAAGTATTGGTTGTGGCCCTACACTACTCAAACCCCCCTTTGAACCAAGAGAAAATCAACAAAATCTTGTTGATATCAATGTACGGGCCTTTAATTCTAAGTAACCAATTGAATATTGTTGGTTGTTGCTACAATGAGAGATGATAATTGTAATCATTGTTTTTGATTGAACAAAGACAACATTCATTTGGAATTTTGGAATTTTTATATTATCTGAATCTTGCATGTAATATTTACATGATAGAAACAAATTGGTGAAGAATGACAGTGCAACATTGTATACTAAAATCATATATAATTATATGAATGCTTGCAAGGTTGTATGAACACTATACTATACTAACTTATATATAAATTTTTCTGAAATGCATCTTCTAAGCAATTTGTAATATTTGTGCACTTTAGAATATTGTCATCACTAGATATAAAAGACCACATTCTTATTTTGAACCTCACTAATTATAGAACATTTCTACCAAAGACTCAAAGTATGCCAAAATGCCATCGATATTCTAATATGCAATATATCCCATGTTTATAACAATGAAAAACAAATTGTTACAATCACTAGAAGAAAATCTTGTTGTACTTGAGAAAAACTGCGTTTTACTCAACAAAAAGTGTGGGATTGATTTTGTTGAGTTTTCGCTTTGCAATGCTACGTTTTGCATTCCAACACAAAATTCTACGTTTTACTTGTCAAAAATCTGCGTTTTACTTGTCAAATTCTACGTTGAAACGTTTGAACGCAGAATTTTGTGTTACGAAGGGAGAACTCAACAAAACCAATCCACACTTTTTTGTTAAGTAAAACGCAGTTTCTGTCAAGTATAATGCAATTTTGACAAGTAAAACGCAATTTTTGTCAAGTAAAATGGAGTATTCTTCTAGTGAATAAAGGTCATGTTACATACATTCCAATGAAAGAACATGTAGTGATAAGAAAAGATGTATATAAAGCTTAATTGCATTTCCTTATACATGACTACTTTTCTAATTACTAATAAAAATGTGCCCCATTATTGACATAGAAGAAGTGAATTGGTACAAAACATCCCTTAAATCTACACATTCTATAGTTTGATAAACTTCACCATTATTAGAAAATTTAGTGAACTAGATTAACAATAATTCAACACAAAAGCAACAAAGTTTTTGCATGTGTGCAAATGGATTGTAGATACAACAAGAATCTTTTGTTGTTAATGAACATACAATTGAGGTAACCACAATAGTACAT
The DNA here is from genome assembly GCA_950106755.1 of Climacium dendroides. Classification (NCBI taxonomy): domain Eukaryota; kingdom Viridiplantae; phylum Streptophyta; class Bryopsida; order Hypnales; family Climaciaceae; genus Climacium; species Climacium dendroides. Next base: position 33,817,410 of record OX467082.1, on the reverse strand, counting down.
GACATTTTGCAAGTTTCATATACTTTAGTCATACATGTTGAAGTAGCAGTAGCAAAAACTTGTGTGTTTTCATGTTTCTATTAGTCGAAATAATTTGTGTAGTATATTATTACAGATAAACACTCATTGCATGTCATTCTAATTTGGTATGTGTAGGAGGTATTATTTTATACAAGTGACACAAGCTTGCCTAGAAATTGATAAGCATTTTGCATTTGAATTTCCATGATGGAGTTTAATTTATATTGAATTTATTATTTATAGAGGCCACATATATTGCATAGATTGTTTTATATATTTTCCAAGATGTAATTTGAAATGCTGATACATAAAAAATCACCCTTTTTTAATTCCATGTTCTTTTTCAAGCACAAATTCAAAAATGTTAGCCAGTGTAATGTAGGATTCATGAAACTACTTGCTTATAATTACTAAACAAGTGGAGATGAAGAAGCCATGTATATGCAGTGCCAAATTATCTAGTAGTACTTTCAAAATTATAGATAATATTAATATAAATTCAAATAACGCAATATAAAAGTACACGCATCATAGAACAACGGACAATTGAAAGATTTTGTCTTCAATAATGAAAATATCATTTTTTTTGTAGAAGCTAGAGGGTAGAGCCTTATCCTATTGCCTTAGTGAAGTCGTTTCCCTTTCCTAACAGTTGGAGTTGGAGTTGGAATCCAAATTAGAAAAAGGAAACAAAAAAGAAATATTTGTTGATGTGAAAAACTTATTGAAGCCTTTGTCATGCATGGTACTAAAATTTAGGAGCATGTGGACATTGGGCAATTATTTGAGAGTAGTGGGAATGGAGTTGCATTTGTTAACAAACAACTCAAAAGTAGTAGCATCCTTTCATCATCTATATCATTCCAAATTGAAGGACCCAAATCTAGTCATTGTTGTCATAGAGTATATTGGGCAATTAGAAGAGATTATCAAGTTAAAACATGGTGGATTCTATGTAGTCATTCTAATATGTGTTTGGATGAAGGCAAATTACATAGGCAAGACAACAAAATAAAAAAAGAAAGTGGGGATCCACTCTAGCCAATTTTAGCAAAATTATACCTCTTGGCCCATAATTCTTTGTTCTATCTATGAACATTGACTAACCTTGTGTACTACAACAATGCACAAGGGGAGTTTGGGTGGAAGGTCGTGATGCAAAGAAAGATGAAGGAAAAGTATATCCACAAGAATTTAGTTTGAAGGAAGTAGGGACATATTTGTTTTTAGTATGGATATTAATCACAAAGATCTACTTCCTCCTACAAATTTTTTGGAAGAAATTCCTTGGGTTTCGAAGATAGAACGTTGCATAGAAAGAAAAGACACATTTCTTGCTCTTGTTAAAGAGCAAAACTACATTTTTGACAATACTATCAATGATTTAGGTTCATCATCCACCGAAAAAAATTTAGAGGAAGGGTAACCATGTGGCATGTTTTACAAAAAAAAGGAAATGGATGGATGTACATTATAGAATGAAAAGAGAAGGTATTTATACAAGTGGGGTGATAGGAAGTGAAACAATACACATGGGTTATATAAAGTAAGAATTTTATTCAATATTAACCCCTAAAGCATTAAACTGCGTTCTTTGGCAACATAGTGATTTTTGGCAACTCACTACAAACAAAAATTTTACTATTTTTTGTTGAAATTTTCACACAACATTTTTCCAAGGAGTAGCTTCAAGGCTCAACAATTTTTATAACTTTTGAATACATGGTTAAAAAGTTATTGCATGGTATGTCATTTTTATTGCTCAGTAGGCAACCTGAGCAACTCAAAAAACTTTTTTTAAAATCATTTTTTTTTAAAATTAGAAAATGAAATTGGTTCTTTAGATTATATATAAGTGGGAAGCTTTGAATCATTTGATTTTGATTAATGAGATGAAAGTAATGAGGAGTTTTAGTTTGTGGGTGGTTATGGTTTTCAAAGTTTACTATGAAAAACATTGAATGGATTGTACAATAGAATTATATTACAGTAAGATCAATACTAGAACCCTCCACCAAAGTGTAATCCTAATTTTAAAAATATTCAACAAAATATTGGCTCAATTGTCTAATACTATATTTTGATTTGACGAAGAGGAACAACGTGAATGCACAAAAAGCCAAACCCTCGGCAATGACAAATTTGGGAAATTACAACCCTAAATGCTAAAGAGTCCCTCCTCCAAACTACAACTTCCTCTACTCTTATACATATATTGAAAGATTGATTGGAAGGAGGATCAACCCCTAAGTTAGGAACAATTTTGCAAAGTTTCGTTTATCTCTTTAGCAAAGCCATATAAACCAGCAACTCCCCTACAAGGCTCCTCTACAACTGAGAATGACTACAATATGAGACATGTATTAAACATTCAAATCCTAAGAAAATATAAGAATTGGTTTGAAGTGCCTTCATTGATCCCACATTAAGACCCTGAGCTACATACACATCACAAGAATTGACCATATCTTCTTTGAAAATTCAAAGATGGTCTTTGTCTCCTTCAAATTTGATCCTTCCATTATAAATAATTTGGATCCTATGCAGGGCCAAATTCTTGTATAAAAATATGCAATAAGTGAAAAAATCTAAATAATAAATGATTAATTAAAAAAAATTGCCATTTAATCATCTATTGTACCATGCAAGAATAGGGACTAAAAAAAATTTCAAAATGTTTTTTTACAAAAAAAAATTAGAAGGTTTTTTTCCTTTAGATTTGTACATCTGCAAAATGCCAAACAGTCCTATGGAGACTCCAAATTTTTTGTAGTACGTTTGTATTGTTATTGATACATTTCATTTTACAACAAAGTTGTCCTAAAAAACCCTTGCCCTTGTGTTGCTTTGCCAAAGAACTTACACCCTTAGCTTTTGGGCGTGTACTTTGGTAGCAAGATATGGAGTGTATTGTGGAAGTCACTAAAACAATTTGATCTTATTACCAAGAATATTCTACTACAAAGTAGGAAGGCCCAAAAGGAAGAAACTATTAGAATTTGAAATCAAAAAGATAATATGAATTACAAAGAGGGGCAAACAATATGAGACATATACAACAACAAAGGTAGCCTACAACAATGGATAGGACTATAGAAGCAAACCCTTCAAATCAAGGGAGACGAAATTAGGGTAGTTGAAAACTTGGGATTGGTGCTTGTAGTTCTAGTGGCTGTCATGTCGCACTACATTTGTTGCATTTATTGCTCTACAAATGAACTAGCTAGCAATGTGTTCATGAATGACTATTACACAATTTTCAGTTTAGCCAATAATTGCTTTGAAATTTGAAAGTAACTAGTGACCAACCAATAAACAACTTACATGCAACTTGGAAGATGTCTTTGTATTAAACATGATAAACATTATATGCAGAAGTTGTGCAACCTAAATTAAACTTGCCACCAAACTACTTTCCTATGGTACTTAGGAAGTACTAAAAGATTTGTGTAGGAATAAGAGTAGCACTCACAAGTCACTATAGGCTCCATATTGGGCTTTAATCTCTTAGCCAACTTCGCGCCCCACCTATCTTGTGTAAGCTTACATTAATATTTTTTCCCTTTGTCAAAGGCTTCCTTCCCTTTTTCAACCCATTTTGATTTGCTATATAGCAAATTACATATAGTGAGATATGTTTGAAGTATGTACTGAATGACAAAAGATAGTAGAATGTAAGGCATGGGAAATAGCAAATAATAGAAATGGTGCTTCTAGTGACCCATCAAAAGTACATGGTGTCAAGTGGTTAAGCATTCTTTTTAGATTGCCTTATTGAAAGGTGAAAAAAACTACTTTTTGAACTAAAAAAAGAAAATCATTTGCATGGGACTAACAAGTGTCTTTAAAGTGGCATAACACTCATTTATGAGTAGGAGGGAAGAAGTAGTGATGTTTAATGACTAATGTCTGATGAAGCTTTCTTTAGAAGTTTGAGAAAGTTACTTGAACTTAAAAATTGGAAGACTAGAACAACCTCAAATCATTTAAAACCATAACTACTTTTAGATAGAATGTAAACAGAAGGTGCTCGGTGATGGTCCATATTTAGTATGAGGGAGATCATTGCGTCAAGTATGTGAAAGTTTTGAAGTACCACATTTGGAATATGGCACAATCCAAAGCATGTATGGCAAAACATTACTTAAAAGATGAATGCATTGACTTCATTACGGAGTACCTTTACAAATTTGAAGCCTTTTAGAGATGTGTATGGGATGAAGACAAAGAGTATGCATTGTGACATTGAAGAGGTATTGCAAAGTATGAGGAAGACATACGTGATAAGTGCCAAGCTATGAGACATAGCCTACCAATACGTGCTAAAGAATATTTTTGTTATGTAGGATTTGTATGTGTAAATGGTTCAATTAACCTATGTATTGTGTGAAATATTCCAAAACTACCTTCTGAAAATCTCTACAACATAGTTTTCATAGTTGCATAGTTCAATAGTCGCTTTCTAATAGTATAGAAGATGTGACTTAGTCATTTCTATATTGTATAGGTAGTACATTACTGTAATGCAACTGAGTGTTCACTAGGTCAATCACATGGTAGTTATATAAGTATGCATGTTAAAGGAATTTCCTATAAGTTTACTAGCATTAGTGTTTTTCTAATATCTTTTTGCATTTTGTGTTCCAGAGGGGTACTATATAGGGAAGCTGCATTTGTGTGTAAGAAATGGAGGACCAAATAATAAACAAATCCATCCACTCTGACACTATCAAAATGGATTTAGAGTGAAGTACTAGATTTTAAGATGGATTTGAAGAACTTGGAGGATGTCCATAGATCGCTTGTTGCTAAACAAGAAGCTGTCATAGAAAAAAACTTGGTACACATGGATCATTGTATTCAATATGCTACAACCATAGTATACCTTCCATGTTTGAATTGCCATCACAAAGTGTTGGGGACTTGTTAGTGAAATATGTCAAAGTCTTGAAGGACATATTGCAATCAGATTATAGAGCATTGCATATGCAAATCATTCTCTTATAGTGTGAATGGGTGAAGCCCTAGGACACTCAAGGAAATCCTACATATACTAAGAACAACTTTGGTTTTCATAATGAACTTCTACCATAAATTGCCTTACATGGTAGAACCCTTCATTTTTCTTAGTCAAGCTAGATAAGTTTTTTTCTCAAATGTTGTGGAGAAACTTCTAGGATGGAAAGTTGTATTACACAAATAAGTTAGAGACTTTAGGGGGAAATAGTGTCTAAGACTACCTACACCTTTATCACTACTAATGTAGAGAGTGTAAAGCTGATTGTTCCCTAAAAGTGGTCAATTCTAGTAAAGACAATCAATTTAATTGAAGATATTGAATTGTCAATAGAAGACTTGTACTTATTAACATTTGAAAAGTACATACTAGGGTCACAAAGCAATTTATAGAAAATATGTACGTATATAGTTGTATGTTCTTTTCAATTGATATAGGGAAAGTGAAACAAAAGCCATGCAAGGTGTATGTAAGCTATATAGTGAATCGAGGTATGGAGGGCACCAAAGATGTAGTCTATTAGGTACTCAATAGTTTGTGATTGATGCCTAACTATTTGCAGCCACTAAAAGTCATTATTTAGTAGCAATAAAGAAGCACTGTAGTCATCTATGGAAGGCAGAAGCACATGTGAATGACTTTCAAAAGCATTATCAATGCTAATTTTGGTATTAGATGTGGAAAATAGAGAATCGAGTGAACCTCCAATGTTCTTACCTTCACATATTGAAATAAAGCATGGCTAAAGGGTGTGACTTTGTTCTATGCATCATTGTCTATATTCTTGTTCTGGTATTGGATATACTTTGAGGAGAGTGGGGGGAGGAGGTCATGTATGCATATAACTACAATGGCATGTACATTAGCGCTGCAAGCCAAACTCATAATCTTTAACCATTTCATTGTCAAGTATTTTCATCATAAATCCACAATGTCTAAAAGAGATTATAATATTAGAAATTCCTTACTATATCCTTATAAGACCCCTAAAAATTCAAAATTGAATCATATCAGCTATTCAAAATTTGTTTAATAACAATGGCATCAAAAATAATTTCTTTCATATTTGTAGGAGATTAAATAAATCACACAAAAAAATCTAAAGAAAAAAAGAAATATATACCAAAAAACAAAAAAGCCATAATCAATTCATCATTTTACAGTGATATAATTAATTAGTCAAAATCATTCTGTTCAACAATGACATCATCATTTGTAATGAACAAATCTTAAATTTTTTCACTTAAATCAATGTATGTTCAATAATATTAGGAGCTTAGGTGCTTTATTTGCCTAATATTTATAAATTTATTTTTGTACAATACATGATCTTTTCAAAGTTGCATCCATTAACAATATAGTACATGGCAACAACCTAAAGAATATAATTGTTTTGTACCAAAGTACCTAGTAAGGTGCAATGACAAGTCACTCATTCTATAGTGGCCTTGTAGTGAAACCCGATCCACTAAAAATGTCTCTTTCTACCATGTCTTTTGTAGTGGCCTCTTTATTTTTATTCAATAAATCAAAACTTTGGACTAAAAGACGTCTATGGAGTCCTTGGAGTCATTTTTAAGTAGCCTTGTAGTGAAGCACAATCACAAGATATGACAATGATCTATTTGTTTTTGACTAAGGCCTCCACAATGGAATTCATTATGTCCACGTTAGAATGTCAATGACGTTGTGAACAAAATATAGGGGATGAACCTTACACCTCATTAAGTTCTTGTCTTGAAGTTGCATTGGCAACTATAAAATGATTTAGATGTTGTTCAAAAAGTAGCGTTGGTACAATTAGAGAGCAAAAGTCATTCTTTGTTCCTTCCAAACAAAAGGTCATTTTTGCACATAGTCACTTATGAGCCAATTTTCTTATAGTGTCATGTGATTGTACACAGAGCCAAAGAAAGAATGCTGACATTGCTTGAAAAAGTTAGCCGTAGAAAATGAAATTGGAATAGCCTTCATAACATTTGCAAGACAAACATGATGATTGTGGATTGTGTATTACTCTTATAATGGAGTTGTGATGAGGTCATCTATACATTTGTTTATGATAATTAGACTACAAATATATTGTAGATAGATGACTTACAATTTTAGTAGATGTTAGCCTTGTATGATTGTAAGTACATCTATTGAAAGTGGTGGCAACAAGAGTGTGTAGTCAAATCCAAAGTGTTGTAACCATTCTTGATTTTAGAAGATTGTCATTTATGGATTGTTTTCCAAATTTGCATATTTTGTAAAGGTCAATACTGAATGTTATTAATTACTGCACTAGAGTAGTAATAATAATATAGCAGTCTATTTTATTTAAATTGAATAAGAAGAAGCGGATATGATATTGAATTTTAGAGGTTTGCTAGCACTATAGTAGTAATAGTAATATAGTAGTCTATTTTATTTAAATTGAATAAGAAGAAGCGGATATGATATTGAATTTTAGAGGTTTGCTAGCACTAGAGTAGTAATAGTAATATAGCAGTCTATTTTATTTAAATTGAATAAGAAGAAGCGGATATGATATTGAATTTTAGAGGTTTGCTAGCACTAGAGTAGTAATAGTAATATAGCAGTCTATTTTATTTAAATTGAATAAGAAGAAGCGAATATGATATTGAATTTTAGAGGTTTGCTAGCACATGAGTCGAAGATCTTGAGCTCATGAATCTAATTGTTTAGGCACCTTCCATGGTTACAAGATACCTATATTATATATAGATACCAATATTATAGGTGCCTAAGTTATATGCATCTTTTATGGTTATAGAGTACATATGCTATAGATACCTTCAATGGTTGTAGGGTACCTACTAACACTTAGATTCAAGACTCACATATCTAGGTTCACATTTTAGCATCATTGTTGACTTTTGCATGCACCAAGTGAGGTATATTTCAATGGTTGGAGGCCAAGGTTCAATTAGGAACCAAAGTAAGGAAGATCACAATTTTTAGCCTCTATGGTTTGTCAACAATTATCACGTGGTTATCGCTGTTTTATGGGTTCGCATGTTCATTATAATTTATCGCATCATTACGATGCATTACTTTGCATTGTTACAATGCAGTTGTAAGCAATGCCTTGTAACAATGCGATAACGATGCGAAGTAATGCATTGTAATGACGCAATAAATTGTAATTAATGTGCGAACCCATGAAACAACGATAACCACATGATAACTGTTGACAAACCAAAGGGTTTAAACTTTGTGATGAGGGTAACAAAAAAATTATTAATCATTGGGAGTGTTTTTGGAAATGAGGGTGACATGTTAACGTAATTAATGTTGGAGTTGGGTGTACTTCAAAACATATTCAAATTGGTTGTCCACTCAATGTAATTTCTGCAATTAATGTATATCTTTTGATTTTCAATTGATTGTTGCCCCCCCCTTTTTTATATGGGCCCGTCAAGAGATGTTTATACTCCCAACATTGCGAACTTTGGCGCGGTGTTGGAGAACGCAGAAGGAATGTGGGGGAATGCATGGGGAACGCCCAAGAACTTGGGCACCATTGCTCCTAGCTTCAGGCATCTTGCGGTTGTGAACCTCTCGAACAACAAGTTCATGGAATAGATTCCGAGAGCTTTTCAAAGTAACAAGCTTAGAGCATCCCCACCAGCTCTTTCGTTTCTCTATCTGTTTACTGAGCTTGGGACATCAAATAGGGATGAGGCCTTGTGAGTTCTCCATATGAGCCTCTGGATACAGAACTAGAGAAGAGTTTTACAAAAATCTGTATATTCTAGAGATACAAGTTTTGGATAAAGGTTGGTGCGATGAAATTTCTGTATCTTTATCTGCATATGAGGTCCTCTCTAGCTCTCCCTAAAGCTTTAAGGATACGGAACTCACTGGTGGGGATGCTCTTAGAGCACCAGTGGAGATCCCTATCCCTATCTGGATGATTTCTGGATGAAAATCATCCAATTAGAGAAGAGCCAACCCCATCAGTGTACTATCCCCAAATTTTGGAGGAAGAGAGGTTCGAGTTCTGCAAACAGGGGTCTTGATATGGAACTCAAACTGAATAAACCTTATACTGATTCTTACCCCATATGGATGATGTACACTCCTTTGATTTGGGGTAAGGTTCCTTGAATTCTGCAAGGATTGCGGAATTACCTTCCTCCACTATGTTAGTTAGTCTGACTGAACTTAGATTGAATAGCTACGACTTACACTCACACCGCTTTGTTAGTCCAAGCGGTGTCTTCATCCTGCTATGATAAGGCTGGATACTTTGTACTCAAACACTTAATATAATATATTCATATTCTTTCCCTTTCCTGGAATTCATGCATTCCATATCAATACACTACCTCAGTATCTAAATAAAGGCTAATTTTTTCTTCCAGCCTCCAAGTATAGGGAAGACTGGTGGGCAGTCTCTTCCCCATCCCATCTTCTTGGATGTAGAATTGGGATACGGAAAGGGTTGGAGAAAAGACTGGTGGGGATGCTCTTATTGCGGTTGTACCTCTTGTACATCAACTTGATGGAGGGGATTCTAGTGGAGATTCGAAACTTGGGTTCGCAGTTGAGAATATTGAGTGCGTTGCTGTAGGAGATTGTTGCGTGTTATCGACTTTGTAGGCCGGTGTTGGTTAACAATAGGATGAAAGTTCGATGAGATCATTCCATTTTATTTTGCAGACGATGATTATGACAATGCGCCCTCTTATTTGTACCAGGAACTTTAAACTTCCATATTTTCAATTATCTCCTAAGGAAGTATATATTTAAGCAAGTTAGCATAATGGCCAATGCTGGAACAACTTTTGCAAACCGAGCTTACTTGATTCCAACCTTAAGTGCTAGAAAATTATGCATCGTGGAATATGAAACTTGAATTACTATTAATTCGCTCTAAAATATGGGGCGTTGTAGATGGTAGCGATGAAGCTCCTCCTGCAAGTGACGTAGCAGAGTTGACAACCTGAAAATTACATGATGCGAAAGCTCGATTAGAGCTTTTGCTTCACTGTAGTGAGAAGTAGCTATTTTCTTTACAATCTCTCAAAACCTCTAAGTAGGTTTGGGATCGTTTAAAACAATTCTATGAGAAGTCTAATAAAGCGTCACATGTGAATTTACATAAACAACTTTGCCGCTTGACAATGTCTGACTCCAACGATACCATGTCCTTTTTGGAAATGTGGCAGTCGCTTCTTAATGAAGCTGAAATCGCCGGATGTACTTTTACTGAAGATCAACAAGTTAATTTGCTGCTTGGTGCTTTATCAGATTCTTGGAGTGCCTTCATAACCACGCAAGGTGGTATTGAAAATTTAACGTTTTCAACTTTGCTGTCTAATATTCTCACTACAAGGAATTGGGGGTTATCGTGATTGCGGCAAATGACTGCAAAATTGTCATGTTGCAGTCGCAAAATGAGAATGTGACTTGAAAAATGAAAATGTGACTCCGGGGCCCTTCAGTCATTTCGGACAAGTCATTTATAAGAATGACTGCAGATTTATTATCACCCAACGAAGTGGGGATGGATGGAACTTTGGATGAGAAGAGGCTCAGTTGAGGGAGATAAAGAAAATGAGACTAAAGAAAGATGGCTTGGGTTGAGTTGGACAAGCACGGGACCCCTCTAAAATCTGACGTGGACATTTTTGCAGCAATCACGTGTAAGTCATTCTGGAGTCGCGTTTGACCCCATCTAAATCTGACGTGGACAATTTGAACGTAGTCGTGCTGAAGTCATGTTAGAGTCATGTATGACCCCTTTTAAATCTGACGTGGACAGATTGGGCGTAGTCACAAGGAAGTCATTCTGAAGTTGCGTCTGACCCCTTTTAAATCTGACGCGAACGTTCTGAACCGGTCGTCCTACAGTCATGCTAGAGTCGCGCGTGACCCCTCCTAAATCTGACGTGGACGTCAGTCGCAATCATTGTGCAGTCATGTTGAAGTTGCATCTGATCCCTTTAAAATCTGACGTGGACGTCACTCGCAGTCATGGTGAAGTCACGTTGCAGTGGTGTCTGACCCCTCCTAAATCTGACGTGGACATTTCAAACAAAGTCATATTGCAGTTATGCTGCAGTCGCAAATGAACATGATGTGGGCAACAATTTAGGGGCGGCATGGAGTCATTCACAAGTCGTGCTGCAGTGTAGATGGAGTTGCGTCACAGTAGCACGTGCACTATTCCGCTAGTAGTGCTGAAGTCACGGCAACTTCGAAGGGGTCATTCACTAGTCAATTCATCTACACTACATTCAAGTAATATGTACTACCTAATTACGTGCAAACAAGCAAGAACAACATTGTAAACGCAGAGCCGTGGCTGAGGAAACGGTAAGCCAACAAAAATTGACACAACAATGACAAATTCACAGGCACGGAGTTAGAAATTGAGTCCTCTATTGCAAAAGGAATGGAGTGGGATAGAATAGTAGCCCAAATATACATGGTGTCCATAAGTGGGTTTAGGGTGCACTAAGTATCCAACAAAATTTACAAGCTAAGTCAAGTACCATTAAAAAGCTTCATTGACTTCTCCGACCATATTGCGCAAGACCCCTTCACGTCCTCTATAAACTCCTGGTCTGCTGCGTAATTGGGAACCATGAGGCTCACCCCTGTTTGTAGAACCTCACGGACGTCCATCCTCACCTACAATGCTGGTATGTCTTTACCATGATACTTGTGAGACCCTAGAAGTCCGCTGACCGTTCCAAGGGCCACCTTCTGTCATACAGTGCGTGGGTTCATGAGGAAAACTTCATCGCCAATGATGAAACCTTGTGGCATGCAAGACATAGCACAATTCAGTTAACGGTTACATAATCAAAAAAGCGCAAGATGCGATTCACTTGAGACATCACGCATTCTAGAATGGCCTACAAGGTTCATAGGAGCATTACTTAGTGCAGTGTTGCGGAGCCTGTGAATATACCACTTCATCGTGGGACTGACTCACGATGGACACTTGAATGACCAACGACAATGCTGATAGGCGGGATGAACTCATATCCCACAACAACAATGCAAGAAAAAACTACAAACAACAATTTGTAGTTGATCTTGGCAGTGGTGTCTATTTTTGTTCTCAGAGTAACACCCTGCATTGCATACGCCATTGAGTCATTGTGAAGTCATGAAGCAGTCATGGACAGAATTCACGACTTTCCCGACACTACAGTACGACTTGATGACCAGCCATGACTGGAACGTCACTTCTGGGCAACTATACACGACAAGAACGCAACTGAAGGGTGGACCCCTTGAACAAAAAATGAAATGAGTGCTATGTAGTGCCTACTTTATTACGACGCGACCCCATGGCAGAGGCTAACTTCGATCGCGTGTTCTGCTTCCCCGTCCTTGCCTGCAAAAACAAGGAGCAGAAGTTAAAAATCAAAAAAATATGAAGGTGAGGGTCGCAGGGTGTTCGAACCAACCGGACTGCAAGTCCCTCACCTCCCACCATGTTTACAAAATTGTATCCAGTTCCACTTCTGTGCTTCAGGAGCCACTGAGATTTGGACTTGTTCACAACTTGTGGGTACTTTGCATGGAAGGTAGTCACGTCAGGGCATCTCCAGAAGGCTTCCAGCAAAGGCCACAGGTATAACTTCAAATATTCCTTGTCGTCAACCAAGGTGCGCAGCCACTTCACATATAAAGGATTTGTGATGAGCACGTTGGATTGTGCATTCTCCGTGACCCTACAAAGCTTACTATCTACAATGATTGTGTTCTCTGGATTGAACTCAGGGTACTGTCCGTATACTACATATAAGTTTTTTTGACCCGAGGTTCCCTTATCTTGCTCCCTTCTACTTTCGGAATCAGTTGCACAAGACCAACAAAAGAGTAGATCCCTATCATATGCACGACTGTAAAACCCTGCCAACATTTGAGGGACCACATCCTCCATGTACAGAGCACTTCTACTACCCCAAAATGCAACTTTGAAGTGCCTGAAGCATCGGTCCAAAAAGTGCTTCAGCCATGGTCGGAAAACTACTCTATAGAACTGCGTATGGTTGCTAGCACGGATACTACAGTTCGGGTTTGGAGCAGCAAGCAAACTGCAGTCCAATATGGTTCCTTGTACATTGAAAATGACAAACTTCTGAACATGTAAACTACTGCCGCCTATCCGATTAGTCACGAGGTCCTGCAATGTAAGGAAAGGCACTCCGGGAACGGACGTACATGGACTTCTATGCTTGGAGATACAAACCTTAGGAGACTTGGGAGCTTTTTTAGCCTTCCTTGACGGCGTTGCTGCGACATTGGCTGTAGTTAAGCGGTCAATGGAGGCGTCCTCAAAACCTCCCTCGCCTCCTTCGTTGGGGCTGACTTCCACGTTGCTGCTTGGAAGGGCTGGCTCCTCGGAGGACTGGGCCGCATTAACGTCTGCTGCAATGACTACTGGAGCCGCTCCCGTATCTGCTACAATGGCGGCTGAACCTGCAACGGTGCTTTCAGGGCATCTTCTTGCTTGTCCCTAGACCGCGGAACATGATAATGAGTGCCACAAAGAACAAGAATGCAAGCGCCACGAGTAGACGCTAGGATAGATAGTCGCTAAGAATCAGTTGCAAAAATGATCGCAAAGCCAAAAAATGATCCCCTCTGCGCGGAGGTGACATTAGGGTTTGCCAGTGCGGCGTAGGACGCCTGCTCCCGCGAGCGCAGTGGATTCCACGTGGACCGGCAACTTCAAATGCAAATGAGGCTTGACCAACTTCAGAATGACTGTGACACGATTTCATTTTAGTGACGATAGAATCGTGACTTCGCAAAAGTGACGTCCTTGCGACTGTTGCACGACTTCGCGGCCCCCCCAAAAGCAAACGGCGCCGAAATTAATGACTGAACATCGGCAAACCCTAGGATGCCAAAACAGTTAAACCTCCCTATCAAATTATTCAAATTGTCATTGCAAAATTGGATCCTACTACCAGGACCCAACGTCTACAACGGCGTACAAGATGACTATACTGTTTGGATAGTTGCATGCGACGGAGGCCTGTATAGACTAAAGTTTGCATGCAGCACAGTCGATCGAGGGAGGCACTACATGCATGCAAGAAGCAAATCTGCGACAATTCGTAAGGCGCAGTTAAGTGGAACTCACAACTTTCTCCTGGCACGGAGAATGGGTTCCAAGGCCTTTAGCATCTCGGCCTTCTTCTGGTCGCGCAGGACCTCATAAGTTGTCTTTGGATGAGGCGGGCTCCCTGGCCACTACAAGAATATAGGCATTCTATGACTGTGACTTTGACTGCGTTTTCAGTTGTTTAGGACATATATGACTGCTTGCGAAAATGGGGCTCTGTAGTCGTTGTGGACAAGTCCTTTAGGATATGACTGCAATTTTAATATCACCATCCACCTTCGTAGAAGGATGGGTTCTGGATGAATTATTCCAACGTGGCGTCTGACGTGTTCATGGCTATATGACGTGGCACTTTGGCCGGCCAGTCATAGTTTAGTCATATTTCAGTCATATTTTGGGGGCTGGGGTTTGATGGTGGGTTACCACGTGGCAATTTGTGATTGGTGGTTTACACCGCCGTTCAGGCGTTTTCTGGGCGTAGAGAAGTTGTTCTGTAGTCATTCTATAGTCATAAGTCAGTTTTGGTGGAGTGATGTTGCTACAACTGCAGTAGCAACGTAGTTCATTACTACTAAAATTGTAGTCATTCCAGTGTCCTTTGCAGTCCTACTATAGTTGCACCTTAGTTGTTTGCAAGTTATATTTCCATACTACAATTGATAGCGTACCGATACCTCAAAACTACCAGTAGGATGACGTGGTTTTATATCTCTCCATCCACCTTTACTAACAATTACAGAGAATTGATACCTAAAAGACATGAAATTTTCTGAGAAGCCTAAATTCATGTACAAGCAAAGGATGCACATACCATCATAAAATGGAAGACAACACAAGTACTTTTTCAATGTCTACGTCCACAACAACAGTTTATTTAAGGAAAAATTACAAACAAGACTCAATGAGTTCAGATAGTGACCACTCCAAAATCAAAATACATGGACAATCACGGTCAAAACTAAGGCAATATGGTACTATAGCCGGCTATGAGTCTTGCATCCAAACATTATACTACATTTACACCTGCAGCCACCTTATGTGAATGGTTCACCCTCATGTACTTAGAATCCCAAATCACGTTTCCTCCTTGAGCATCCTACATTACTTCCTGTTCAGCCTCTGGCTTTGGAAACATCAACAGCACCTTCGGCTGAGAAACCTCATGCACGTTGTCACAAGGTTTTGTGATTAGGTTTGGAATAGCACTGAGCTTTTGCTGTGAAAGTGCTTTGTATACATCAATAATCTCCCTAAACACCCTAAATGATCATAATCCTACCTTCAAGGTCCCTATATTCCCAAATCCCTATCCTATTAATCCTTCAATAACCTAGAAATTGTCATATCTAGCTTTAATTTAGCATAACTATTGGATAGTAGTTCCAAATGACTTGAAACTTTGTCACATTATAGATCAGCTACTTAAATACTCTCAAACCAAATTTCAACTCAATTCAAGATACTGTCCAACTTTGGTGGACATTATCCCAATACTGACTTCCTAACCCTTGTCAAATTTCCCTAAACTCTCATACCTAACTTTGATTTAGCATAACTATTGGACAGTAGTTCCAAATGACTTGAAACTTTGCCACATTGTAGATCAACTACTTAAATACTCCTATACCAAATTTCAACTCAATCTAAGATACTGGCCAACTTTGGTGGACATTACCCCAATACTGACTTCCTAACCCTTATCAAATTTCCCTAAACTCTCATACCTAACTTTGATCTAGCATAACTATTGGATAGTAGTTCCAAATGACTTGTAACTTTGCCACATTGTAGATCAAATACTTAAATACTTCTATACCAACTTTCAACTCAATCTAAGATACTGTCCAACTTTGGTGGACATTACCTCAATACTGACTTTCTAAACCTTCACTGCCTCCACACCTCGGTTGTATTTTGTACATAACTCTTTGATCTTAAGTCCATTGAAGCTAAAATTTTGGCACAAAGTAGAAGATAAGATAAGAAGAGTACCCTCCAAGTTTCACGTTCATATCACAAAAATCCAATAAGAATGACGCTTCTCCATATACCCTCCTTGGCTGCCTTGAAATCCAAACACCTCCACTTCAACGCCTCATAACTTTTTCTCCATAGTAGATCTAGATTTGAAACTTGGCACACTTATGTATCAACTCTTCAAAACCCAGATCCAAAATATAGCACTCAACCAATATTCTTGCAAAATGTTACACAAAAGCTCCCCAAATCAATACTTTACCTCAAATAAACCTCCCATAACAACAACACAACTCACTCACTCAAGTACCTACACCTCCTCCAACCCTCCAAGAGACAAGAAAAAAAGAGAGAGAGCAAAGGACCAGCCTTTGCCTCTAGTAGTCACCACAAACCCCGGCGGCTAGCCGCCGGCTAACCCTAACCCTAACTCCACTACCCTAATATCAACTACTAACAACCGGTTATCAACCGGCAACAACATAGTCAAGAGTAAGGCTCCTAACACTTACATACCACACGACTAGCAACTTACAACATACAATACTAACAACTAATTTTTCAATTAACAAGATGTCTAATTCAAATAGTAGACAACCCACATCACGACAACGTCCAGTCGGAACCAGCCATCTGGAATAATCATTCCATGGAACTTATCTGTACCTCCAACACCGGTGATTCTTCCTGAAGCCACCTTCTGTCGAGTGGCTTGTAGATTGACGAGGTACACATTGTCATTCAAGGTGAACTGCAGGAAAGAGATGTCGTTAAATTATAAAATATCCTCTGGGTCAGGAGAAATTCAAAACGTACCTTTCTTTACCAAAGTACCTACTCAAAGAAGATATGACTGAAACCTTGCCCTACTCGACTTACATATGACCCCTCTGAGAGGATAATGCAACTACTAAATGACTGGGCAGTCATTCCCCAGTCATAGAAAGAAGATAGCATCGACCTAGACTTCTAATTTCCTGAAGAACTTTCTAAACTCCAACATAGCTACACTTTAGAACCTCACCTTTTTTTTGGAAGAGTCACGTTTCTTCTCCTCCACCGCTGTCGTCTTTGACCTCATCTCCCTCTTCCCCGCGTTCTACAAATACACACACAAATACTATTAGAATTGAAAACGAATGGAAGGTAAGGGGACATGAAAATGCTTGAACCACGTGATCCATAAGTCCCCTCACCTCCCCCTGTATGTTCACTGTCACTGGGATCTGAATTCTGTGTCACATCATGCCCTGCATTGTTATGGACATATGTGGCATTTTGTGCATGAAACTCCTTAACTTCTGTAGCAATATACAAAGCTTCCATAAGCGGCCACAATGTGGACTTCAAGTAATTGTTGTCATCGGCCAATTCAGCCAAATTAGCCACATAGAATGCATTGGGTATGACCACATTGGCTTTTGGATTGCAAGACACTCTTGATGCATTGTTGTCAAGGAGCATAGTGTTTGACGGGCTAAATTGCGGCCACTGTTTGTAAACTTTCTTCAAAGGTTTCCTCCAAGCTGTTGGCTTATTCCCCTCAAATTCTACAGCCTCACATTCTTTTCCACCCCACAAAAAGAGAGGGCTAAAGTCAGCATGTCCTTGTTGCCTTCCCATCATTGTGGGCACAATGTCATCCATGTAAGATTGACTCTTACTAGTCCAAAAGCCCACTGTGAAATTAAAGAAGCACCGTGATAAAAAAGGTTGCAACCACGGCCTCAAGAACACCCTCCTACTCTTTGTTCTCAACGTGGGCCTCAATTTGGAGTTCGGTTTTTTTTCCTCAACTAGACTACAATCCAGCAAGGTCCCATGAATATTGAAAATGAGCAATTTCTGTTTGGCATTTTCAATGGGTACAATGCGCAAATTCAAGGCAGCTCTCACCTTCCCTGACCGAGAATTAGGGAGTGCTACCTTGGCATTTACCTCGCTGGATGGTTTTGACCGAATGGCCTTTAGCTTCGTTGGAGAAGACTTCGTTGGAGCAGCACTTGCTTCTACTAGCTTCCCCGACTCTTCCGCCATGTCGTCCCCATCCTGGACCACATCTACCGCTTCTGTGAGCTTTTGCTTTTGAGGGGAAGAATTCTTTGGACCACCAATTGCCACCACTACCTGCTCGGATTCCTCCACCTTCTTCTCCCCAACCTTCCCGGATTTGTCCACCATGATGTCCCCATTCTCTCCCAGATCCACTAGATTACCTGCATCAACATTAGTAACATGCGAGATAGAGTCCCCTTTGACGATGTGCGCATCATGAACCTCATGATCCTGCACCTTTGTTGGAGCATATCTACCCACTCCATCAACCTTAGTGTCATCTCCGTCTCCCAAGAAATCAGAGACTTGCTCCTTCTTCGGAATTCCCTCTGTGCTTCCTGACGCAATGTTGTCCACATTGAGCGCAATAGTGTTGTGCTCTGCACAAGGATGGGGATTCGATCTACCCATTGGCTGTTGTCGGTCTTCAGCTGCGGAGGGTGATTGCACTTCTGAATTCAAGGTTCTCTCTGCCGCACTAGTTGTTTGTGACGGGGCTAGAGGGGGGACTGCCTCAAACTTGGGCACTTTCTTCACAGAAGGACCGGTCATAAGGTCTGCCCCGTCCCCCTCCATCAACATATTTGAAGTCTGAATCTCTAGGGCGGACTTGGACGCTGAGGGACTGCTGTCGGAAGTATCCTTCACTTTGTCCATGAATTTGCTGAACATAATCTTCAGCTCCTCCACTGCATTGTTTGTAGCTGCTGTGCTAACAAGAACTTTTGAAAATTGGACCTTCAAATCCGTCTGACACTTCTCTATAGCACATATTCTTACTGAATCTCCTGCAGTGAGACCCTACAATGCGCCACCGCCATTTAGAGAAGGAAAACTTGGGAGTTAGCCAATAATCATGTCCCCACTAATGGGGCGACTGCTCTATGACTTCCCTACTTATGAATGACTAAGTTACGACTCTTTCAACTATGCAGTGGCACAACCTACTACTGCTTGATGACTACATCACAACTACTGCAGAAGACGTCACTGTATTACAACTGCGTCCCAACCACTACATACTAATTGACTATTGGACATTCGCCTTTGATCTATTAAAAATACTATTGGAATTCATAGTGAGTAAACCGAGCCTCTGTCGACTGCCATATAGGTGCTATCTGACTCTTACAATTGGTTCACTTCAACTTCCATGGACTCCATAGAATGGAACAAGCAACATGCAATATTTCTATGTCAATAAACTTTTCCTATTTGGCTATAATAACTTCTGTACACTGAGAAGAAGTACCATTTCCCCTCTCTCTACAAAACAGAAGACCTGTCCCCACAATGATTCCACTACTTCTATAGTAACAGAGAAGAACATACAAGAAACACGTTCAGAAAGCCTTACCGACCCACGTCCACCATGGCCAGGAGACAGTTGCATTCCATCAACAAGTTCCATTAAACTTGGGCTGCTCGGTTGACCGTCCTTCTGCACGCGAAATATAAGCACCTATCAGTTATAGTTTATTTCTTTCCACATATTCCTTACAGAACACAGCACTGAAATAAATATGACTGCAAATTAAAAACCAAAGTAAGGTAGTGGAAATCGTTAAGAAGCCTTGAATTCACCAACTCTACCTCCTTCCCTGCCTTTCCTTTTCTGCCCACACTGGATTAATTTTTGACTTGTCTCCTGGCATGGGCCATTGTCGCTACTTTCTTTTGTTGCGTCTCTGTACCCCAATAGCGAATCAACCTAACCCACTGATCCAGATTCACATGAGATGGGCAATCGTCTTCATCGTGACCACTTAGGAAATGGGCCTTCAGCCTAGAGCACTCCGTCTTCAAGTACCTCTTGATGGCATCCCTGAAGCCCAATACACTCAGTTCGTTGCCTAAGTACTCGAAGGCATTGTCTAGAGTGTCCCTCAACTTCTCCACGCTTTCAGGCTTCTGTTTCTCCCAGTCGATAATACTCATATCAAGAATGCGTGGCACATATGTCCTCACTAACCTATCCCAAGCGTTTTTTCCCACACAAGCTGCATCAATCTCTCCTTCGTCAGTCACGGAGATGCTGTGGGGTTTCTTGCCAACCTTAGAGCGCTCTAATCTCCCCTCATCATATGCGTTGCGCTTGAGACGACGTGATGCCCTTGCAGTGCTATCTGCAAACATTTCTTGAGAATTCCCTGCCCACCTATCGGCATATGGAGCTGAAGCGTGCTGCATCCCACAACCCCATTGCGGAGGTTGCATTGGCCTGGGCGGCGCGGGCGGCATCCACAGCGCGCTAGGCACCCACTGCCAATTCCCTCCATACCCAAGTGGTGGCTGCGACGACGATTCTGGCAGACGTGTTGTAATCGGAGACCGTGGTCGGTGAATTTTTATTGGGGACCAAAGTCGCACTTCAAACCTTTGGCGCTTCTGCCTCTTGTCCACTAACTTCTCCTCAGCATCCAAGTCGTCGTCCTCTGAGTCAAATACAGGAGTCCGGTCAACTGTACCTGCACCCATGGAAGACAGTACCCTAAAATGCATTCTGAAAGCGCGGAATTCATGAACTAAGTGGCATAGCACTTCGATCCAAAATGAAGCAGCAAGCACGAAGCCAAACCCGAATTGGAATTTGCTACACGATGTAATACTTGAATTAAAAAAAGGGTCAAACTGTACAGTACAATAGCACCTCTTCTAAGAAAGCATAGGAAAGCAAATGAGACTGTACACATTATTGAAGGGACTGATTGGAGCTGTTTTGTCCACTACGATGATGTCCAAAAGAAACCAATCAGCGTACAAGGAGGCCCACACCGCGAAAAGGCCCAAGTACCTACAAGCGGGATCTCCGAGGCCGCCTCCTCTTGAACATGTGCACACACTATTGCTAGACTCATCATACCTGTGGCAATACCTTCATCGTCTGTTTTAGTCTCATCTGAGGATGAAGCCGTATGTACCGGCATTTTGCTCCTCTTTCGTACGCGTGTGTCCTTGCAACTTGCGTTCTCCTTCTTTGCCTGACTCGGCTGACTCTGGCTCGGTAATTGCCCACACTTTCGCGCAATGTGACCCCCTCCTTGATTACCGCCTTCTTTTCCTGTCTTCCTCTGCGGTTTCAAATCCTTTGCCCTAAAAACAAAAATTCACAACTTCAGGAGCATCAAGGCCATACATTGGTGTAGGGAAGAGAAGACGAAGTACGTCTTCTCCGTAGAAGACCAGCAATGTCCCAAACCGCATTCCATGCCAAGCAAAGGTTTAGGGTTTTGGTTGCCTTCTGAACCTCCGTACGCCGCCTCTGGGCCTTCTGACGTGTGCAACATGGCATTTTTAAGTTATTGTGAATGAATGGGACCAATGGACGGCTCCTAAACTCATGTATGACTACAAAATGACTAAAACGTGACTACAATGAAAACTGCAGTCATACATAAATACTACACTATAACTAATATTCAACTGATAAATGACTGGACTCGATTTTCGAGACGAATTAATTTTGCAGTTGAACAAGAGAGCGCAGCAACGGACTCCAATTGCACAGAACGGCTCTGAAAGAGGAATGGAAGGCAATACTCTTACATTTTCTGGATGTCCACTTCCATAGGCTTCACTTTTCGCCTCAAGAGTGCGACCCGCTTGTCTCTCTCTAATTCGTATGCTGACTTCCCCTAATCTCCACCTACCAGCTGCTCTTCTTCCATTTCTTCCGGTGTTTTGTTGATTGATCAAACTGTGCACCCAAGAATAGTGCTGTAGGGATTGGCATGAAGAAAGAAAGCGGAGCCCAGAAGTGAGGGCAAGAGCACGTCCTTCGTGCTGCGGCACTATCTGTGGCAGGAGCTACGACCTAGACATCTAGCTACGTGAGGAGCGGAAGAAGATTGTTTTAGAAGCGCTTTCCACAACCGGCCCCACAATTTTGCATGTAGAAATAGCTCTGCCACTGTGAGGGAAGAGGAAGGTGAGCCTATACGCTTTGTGTTCTGAGAGCAATGGCAGCTGAGAAATTGCTCTAGATTTGGTCATAAATGTTGTAGTTAAGTTTAGATCCTAATCGGATTATCTAAACAAATAGTTTAATTCGTTCCTAGGGAGGCAATTCTAATAGGACTACTTCTACAACGACATTAGAACGTACTAATAAAACTAAAACACACAAAGAATGCATACTTCCAACTAGTATTAATTAAATTCCTCACAATTTTTGTAATAATTAATAATTTAATTATTCACTCCACTCTTAAAACCACCAAGTTCAAGTATCACCCATTTGGAATTGATCTTTAATCTTCTCAGCCCATCAGGTTTCTTTCATCTTTCTCCAAATCGGAATCGCCTGGTATAGGTTCAGCAACGATCTTCCAACTTGGCTAAACTCAGCTTCCTGTCTTTCTCCAACTAGGATATGTCACACTTCAGCTGGTCCTTGTCTCCGGCTTTGGTTACAACCATGATCTCCGATTTGGATTCTTTTATCTCCTTATACTTTGATGTGACTCTTGCCTTGTCGAATTTATCCTTTTTTTTTTTTTAACTTCGAATTTTTATTTATATATATATATATATATATATATATATATATATATATATATTTATCACAGTCTTCTCTCTCTCATACTATGTTGATTTCCTAATTGGATAAATTAATTTCTCACATCCATTCGGAAACTCTCAAAGTTGAGACCTGTTGCTTCGGCTTAACAGACCAACTCGGGATCCTAACTTAGACAACATTCAAACTTTATAAAACTAACTTGGATAAGCACTCATGACACCATGCATTCCACATACAGAGTCTTCTCAATTTGCTCATATCCATAACTTCAATCAAATCTCAGTCCAATTTGAATTTTACCCACAAGTGCCATTTCTTCACTTAACCAATTCAGCACTTATTCCAATTTCCAAATTGGAACCACACATACAATCACTCAACGATTTCAATTTAAACATACATTCCCATTCAGCACAACCAACACCAATTTGCTTGAATTACACTTTTCATTAAGCCTAATTGGTGAGCATATCACCGTTAAAAATAATGTTTTCCTAACTGATTCACTCAAAATTAGCTCACTGCTTCATATAATTTCAATTTGGACGCTCCAACTGCCATGTCCAACTGGATCCATCACTCTGTAATTACTTCTCAAAATCTCCAATCACTCAGCAGTATACTACTAAATACTCCAATTTGCTTCACAGACAACTAATACCAATTTGGGTAAACAACAATCACGTCCCACTATAAGAAACCAAAATTTATTGATGTCAAAAGGAACGGATTTTAGGTGACATTGAAAAAAACAAACCTATGTTTTTATGTCAACAATGATGTCCAATATAACATCAATGGACATCATTGTTGACATAAAAACATGGGTTTGTTTTTTTGATGTCACCTTTGATGTCACCTAAAATCCGTTCCTTTTGATGTCAATCCGTCACCTAAAACAAGGTTTTCTTATAGTGTCCAAATTGATCTCCCATTCAATGAATCTCATTATAACTTCCTAATAGGTTAGCATCTTTATGCATAAATCCTAATAGGTTTTAAATCACGTCACTCCACAGCCATTACAACGCTGTCTCTCAACATTCCGATTTGGATTCAAGCTTTACTGCTCCACCATCCGCATACTCCAAATCGGTACCTTGCAGCGATGCTGCAATCATTCCTTAGCCAATTTGAACAAACTCCGAATTACAAAATTGAACTTCACGTCCACCACTGCGACCACCAATTTGGCCAATATAGACTTCCACTTCCTTTACAGGAACAAACACACACACAAACAAACATACATAAAACCAAATAGAAAAACACAAACGCAACCACTCAGACTGGGACTCGCACTGGCATTCTCTCAACAGTGGGTGCCTTCCAATTCGGAAAACTCGACTTTAAAATCCCAAGCCAGGCAGTTCCTTAACCAACTTGGCATCACCTCAAAACTCGCAAACTGCCCATTAGGAACCTCAAAAATAACCGTGCATCAACTATACACACCAACTCCCAAATTGGCACCTGCAACACCCTGCACAACCCTAACTGCCGACCACAGGCAAACCAACTTGGAAACCACAACAGCTCCGACCTAGTTGGCTACAGACAGTTTCTACTTGGACAAAAACACAGAACATTCCAACTCAGAATTGTCACCCTACATTACAAATAGGAATTACCCTCAGACAACTCAAAACTGCCTTCACTCTCCGAATTGGCTTCCCCTCCAATCCCATCACCGTGGCTCATGCTTGACTGCATCCGGATAAACACAAAGAAATAACTTCCAAATTGGTTAATAACATTCAAAAATCACCCATTTGGAACACCAATCAAACAAAACATAACTAAAACCATATAAAAACACACCAAAAAAAAATGAAACAAAAAATCCGAATAGGTTATTTACAAATGTCCACTCATTTCGGTGATGGTCACTCCTTTTTTGAACGTCAATCATGATAGCAATGTACGTCCTCTAAGTCAGTGAGATTTTAGTGGAATGGCCACTAAGGGCATGGAGTGTGAGGTAATCATTATCAAAGTAGCCATCTCCCGAACCCTCAATTCATGAACTACGTGAAACCCTAAATCGCTCATACACGTTCAGGCTTGCTCCAAACTGAGAGCAAGAATAGAATTTTGGAAATCAGCATAGCCTTGGGAATGACCATACACTCTTACGTGGAATTACTACGTTTTCAAATTTTCTCTGGACTCTTGTGCTTACCATTCACGAGTTCATTGTGCTTGTTCTGCTTTGCCCATGGATATTCTCGTTGAAATTGGTGTTTTGTTACGAAGCCATATGAAACGAAGGGTACGCTGTCATGGGGTGATGGTTTCTCGTTTCACTGTGTGCCATTTCCTTCCAATTACGTTGACTAAGTCATCGTGAAATGAAGTTTAGTCTTTACAAAAACCATGTGACCTCTGCAAATTCATGGCTTAGTACCCTGAACCAAAACATTATTAATCTCCGGCAGTATCAATTTCTGTAAGTCATTTTGTAGTCGTCTGTAGTATGCACTCAGTGGCTCTGTAGTCATTTCTTAGTTGAGATGATGTTAAAGTTACCTCATGTTAGTCAGTTCTTAGTTGCAGAGAGTTCTTCATGAGTTTTTCACAGTCATTTCCTAGTCACCTCTCATATCCTACGACTGCGCCTTATTACAACCCCCCTAAAATGTAAATGACATCCTAGAAAGTGATTGCTCATGTCATTACTTAGTGTACTTGCGTAATTGACATCTAATAATGTAATTGGTGTGCAGTGACTACAGGAAGCAATTTTAGAAATAAAATGCTTCCCGGACGCCTGCCCCTTTCCAATCCACAAAGGCAGCGTCTACGAGATGACAAGTTATGGATTTGTGAGGTCCAACGAGCTCGTCAATCCAACGCTACCAGAATACATTGCCCATGTACAGAGTGCCAAGGTCAACGGAGACTTCTAATAAAAAATGTGCGGGAACACCTCATGCGGAATGGACGGCATCCACAATTTAGGGTGTGGAGAGGACCCGGCCCTCGAGACTTGTCGGACAATGAGTGGGAGGACGAATTTTGGAGCCCTGGTGAGAACTACAGTGCGGGTGTGGACGCACAAGTGGATACGCGAGGGATCCTTGAAAATGCATTCACTCATGAAGACGGGACAAATGACGTTGAGGATAGAGTTCTTGAAGAAGTGGCTGAGGCCTTCAGGACCGCAGATTCAGTGCACAATGATTGTAGTAGTGGGTCAATGCATGGCGTGACAAAGAATGACGTCGAAGGTCTTGCTGACGGGGTGCCTATCGGGGAAAGTGAAGAAGCAGCGTGGGAGGACCAGTAGTTTGATCCTCGGCACTTGGAGGAGGCAATTCAAGACCTCTACAGTGGCGCCAAGTGCACAAAGCTGGTAGCAACTATTTTGCTTATGAACTTGTGCACTGTGCATGCAGTCAGTAATACTTTTGCAGACGAGTTGTTTAGTATCCTACATGGTCATATCTTGCCTGAGAGGAATGGTTTGCCAAAGAACTACCACGCAGCACGTTCATTGACGCAGACATTGGGACTTGTGTATAACAGCATTCACGCTTGTGAGAAGGGTTGCGTCCTTTTCAGAGGCTTACATGTAGATGCAATGCGGTGCCCAAAATGTGACGGGCTCAGGTATAGAGATGAGGCAAGAAAAATGCTTCCTGTGAAGGTTTTGAGGCACTTCCCCATCATACCAAGACTACAGAGAATGTTCCGAAGCCCAAGCATTTCAAAACTAATGCTATGGCATTCAGAAAATAGAAGTGATCGAGAAGGCGGAGATGGTCTGGTCCGACATCCTTGTGACTCCAAGGCATGGCGGCATTTTCACGAGAATGTCGATCCAACTTTTGGCAACGACCACAGAAACATTCATTTTGCTCTTGCTGCTGACGGGGTGAATCTATATAAGCAGAATCGGTCCAACTGGTCTACTTGGCCGGTATTGCTGCTGAATTATAATTTGCCACCTTGGTTGAGCACCAAGAAGTTTTTCATCATGTTGTCCTTATTGATCCCCGGGAGGCAATCGATGACATGTGAAAATTTTGATGTCTTCTTAGAGCCACTTGTGGAAGAATTATTGCAATTGTGGGAAGGTGTCCCAGCTTATGACATAACGAAGGAGGTCACTGCCAGAGCGTTCACATTGCGAGCCATGTTCCTGTGGACGATTCACGATTTTCCTGGTTATGGGGTGGTGGGTGGATTTTCCCATCAAGGATTTGCCGCTTGTCCATGGTGCGGGGCAAACTTAGGTGCACAACATTCTGTAGAGCTAGGTAAGCAGACATTTGGTGGAACAAGGCGGTGGTTGCTATTAGACCACAATTACCGGTCAGCTCACATGAAAGACTTATTTGATGGCTACATGGAGAATCGACCTAAACCTCCACCTGTGACTGTTGAAGAGTAGATTCAACATGCATCCAACTATGAGGCTTGGAAAATAGCAATGAATCGAGAACCTGCATCAAGGGACCCATCCAAAGTTCATGGTGTCAAGCGATTGAGCATCCTGTATAGGTTGCCTTATTGAAAGGTAATTCTGTACTGTAGCCCACATCATGGTTGCTTAACGAATGAAAGAGGATGTTTTGCAGTTTTTCTTTTCTAATTTCCACGTACAAGTGCAGTCGTTGTATTAGTCTGGTGGCCTACTCTACAAGCCTTGTCAGTGTCTTTCTATCATGTCAATATATATACAAACATTTGAAACTCAGAATCTAGGCACCCACATTGTACTGTGTTGCTTGCGAACTGAAAAGAAGAGGAAACAATTGTAGTGCAATTGTAATTGAGTTGTAAGGTGGACCAAACCAACTGAGGTGTGACTCATTTGCAACTCAATCTTCAGTAGAACATAGTCATTTCTTAGTCGTGTTGCAGTCATACACTAAAACTGCAGGTAGTCATTGCTCCAACATAGAAAACAGTACATTGTAAACCATTTTAATCCCCACTGTCTGTTTAATGCATGCAGAAGTTACTTATTCGTTACACTTTGGATGTAATGCACTGCGAAATGAACTTGGCTAAGAACTTCTTGAAAACCATCACTGGGAAGAAAGACACGGTGAAAGTGAGGCAAGACTTATAGAGGCGGAATATACGACCGCATCTGTGGCTGACTCCACACCCAAGGAATCCAACGAAGATGGTCAAACCAGCAGCATCGTATGTATTGAAGGATGCAGAGCTTGAAGTATTTTTGACGTGCATAGAGTCTTTGAAGACACCAACAGGTTATTCCTCCGACTTGGGAAAGAACTTACGTAAGAAAAACTTTGGAGGGCTAAAGTCTCACGATTATCATGTGTTAATGCAACAGATTTTATCATTGGCTTTGAGAGGTTTGATGGAACCAGGTCCCAGGATGGCTATCATGAGGATGAGCAAGGTCTTTAGAAGAATTTGTACCAAAGTGTATGATCCCACTGAATTCTCTTCACTGGAAACCGATGTGGCAGAAAGTATGGCTTTGTTGGAAATGGAGTTCCCACCCTCATTCTTCGACATCATGACACATCACCCATATCATTTGGTGTCAGAGTTGGATTTATGTGGTCCAGTGATTGCAAGGTGGATGTACCCAATAGAACGGTATATGAAAATACTCAAAAATCATGTGAGGAATATGGCGCGCCTTGAAGCCTCTATGTCCGAGGGATACTTCAAAGACGAATGCATTGGATTTGTAACCGAGTACCTACAGGACTTTCAGTTCACAGACAGGCGTGTTTGGGATGCCGACGAAGAATAAAGTGACGCAAAGGATGTGCTACAGGGCGCAGGAAGACCCTACATCATGACTCCACCACTTCGGGACTTAACACACCAATATGTCCTAGCCAACGTCTCTTGTTTGCAACAAAATTATGAGTAAGTACAGCCTGCACATTCTCTGACCAGTCTGCATATGTATATTAGATACAGTAATTTTTTGTTTTGTTTTCCATATTCTCCAATGAAAGAGAAAGTGCACAACCATATTGAGCAAAGTTTGAGAACTTTATGTTAGTGGCATTGACGAAGTCAAATGCCAGTTGGCATGTAGTCACTTATCAGTCCTACATAGTCACCAAATGAAGGATATGACTATGAAATAACTCAATCCAGTTGTAATCGAGTCATAGACCAAGGCAAACCAGTAATGACCCTAAACCCATAAACCCTTCAGCTCTGTTTGAATGGTTCACGAGTTATGAAAATTATTCTATCTTTGAGGTCTACTTGTCCAAGGTTCTCATCTTTTAAAGAACTGTAGGAATTGGAAGGCAGAGGTTCAGCAAGATGCAAGTATTCCAGCATTTGGGGATTGGCTCCCAGACATAGTGCAGAATTCACCATTAGATGCTACAAATCCTGACGACAAGAATCGCTTGCTCCTTATCAGAAAACCATCGCAGAAGGCAGCATGCTACACTAGAATGAAGTCGTTTGGTAGCCATTTCAGAGTAGATGACGGAGATACCCATCGTTTCCAAACATACAATTCCGAAGTGGCTTCGGTTTTTGAGGTACCAACGGGCAATGCAAGGGACGTGTTAGTGAATTACGTTGGAATTCTGAAAGACATACTGAAGCTTGACTACGGACCACTGCATACCCCAATTGTTCTTTTCCGATGCCAATGGATGAAGACTACAGACAACAGAGGCAATGCAACATACATCAGAGATGATGCAGGCTTCTTGATGGTGAACTTTAGGCACACGCTACCACGCATGTCTGAGCCCTTCATCTTCTCCAGCCAAGCAACACAAGTCTTTTTCTCTGATGTGCCACAAAAACCAGGATGGAAAATAGTTTTGTAGAAAGAAGCACAAGCTAAAAGGGAGGTCCTAGATAGTACTAATGTGTTCATTAGCACCACTGTGCAAAACCCTGGTCTTACTGCTCCACAAGTTGTGGCAACACCTTCTACAGTACCATGTCTAGTTGGGGCCATTGAATTGTCACCGGTAGACACTTTGCTAGCACAAGCAACATACTAGGTAGTTGAACATTCCCTTTCTTTTGGAATTGTACAAAGACCCTTCCATTTGCCTTACAGAATTGAATTCAAGATGTCTTTTGTATTTGGATGATTAAGTGTGTTCCAATTACCCTACATTTTTTTCCAAATTCTTGAAAATCCCTTCCACTAATATATTGGAAAAGTTAGTCATTTTAGGCTTCAATGCCGGCCATGAATATGTTGCAGTCATTTACCAGTACAGCTCAGTTGTTCCTCAGTAGAAATCAGTCATAAGAAATGACTGATGTAGTTGACACACAGTCATTACTATACTGCTATACAACTTAGTACATCATCCGAAGGGCCTCATCCGTCCACATCACGCCAACGAACAAGGCACTCATAGAAAAAGAACGAATGAACACAGTGTTTGTTTCCGGTTCCAACACTCTTCATCCCCACGTCTGCAGAATGACTAAAAAATGACTGTCGTTCCTATACATCATGGAAAATGTGAAAGAATAGAGTTACAGTCATATTACAGTCATTTAGGACACCGAGTCATACTTCTGCCAGTTGTGGTGGACAGCTTTTTCTAGTAGTGGGTGGCGACTCCATGACACAACGACTGTCGCGTTAGATGCGAGCATGCACGAAATTCACAGTAGGTCGTTTTGGACGTTGATTGTCGACAAAATCGCGGAGACAAGCTGTTGCTCCAAGGCGCTAAATCGAAACAATTCAGGAGGCAGCGGAGCAGGAAGAGGCTGTAACGCAGATGGTAGAGTCGCGGACTGCCTTATAAGTGCCTGAAACCTTACTTTGAACTCTGATGGCGAGGCTGGGAGTGGTCATCATGGGGTCCCGGTAGTTGGCGGTGCATCATAAAGTCCTTCGCAAAGGCGGTGGACGAAGGGCGGAGCTATACAATGAACATGGGCGACTGTGAGGAGTGAGTGCATGTACATCGGTTTTCAAGTGTGGTGTGACCGTGTACTTTTCAATCTTTTGCTCATGATGATGATTGATGGATAGAATTATGCGTTGTCGTCCTCATTTTTCGTGTGCATGGTACGATGGGCGGCGGTCCCCCCTGTCGGTAGTGCGTTGGAGTCCACTTCAGCATGAATTTGTTGTCCCGTAAAGAAAAGTCACCCGGAAGTCACGGTGAAGTCATTATGAATCGTGAACAACTCCTACGTGACTTCTGTCAATCATTTCTCTGTCATGATTTGATTTTCGTTACTCGAAAATGACTCCTGGAAGTTAGTTTGTGGTGCCGAGTCTAAATCTGTGTGTAGTAGGGGCCTTCTGTTCCAATTCCTTACGATGCATAGACCACTTCTTTTCTTTGTAATTCGTTGTAATCTCTTTCCTAAGGACCTTAAACTTTACAGCACTCCCATTACAATTGCTCAATCAGAAACCACCTTATAAATTACGGAGTATGGAGGCCTTAGAAGAGGAGTATGTGTGTAGTGTAAAGTTTGAGCCTCTTCCCAAGTGCAGTCCATTAACTTCAATGCCTTGTTCAGGTCTCATGCATCCTGAATTCAATACATAGGATAGTCAGGCTAGATGAAGGTGTGTCAGAACAATAGACACTATAATAATTTGGGACCCAGAAGTCACGCTGTAGGACAATGACTATTTCCATGGACAAGAATATAAGTATGACCAACGATAATGTCCATGACAATGGACGTGCATGCTTAAGAACACCCATTCAAAGAAAGGTTAATTGTTTGTTGATGAAAGATTGCGAAGCCAAAAAAAATGGAATAAGAATTGTTATGAATTAACCTCAATTTTAGCTGCCCTTAGACTCATGTCTGACGCAAAAATGGAATTTGGCTAATTATACCACACGCTCTAACTTTCATACGTGCAATATGACAGGTAGCAGTTGAAGAGGAGGATACAACTATAGAGTGACTTCACTGTAGATAAGTCCATCGTCCCGTCCACAGACACAGAACCCTTAGAAGTCATATAGAAGTCAGTACGTAGTCCCTGGCCTCTACGCGACTTGCTCATCACTCCGTCAGCAGTCACACTGAAATCACATTTCTGTCTTTCATTTCAATCTCATAATTGCACACTGTGGCAACTATGAGTGTCTGTAGTGTGTTTCTCCAAATAGGAGTTCCTGAAACGGTGTTTGCAGACATGACCACACTATACTATGGGTAAAACCAATTGACACGCGAGGGAACCCTACGTATGTACGTGATGACGCAGGATTCCTTTTGGTGAACTTCCGCCATAAACTCCCTCGCATGACCGAGCCATTCATCTTCCCGAGTCAAGCCACACAGGTATTTTTCTCCGATGCGGCGAATAGATCTGGCTGGAAAGTGGTCTTATGCCACGAAACCTGTTCAAAATGAGAGGTACTCGACCGCACAAATGCCTTCATGTGGGAATGTGATCCCACATGCTAGACCCAAAACACTAGCATTTGACGGGAAATTTCAAAAATTGTTCCCTTGAAAAGGAAAGTTTTTGGGTTCTCATAGGAAATTAGGGAAACTTAGGAATACCGGATTTCCGAATCCAAGAAAATTTCAATAGGTCTAAGAAACCTAATTCCGGAACCCTAAAAAGTTCCGGAAAACGGATGACGGCGCCGGCTCTAAAAGTCGGAAACCGGATCCGTATTAGGGTTAGGTTTTTGCCGCCAAAACCTATCCCGTGCATTCGTCCGACCATCCATCCGTCGGACCAGTATAAGAAGAAGACTGTAGCCGGTGGAAGGCAAAGTTGCTTTCTTACTTTCTTGCATCTTTGTTTTCCTGCCTTTTTCAGCTCTTAGAAATTTCTGGTAGATTTTATTTATTTCAAATAGAATTTGAAGTAAGAAATCTATTCATAGTATATTTTCTTTATTCGGTGGAGAAAGTACTAGAGTTATGGATTAACAACTGTAGGGGCTCTTATTGCGGTAAAATGGTTAAGGAGGAAATTTGCACTTTCCGTCCTAACCGAAAATCGGAGCCTAGAGAGTTGTCTAAAAAGTATTTTCAAAAGACTTTTTGTAGTATCGGAACTAAGTCCGAAACTAATGGATCCAGAATTCATAAATGTCTAGGATTTGGATAGGATCCGGATGAGGATTTGGATAGGATCCGGATGAAGATCCGGATAGGATCTGGAATCCGGAACATGATTTGGAACAGAAGCCTCATACCGGGTGGCAACAAAGACGACTCCGACTGGAAGCGGAAAAGGCGGATCCGGAAAGGGTAGATCCGGAACGGATCTGGAATGGATTCGGAATTTCCGGAATGGATCTGAAAATTTCCGGAAGATCCGGAATTTTAGGAAGATCCGGAGTCCGGCCGTCAAAGCCGAAAAAATAGGATCTGAAGCTGATCTTTCTGGATTTATAGGATCTGGGATTTACCGGAAATCTAGCGGACCAGTAGGAATGTTTTGTAGGATTTTTAGGATGACGTTAGTCTTAGTATAAGTAGGACTTTTAATGGCCTTTCTGGGCATTCACAGCCATCTCATAGTTTCAGCATTGTATTTTTTTCTGAGCTTAATTCTAAAGTGTTTGGAGTATCCAATCTCTTATCTTTATTGTGTACAGTATATGTTTGTGAGAGGTGTGGGTCCGTTCTTGCATTTCCGGAACTGAGAACTTACCTTGTGTGGCAAGAGTCGATTTTGTGAGAGTATCCGGATGTATTAACTTGAGGGGGAGATCAACCGGATGGTTCCGGCAGTAGGGTTAGTGTAGTACTGTTCGGATGCCGGTATAGCCTACGTGTAGGATACAGCCTTAGGTGAAAGGGATATCTGAGAGGCTGCTAGCAACTTCCGTGTACGGAAGTATTGCCGAACGTGCCCGAATTCCAGATTGCCGGAATTCCTCGTAGAACAGAGTCAAGCCCTGGCGCAAATCTAAAAAAGTACAGGAAAAAACACCCGATCGACAGGAGGCTCAGTGTTCGGTTAAAGGTTAGAATGTCGTTGTAGTTCTTGACCGTCCATGTATGACCTAATCCGGATCTTTTCGGATTTGTAAGGCGACGAAACAGGAGGACACTTCCAGTCCCTGAAGAGTTAGGTTAGTGTTAGTGTGAGAGAGAGAGAGAGAGTGAAAGAGAGTGTGTTTTCGGACACGGTAAGCATCCGGACGGTGGATCTGGCCACTCGTCATCCA
Source organism: Climacium dendroides (assembly GCA_950106755.1). Classification (NCBI taxonomy): domain Eukaryota; kingdom Viridiplantae; phylum Streptophyta; class Bryopsida; order Hypnales; family Climaciaceae; genus Climacium; species Climacium dendroides. The sequence goes on along the minus strand of OX467082.1, from coordinate 33,783,601 downwards.
AACCCAGGGATCCCGGAAGGGACACTGAACGGTTTCCGGGTTCTTCCGGAACCCATCCAGCACTAGAGTCCGGACCGGACCTAAAGTCCAGAATAGTCTGACGGAGAGAAAAGTGAATGTTTAGATTGGGATAGCCTATAAAACTGTAATCCACAAGTCCTCATGGAAACGATTCCGGAGCGGTTTACTCTAAGAAGGCCCTTGGTGTGAATTAAGGGCTAACTGGAGGAATACTGGTCCGACTAATCGCTACACTTCATCACAACTAATGGCGAGGCCATGGGACTTACAGCTCCACGAAGAGTGCCGGATAGAAGCTCCACCCCCAATCTAGTCGGAGCCATCAAATTATCAGTGGAAGAGAACTTATTGGCACAAGAGCAATATTAGGTACAGTCCTGCTTAGGTCCGTAGTCGGAAGGTAATCACGTCGTTTTTAGTGTCCCTCATTGTGTCATGGGTCACAGAGCATCACAGAAGCTAAACGCGTCATGCAGCAATCAAGCAAGTAGACCACTTGCAAACATTTCGAGCAGTTAGTAGTTATACTAGAGTCATTAATTAGACTCTCCAGTCGTGCTTCAGTCATTCTGTAGTTGCATCACAGTCATGGTGAAGTTATACTGCAATCAGTTAGGCTTCACTTCCCACAAAGTGTCCCTTCCTCTCAATGTCACCCCATTTATTGGGTGATGACCTTGCCTTTGTCATTGTCCTTCATTCATACTCAATACAATTTCCTGCTTGTGCAAGTACTGTATTAGCCACATTTCTATGAACCTTGGTGTCTAATGCATGAATGCAAACTTTATCAACCAAGTGTGAATGCCAAAACCGCAAATATGATGTAGGAGTAGTATTCACCTCATCTTTGAGACATTGGCATGCTAGTTGCCGCCTCAAACGCCTCCATGTTCAATGAGCTTCCATCCCGAGTAGTATTATACCTTCCTTGTACACTTCATGTTGTATGTGCTTCATTTGAATAATGACACTCCCACATCTCTCTCGTTATATCTAAATGTTGTTTCATTTCAGGCTTCCTGCATCACATCTTATCGGAAGTTCCATCCATTTGCAGCATGGCCCCTTCTATCATATTCTCCTAAACACCTTATTGCATGCCCCTAGTTATATGTGCAAGAAGTCCCAGTGATTCTGCAGTCATATTGAAGTCACATACCCGATATCGTAGTTGCTCGCTCTTGTCCTCCGTGGACCGCTCTAGGGCTTCACTTCTTTTTCTTTACGTATAAGTAAAAGAAAACATCTTCCCCATGACTTCTTTCAGTCCTACAGTCCTACTGCAATGACTTGGCAGTCCCCTGCAGTCTCCAATCGCGTTTCTGGTAGCCACGTCACTTCCTCGTGGATCCTGTGGACGGAATGTTGTGGATGAACCTCTAGCACAGTCACTGTTCATCCCACAGTGAATTGCGCGACTGCAGAATGACTGAATCACGACTGCAACGTTGTGAAGATTGGCCTGCTGGTGCAATTACGGAGGTGAAGTCACGATGCAGTCGCAAAATCCCTACAGTCACGATAACCCCCAATTCCTTGTAGTGTCTCCAGCAGAATTCCATCAATCTTTCAAAACCTGAAATATCTAAATCTAGTGCCTTTTATGTCAAATGCAAGTTTATTAAGCCTCCTTCTAATAATAAATTCCAATCTGGACATCGTTCCAAAATCCAAAATGCACATTTTTGTTCAAATCATGACAAGAAGAGGCCCAGTCAAAAGCTTCCTCATGATAATAATGCTCCCTTCAATCGGGACGCTTTATCTCGACCAATTGTGTGTCACAACTGTGGCATTCCTAGCCACAAATCTCTAGATTGCAGGAAACTAAAAAGGAATCCAAAAGGAACCCCTAAACAACATATTCACAATTATAATAGTGAAGAACCTCATTACTTATTTTCTGCAACAGTCGGTCCTTCCGATTCTGTTTCCTCCTGGTATATTGACTCAAGGGCGAGTCAACACATGTCTCCAATCCAGACACTGTTCCAAGATTACAAGGCATTGGATTCTCCACGATTAATCCTTCTTGGCGACAACAGTTCCTACCAAGCTATTGGCATAGGTTCTATCCTCTTAAAGCTTCCTAATGAACAAACTTTATTGATACCTGACGTATTATTCATCACGGGCTTAGCCAAGAACCTTATCTCTGTATCCCAAATTACGAGCACTGGAAATACCATCTTGACCTTTACTCAAACTCAGTGTGTAATTACAACGCACCCTCCACACTCTCATGAACAAATTAAATTCCACCTTTCTAAAGATGGCACGTTGTTTACACTTGGTGTTGGAATCGAACCTTCAATATCAGCTAGCACTACGGAAATTTCCAAGCAACTTGACATTGATACACTCAAGTGGCATTACAGATTGGGGCATCTTAATATACAATTCTTAAAATTTATGAATTCGTATAATATGGTCACAAGCTTATCAAATCTCAACTCAACCTTATCACTCTGTGAAGGTTGTTTATACGGTAAACAAACAGTGCAACCTTATCCACTTGATAGTGCAACGCGAGCTACAGTACCGCTTGCTTTAATTCACACGGATTTGTGTGGCCCCATGCGCACATCATCCCTTGGTGGTGCTGCTTATTTTCTTATTTTCATCGACGACTTCTCGAGGTTTACAACAGTGTATTTTTTACGTAAGAAATCGGAAGTTTTCAATTTTTTTCAAAATTACAAACGCCTTGTGGAAAATCAATTCACTGATCATAAGATCCTCATTCTAAGATCCGATAATGGGGGCGAATATACGTCTAAAGCCTTTAATACATTCTATCTTGATCACGGCATCTAACGTCAATTTACCATTCCTTATAACCCGGCCCAAAACGGAATTTCTGAACGCAAAAATCGCACATTAATTGAAGCAGCTCGCAGTATGCTGAATATTGCTCATTTGCCCCATACTTTCTGGGCCGAAGTTGTATCAATAGCCTGTTATTTACAAAATTCTTCATATATGTTTGCCTTGGCAAAAATAACACCTTCTGAGCTCTGGACAGGTTTCAAGCTAGACTTAAGTCACCTTCATATTTTCGGTTGCCCTGCTTATGCCCATATTCCCGATCATCAAAGAACAAAACTCGAAGTTAAAACTATCAAGTGTCTTTTTCTTGGCTACAGAATTCTTCATGGCATTAAAGGATATTGACTATATAATCAAGAAACTCAGCGGCTCTTTTTCAGTCGTGATGTTGTTTTTCATGACGAGTATTTATTACCTGGTGGTGGTGCAACTTTTCTCAACAACAATAATTCACCCACCTAGTCTGTTGATCCCGGAAACTTGTACACTGTCCCTGAGACCTCCATTCAAGGCCTCCACCAACCGGACCCTTCAAACTCCCTTTCCCAACATCCACTAGTTGACTTTAAGCCTGACACCTCAATCTAGGATCAACCGGCGACCCCACCTGACTCTCCACCTTTTGCTCATCAGAGATCTCATCAATGCCAGGATTAAGCTCGGACCCATCAATCTCCTCCACACCGCAGATCCCAGCGTCCTACCAAAGGACAACGAAAGACCCCACGCTTTCATGACACTAACTTATTTTGTTTCGGCTTCTTAGCCCAACTTGTAGAACCTCTCACTGTGACTGAAGCTCTTTCCAGTCCTAATGCTCGAGACTGGAAGCTTGCCATGGACAACGAGTATCATTCTTTATTGAATAATAAAACTTAGGAACTAATAGATCCTCCCCCACATCGTTCCATTATTAGCACCAAATGGATTTTCCGGCGCAAATATAACTCGGATGGCTCCTTAGCTAGATACAAAGCCCGTTTTATTGCCCGGGGGTTTTCCCAACAACCTGGCCTCGATTTCTATAAAACTTTTTCACATGTTATGAAGATGCCTTTTAAGCCAGGGCTTCATCAAATGCAAGTCTGATCCAAAGCTTAAAAAGGCTTCATCTTTTTGATGAAGCCCTGGCTTAATCAAATGCAAGTCTGATCCAAATGCTCAGCCACAAAAGAACTCCTTTGGCTTCACTCCTTTATACTAGAACTTGGATACAAATTTTTACTTCCGAGTACTATATATTGCGACAATCAATCCTGTATCTCCCTCAGCGAGAACCCAATGCATCATGATTGCTCGAAGCATATTGACCTAAGGTATCACTTCTTACGCGAAAAAGTTCAACTTAAGCTTCTTCAACTGGAGTTCACTTCTACCGCCACTATGTGGGCCAATATTTTGACAAAATCTCTTTCTAAGATCAAACATTATGCATGCCTTGAAGGCTTAGACTCTTCAGCTTCTTCAAAGCCAGGGGGCATTGTCTGATAACAATTCTTCTTCAGAAGCTTCAATGTCTCTTCAATCAAACTTTTGTAAATTAATTCAGCTATACAGCTGAAGGGGGCATGTTATTTAGTCTGACTGAACTTAGATTGAATAGCTACAACTTACACTCACACCGCTCTATTAGTCCAAGCGGTGTCTTCATCCTGCTATGATAAGGCTGGATACTTTGTACTCAAACACTTAATATAATATATTCATACTCTTTCCCTTTCCTGGAATTCATGCATTCCATATCAATACACTACCTCAGTATCTAAATAAAGGCTAACTTTTTCTTCCAGCCTCCAAGTATAGGGAAGACTGGTGGGCAGTCTCTTCCCCATCCCATCTTCTTGGATGTAGAATTGGGATACGGAAAGGGTTGGAGAAAAGACTGGTGGGGATGTTCTTACTGCGGTTGTACCTCTCGTACATCAACTTGACGGAGGGGATTCTAGTGGAGATTCGAAACTTGGGTTCGCAGTTGAGAGTATTGAGTGCGTTGCTGCAGGAGATTGTTACGTGTTATCGACTTTGTAGGCCAGTGTTGGTTAACAATAGGATGAAGGGAGTGATTTTCGTGGGGATTGGGGCGAAGCTCAAACAACTGGAGAGGCTGGACTTCTCTGTTCGTGGGGTCCGTCCTTGACGACTGATTCACATGGAGTACCAAGCCTAGGCACTGAGATAACAAACATCTATGGTTGTTACACTTACTCTTCAATATTGAAGCAAGATTGCCATCTGGCACTGAGTCTCCCATGAAAGAAACGACATTTTTGTTTGAGGCACCTGCAATTCACCAAACACAAAACCATCACTACAAATTTAGCCCTGCCATACAAATCTTCGGTGAAAGCAGTAAATCTAGGGTGACTATATCCCAAATCAACCTGCTCAAAATCCTGGCCTAACTTTACGACATCTGTATATGGTTTCATTAAAAAATTTGCTGTCAATTGCGAACACAAATATGCAGATGTATACAAATTAGAAAAAACACGCTTAAATTATTGAGCAAAGTATCGTCAAAAAAACACAACATAACTAAAGACGCTCTAATATTTGAAAATTTGTTAACTTCAAACAGTCATGGATGTACAAGAACTAGTTTGCAATAGGAAGACTCCAATGGATTCTAACAAGAACTACTCTAGTAACATGAATCATTATCCTTCACGTCTGCAAAGCCCCTGTTCCAATCTTGCCAAGCTGGCCTCATTTTAGTAGTAGACAAATCTCTATATAAATTTACATTGACAAAATGGTCAGTCACACTTACCAACCTCCTAGCCAAAACTATCCATTTATGTTAACATTATCTGTAACAAATAAACCACTGTTAGAAAACCAAGTCCTTGAACACTAGTGCCTCACTCGAAGCTACGTTTTGAAAGTTCGCACTCAATAACATCGAAAGAGTACTCACAAGAAACTCCTCAATCACATTCAAAATTCAAGAAAATTTCAAAATATTCATATATCAAGGTTTGACATCCAGAGCTGCAATCAAGACTCAATGGGGGCCTAGAGCTTCTGGACAAGGAATGTTGTCAGGAAGGCAAACGTGAATATTCATAGCATATAAGCACTCGCTTTTAAAAGCTCTCTTAAGCAGATATCCCATAGATTTCATAGCTACAATATATTGATACCCTCCAAGTCCAATGGCAATTACTTTCAAGAATTGCTATCAAAAATACAACCTCATAAAACGCTAATTAGCCACGTTATTGATATCAGACTAAATTTGCATAATATGGCAGCCTGAATCCTCAAATGAGAAATGATTGATCCCGAATTCTTTTGAAATATGACAAAACAAAGAGAGAAAATGCAAAGCATCAACATGTACTGCAACTCATTTCATGAAAAGATATCTGCAAGGAACACGACATAAGTAAAATGTAAGAGAACAATCTCAACCCTTTATTAACTCTCAGTAGAAACATGCACTCGTATAGTTACCTTTGCGAGTCTGGTTTCAGCAATGCTTTAGGAGAAGAGGAAAAATTAGAGTTCTCAGTGGTGTTCGGGAAGAAATGGTTATCAATCTGGCTAAATTCAGCCACATTTGTTCTTGAGGTTTTCCAAAACTGTAGAAATTGTGAGTTCTGTTGTGTTAGATTTTAGTTTGGGTATACTGTTAACTTTTATGAGCTCATTTGCAACTCCAAATAGAAAGTGATGCATATGGTGCGAAGTTGTTTCAACATTGCATGCTGAAGTGCATTGATCGCAGCATGCGAATCTGAAACATTGTCTAACCCCTAAGTGCCTAAGTTATAAAAAGAAAGTCTTCTGTTTGGAACACAGGTTGCTAATTGCCTATTGCCTTAACCCATTAAGGACCAGGTCGATGACAAGAAATGAAAAACTGGCTGAAACTGACATGTTTTCATTAGTAGCCAAAGTGGATACTAATGAAAACATGTCAATTTCAGCCACTTTTTCACTCCATTCATCAACTTGGTCCTTCATGGGTTAAGATTGAATTTTTTGGTGCCATTTTCTAGATTCCTTTGCTTATGAAGGAGAATTCTTGAGGGCAAGCTTGCTCACATCGAACTGAAGTGCTGGCAACTAGCAGGAGACTTCGTGGTGTCCGGAACTGCTTTAGAGTCGTTGTATGGTGCTTGTGAGTCTATGTACAACCTGATTTGGTGCTTTCTTCAATATATGATTTTGTAGGTGTTCTAGGGTCCACATGTCTTGTTGCTAGTGAAGACATGTGATATTGACAAGTTACAAATTTTAAAATGAAAATGTCTTATCTTGCCAATAATCTTTTGAAATTAGATTAAATATTTCTATTCCATAATAAAATATCATAGATACTTTGTACAACAAATTTGCAATTTAGGTTTTAGACTATAATTGCCAAAAGTTTGTTTATGTTAAAAATTGTCAATAGTAGATTTTTGATTTTTAGCATATTTATTATATTGTTCAATATATTGGATGGAAATCCAATTTTATTGAACAAGCTAATTGTATTTTTTTCAACTTATAAATTTAGGCAAGTGTTTTTTGCAATGAGTAGATTTGACTACACTTATATAAAAACCTACAATGAAACTTCACCTCTAAAATGAATGGTCTAAGAAAATAATGTCAAGAAATGAAAGGATTCACAATTTCAAGCCATAGGTATACAAGAAGCAATTTGTTTTTTTTTGTGTCTAGATAATTTCAATTTTTAGAAAATTTTGAAATTAATAATATTATTTTATGCATTTCAAAATTTCATGTGATACTCCAGTGTTTATTTTTATCCTTTAACAAAACATTTGAGAATATTGAGTGAACTTTTGAACTTGGTATATCCATTTGCTTGGCATGGTGAAAGATGGAGGATGTTGTTTTGCAATTCTATTTAATTTGCATACAATTCTATAGCAAAATATTTGTTATTCATAAGGTATTCAACCATGATCAATGAATTGTACACATCATCTACAAACAACATTTTTAGAGATAAATTGCCAATATTCCATTCTAACATTGTTTTGTTTAGTCATACCAAATATTCCTTCAAAAAGGGTCATCACTTTGTAAGAGAACCATTTCATTTTTTTCCAATTGTTTACATAACAATATATTGAAACATATTTGGAATTAATATTTTAGTTTTTATTGTGCAAACATGTAGGAAATATCGATGAACTATACATCTCTCTTTTTATAATAAACTAAATCTCAAAATACCATATGAAATTCACATTGTAGATTGTTTTTTCTAAAATGCTTGAAACCCAACTTTTGTCAAAATTTGATTGTTATAAATTATTGTTAGATTTTCAAAACTCATTGTATCATCGTGATCAAAAGCATAGAATTAGCTTAACCCCTAAAGCCCCAAGGGTGTTTCCTGTCAAAAAACACTCAAAATTGTGACTTCTATTACATTCACCTAAAAAAAGAACATTTAAAAAATCTAACTATAAGATCTTGTACTTAACTTGTCTGAGACATGTGGTAAAAATTCATCAAATTTAACCATATAGATTGCAAGATATTTGCATCCAAAGTGAAAAAACAAGTATTTTTGCAATTTGCTTGACTAGATTTCTTGGCTTTGAATCTTTTTCACTAAATTTTTTTGTACTATTGATTTTGATTTTCTAAATTTTTGTTGAATATTTGATTTGAGAATCTAAGGAAAAAATTTAACAAAAAAATACTTAATTTTCACTCATTAAAAAATTGTTAAGTAGAAATAGGTTAAAGATTGTAGGAAAAACTAAATCATTAATAGCTTTAAGATAGAATTGAAATACAATAATTCCAATGGTGAGATTGTTCTAAAAAACAAACCTAACCCTATCTAACAATTTTTTTTAAATTTTTTTAAAAATTGCATTCATAAATGAACCGTATAAGTTATTTTTTTGAGAAGATGCTTAGATTGCCCCCAAAAGTAAGATTGTCCATAACTTTCTCATCACTAGTCCAAATAAAATGAATCAAAGTTTCAAATGTAAACAGAAATATAAGATTTTAGAAAAAGAATATTTTAAAAAATATTTCGACTTTCTCTTAATTTTATATATTGTCCATTGACATTTGTTTGGGGCTTATTGTGCCATAACTTTTATCTTGAGCACTGATTGAAATAAAAATTACATATCCACAAAGCTCTTGGCAAACTACAAAACCTCAAAAAATTTTAAAAATATTCACTATAAATTGAGACAATAGGAACCTACCTAGACCCAAATTGTTCCCCAAGGGAATAAACAGTCCTTTAGGGATAAAATGAAAGTTAAATTAGAAAAATCTTATTAAATTTACAAAATTCATTTTACTAAATTTATATTAACCTCCTCCTTCAATACATTACCTATTGTTTGAACTTAAAAGCTTTTTTGAGATTTTAATGGAAGGGAAGTTGTGTATATTTTCGTTGCCTACATGCTAATGGGATAATGTTTTAAAAATTCAACACTAGAACATGTCAATCAATTATGATTTGATAAAGAAATGAAAAAATTTACAATAAATGAAATTTTTGTTTGACAATGGATTTTGGCAAAGTTAAGCTAAGTATTCATATTGCATACTACTCATAAAATAATTTTAATTAGTGAAAGATAGAATATCACAACATTATACTAAAGTTTTTACAATTTCTATAGTGACACTTATTTTGTAGTGACACTAGATAGAACTATCCAATACCACCATTTACCCAATTCTGCCACTTACAGGTTCCTCTCATTTCCGTCACTAGCCCATTTTATTACCACAATCTTACTAATTCATGATCATGATGGCAATGCATTGGGGAGCGGACACATCAGCCCACGCTTCAACAATGGTCTGATCATGCTTCAACAAGGGTCTACTCACAATTTTACATTTCAACTTTGAAAAATCACAAAAAATTCAATTCTTGTTGGAATGTCTTCATTCTTTTTGCAATTGACTTCTCTGAAACAATTCAATCTCTGAAAAATATAAAAGCTCATAAGTAGCTTCTCCAAAAAACCTAGATTGCAAATCTGTATGGTAATGGGTAGTTCTACCTTAATAGGAAAACAGTGTGTGCAGTACAAGCATTAGTGGACTTTTGCCTGAGGTCAGTCGGACCTGAGGGAACGCATTTTGAAGTTTGAATGAAGGACGTCATGGGAACGTGAGAACTTGGGAACTGAGGGGAACAGAAAAATAAGGCGGGCCTCATTGATCACCTGGTGTACGACCATCTGATGTGAAGCGTCCTCTGCATCTGCCGCCATTTTGATCGTCGTCGTAGCAACAACTCGTAAGAATTCTCCCTCCAGACTTGCTCGTTTTCTTAATCTCGCCTCGCTCTTTCGAATGAGCTATTTCTCGTAAGTTTTGGTGGCAGATTCTGTCGTCTGCCTTTGATTTGCGCCGCCCTTCTCGTCTTTGCTCTGTTTTCGTTCTATGACTTAGTATTTGCAAAACACCTTGGCCAGAAGAACGTAATAATGTAGGTCGAGGTTCAGAGGTTTTGCGTTGAAGAGTTGCCGGCAATCTGTTTGAATTTCATATATTTTTCCAGGTAATCTGTTTGAAACAAGAAATCTGTTCAGTTTGTTTTAGGATCATCGGATTTGTTGGTATTTGCGTTTCGGTTCAAGACCTGATGAATTTCGTCGCCTGATTTGTCGCTGAGGAGAGCTTTTATTGGAAAGTAGATGAAAAAATAAATTAACGATGAGATTTACGGTGTGAAGTTATTAGGTTGAAGTGTGGGAGAGACTTGGCGAGTATTCCGGCGTGAGAGGACTCGTGCATTGCCTGGCGGTGACAACGGGGGAAGTGTCTACAAAAAGGAAGGGGAAGGGACAGAAGGTTTATTATGAGCACTACGGGCTCTCAAGGGGGAGGAGGAGGAGGAGGAGCACCAGCATCGAAGCGCCCGATGTCTTCGCAGAAGAGCGCACGCTCGGGCTCTACCCCTGGCCCTAGCCCTATGAGCGCTCAGAAGAAGAATACCCTGGGCAATGGCGTCTCGCTTCCTCGCAAGCCTTCGCGATCTGTGTACGTCTTGTTTTTCGTTTTTTTTCTGTCTGGCAAGGGAGAGTTGGTGAGATCTTCGGAATTGCAAGAACCACCAGCGAAGCGTCTTTCTTTTCCCTCACCAAAAGAAAACTTGCAGCAAGGGCGACTTTCTTTATTTCTGTTTGATCGATCGAATCAGTAATTTCTAGGGTTTTTTGAGGATCAATCTAGACAATGGCGTTACAGCATCTGCAACTTCTGTCCGCTGGCTGCGACATTCTTGAACCCTGCCGCACTGAACCAAGTGCAGCGTTCTATGACTCGATTGTCTAACTAATTTATTGAGGGAAAGAGTATTCATTGTGGAGGGACTTTGCATTTTCGGGTTTATTGGAACATTATTAATGTCGGTCCGATTGATACGCAGTCCGAATTGCTTTGGATTAACAGTCTGCTGTGAGAGTTGAATGCGACGGTGTCATGATTTCATTGGGGATGCAAGGATCGTTCTGGCAGACGAGTGCACTGTCAAAGTTCAGATCGAAAGATCCTCTGGTCTAGGTGATTTGCATCCGATCAGGGTTCGAATACCTTCACTTAGGTATTCCCTAGGGCATACAAGAATACAAGTATAGCAGAGATTTGCTTTTGTGGTCGAGTACCAGCATCGAGTGGCTCATATTTAGAAGGACTGGATCCAGAGTCTAACTGTTAGAATGGAGTAGATATACTGGATATGAAGCGCAAGAATACAACCTCTGCTTGATCACTCTAATTCCAGACGTCGGAATTCGCTGTCTACCTGTCATCTATAAATCTGACAGGAGAGAAAGTTTTACTGATAGCAGGTTGGATGGTTCTGCGTTTGTCGTCCAGTGTAGAAAGAGGATGATAGAAATTCTTTATTGAATTGTTTAATCGTGGTTATTTGGCTGACACTAGCCCGTTATTAATTAGAAGATGCATATTTCTCACCCTCTCACAAGACTATCATAGGATATCTTAAGGAGGTGCAGCTGGGTAGTTTTACGTACAGAGAAATATCTATTCATCTAGGGAGAATGAGGTGTAATTGTGATTTACCTTGAAGTGCTTATTTGTGACCGTTGTATTTTTGCAAGTTTCCTTGATGATTGTCTTTGGTTCCGAAGTGTGAGGGAGGAGCTAGAATTTGACAGTACGTCTTCAAAATGATGAAAGAGAGCTAATAGGTATACCTGGTTGGCAGGCCGCCTGGAGAGCGGACGGTGAAACGTTTGAGGCTGTCGAAGGCTCTCACCATTCCTGATGGCAGCACTGTGGCTGATGCGTGTCGTCGGATGGCTACCCGACGGGTGGATGCTGCCTTGCTCGTCGATTCTAGTGCGCTCCTTTGTGGTATTATCACAGATAAGGTATGACTCCCATGAATCGTTACTAGAGTGCTTTTGTGGTAAAATTCATCTTTGTCTAGAAAATAATTCTAATAAACAGTTCAGGAATTTGATAGTTTTGGCGGCCCTCGTTGACATCCAAAAGTATTTCATGGTCACATGCAGTTGATCTTGTAAGAAAGTTCTTACAGAGGCAGTGGTCTGTTTTTCCTTAATCCACAATCCTTGTCAGATTATAAGCCTAGTGCTGTGCATCATTGTTTGCTGTGGGTGTGATTTCTCTACTATGGACCAGTCCCCAAATGGCTGGAATGAAACTATGAAAGTTTGTTCTTGGACGTGTATATTAGCTAGCTAGTTTTCGTCTCGATCCACTGTGTGTTAAATTATCACGGTGCAATTTTTTAATGTTGTGGCTTGTAGCTCTGAATTCTTTCTGCACGACTACTGAATTTCACTTGAGCCCTCATCTCTGTGATCATTATTTGGCTTGCAGGATGTTGCAACCCGAGTTATTGCTGAGGGTTTAAGGCCTGAGGAGACCTCAGTATCGAAGGTGATGACGAAAAATCCCGTCTTTGTGATGGGCGACACTCTTGCAGTGGAGGCTTTGCAGAAGATGGTTCAAGGTGATATTTGTATTCTTAGCTTGATTCCTGATATGGGGAACTTGCAGCATGTAACTGATGCCTTGTTGTAGGAGACGCTCTTTTCTGAGCAGAAATTATTTTTTCCATTGTTTTTACGTGAATTATATAATTTTACTAATATATAACAGTTTTAGATGTCGTGGAGGATGACAGTTTCTCATATCATCTTCTCTCGATCTGTGGCAGGCAAGTTCAGGCATTTGCCCGTGGTGGAGAATGGAGAGGTTGTTGCACTCTTGGACATCACAAAGTGTCTCTATGATGCTATTGCACGCATGGAGCGGGCTGCTGAAAAAGGCAATGCAATTGCAGCTGCTGTCGAGTCTGTTGAGCGTGAGTGGAGCAACAATTCCACTGGTAAGCTTATTACCTTTCTATTTAACAAAAGATATGCTATCTCAAGGTGAGAAAGTGAGGTTGAAATTTTTGGTTGCTACGCCTTTTGCTGTGTCTTGTGATCTTGGTAGTGGCTATATTCTAGACTCAAGTGGACCGTTGACTGCTTGGTGTTGACAGAGAAGTCAAATTTTATCGAGAATCTTCGGGACAAGATGTTTAGACCTACTTTGGGATCCATTATTCCGGAAGGAACCAAGTGAGTCTGCATTTTCTGATGTTTTTAAAAATTTTGCGGTTTACTTAATTCAGCGATGGAGCGGGCTCACGAGAGGATTTTAGAGTGTCATGTATTTGCTTAATTATGTTGTTCTGTTGCGCTCATTTCAAGTTGTATTCACTGTTTACAGAGTGCCGACTTGTTCAGCTTCTGATACTGTCACTAATGCAACGAGGAAGATGAAGGAGTACCGCATGAACTCTGTGATCATTACTTCGCTGAGTAACAAACCAACTGGCATTCTTACGTACGGACTTGGCGCCTTTATCTATGGGTTTTGGTTCATGTTTTCATGTTTTTTTCATATGCATGTGTAGTTATTTAATTCTTGTCATCAACGTGCATTTGTTTCTTCCTGCTTACAGTCTTACCACCTTGTTGAATTTAATGTCTGCAGCTCTAAGGACGTCCTAATGAGAGTTGTTGCACAAGGTTTGAATCCGGAAACAACCACTTTGGATAAGGTTCGTTCTTAATCTACAGTCGCCACTGTTCTATCTGATGACTTCGTTTCAAATGTTAACGTGGTTCCTAGTAATTTGTGAGGGATATGTCATTGCAGTTGTGGAATTCCGAATCGTCGAGAATAGTCTCATGCATGTAGCCGCTGCTGTCTCGCTATAGAACTTAAGGATTTGAGTTTACATGCAGGTCATGACCCCGAATCCTGAGTGTGCTGGTTTGGATACCACTCTTGTGGATGCGCTACATACCATGCATGATGGCAAGTTTCTTCATCTTCCGGTTACAGATCGAGGTAAGTATCGGCTTTGTTGGTCCTTGTATCATTGATCTAGAAGCAGCCTTGTCAAATGCTAGTTTACTCTGTCTTGGCTTACTTGCTCCTCAGCTCTTCCTCCTGCATTTTCAGCACTTGTAATATTCACTATTGTCAATCGTCACTTCCTGATAGCTCACAAGTTGTCTGTCATTGTGTACAGATGGATATATTGTGGCCTGTGTGGACGTCCTACAGCTTACACATGGTGCCGTGGCTACCGTAAGTGACGGCCTCTTGCCAGTTTGTGCAATCATCTTTGTATCGGGATTAGTTGCTTGTTTTGTTCTCTCACTCTCTCTTCTATGGTCATATAGGTACCTATTAGCGCTACTGTTGGTGCTCTCGCAGATCGGGTTCATCCTAGAGGTAGACATCCGGGCTTTTATTTAAGCGAATGAGTGGGTTGAACTGTTGAATTTGTGATTTATTGATTAAAGGTTGGAGGTTCTGGTGGTGGAGGTCCTGACACGGCAACAAATATGCTGCAAAAGTTCTGGGATTCTGCTTTGGCTCTGGAACCAGCTGATGAAGATGATGATTCACACAGGTCATTGATGCTGCACTTGGGTTGATCAGCTTGTGTAGACATAACAATGAGAAGATTTGTGCGATTATGAGATGATTTTCTTATCAATTTTAGACTAATTTGCTGCAGAAATCACGTCCGAGGATGATTGGCTTAGCTTTTCGGATTTTGTCAAACTTAAGATCATACTGAGGTGGGATGCATTGTTGCAGGGCAGATTGTATTCTTAGGTCATTCTGGTCGGCGCTGATGGATGCCGTTGGGTTTGTATTTGCAGTGATATTTCTGCTCGACAATCTGATGTCTATTCAGAAAGGCACTCTGGTTATCCGGAAAGGCAATCCAGCTATCCCTCATTTGGGCTTGGAAATCAATTTGCTTTCAAGCTGAAATTAACTGGCCGTGATGGGAAGGAGCGAAACCATCGATTCAACTGTGGTGGGTCTCAATCTTCTTCAGTACCTCTTTAAGTTGGGAATATGTTCCCCTTAATTGATTGACTTGGGAGGAAATGCTGAAACAGATTGAAATATCCGTGCTCTTTGCATGCACAGAATCGATAAACACACATTCCAGTATCCAGTCTGAAGTGATTCTTTTTGGGGGCTTTGTAATAGAAACTGTCGTGTGTATTGCAGGATCTGAAAGCTTGACCGAGCTTATGTCTATGATAGTACAACGTGTTGGTGAAGACATAGATCGGACTCGTCTGCCTCGACTTATGGTATGCCCTTTTGTTTAGGAACCCATTATCTTTGAGGGTTGTGTCTACATTATTTGAGGTTCTCTTGACTCATGCATAGCATGGTGGTTCTGGATATTTTTCATTGCAGTATGTGGACGACGAAGGTGACAAGGTGCTGCTCGCTACAGACGCCGACCTTGTGTCTGCAGTCAATTTTGCTAAAATCAGTGGATGGAAGGTGAGTCCGTCTGTTGTATGATCGTTCTATATTTGTTTCAAAGATCATGAAGAATATGACCTATATCTTTTTGAGTTCTTATTTAGAAAGACCAGCATCCAAAATAAGCTCACGTCTTTAAGAGCAATTTTTTAGGTTTTATTGATACGATTGCTTGGCATTGACAGCAACGAACCTGAGTTCACCTTTTTTTCTTCTGACTGTCTATAATATATGCTCTGGTGATGCAGGCATTGACGCTTCATTTGGAAGAATCCCAAGAGCCACGGAGGAAGAAAGTGTCGGTACCCCCTAAGGCCGCTCAGGCAGACCAAGTTTCTGAAGGCTTTTCGGGCCTGCACACAGCAATCATTGCTGGCAGCGTAGCAGTGGTGGCTGTAAGCCTAGTCTTTCTTTTTCGTCGTTCAAACTCTTGATCAAGTATCTATTGAACCCGTCTTGTTAAATGGGGTCTATGCAGAATAAGTTTTATACCAACACTACTACAGTATGTAGATGTGTTGGTTTGTAGGGATTTTCAAGGACTACTGTCTGCACAGTATATTGACTTTCTGCAAATACAGCTTACGTTGACTCTAGTTACAATTAAGTTCGTTCAGTTGATAGCTTTGTCACTGATCGGTTCTTGGGAATCTTAGAAGGTAGGCAGATATAGAAGGGGAGAACCAAAGAGAAGTTGATCGGGTGAGTGCCTTGAGTTGGGGCTTCATATTCCGACTCTCTTCATACGATGGAAGAGGTCTTGTTCAAAGTGTTTCAGGGCCAGGCTCATTTTGCAGTGAGGCTTTGAATCAGTCTCATGCAGGTCTGGTTTTTTAAGTGTCAGGTTCTGGTTTTACGGTTATCCTGCTGGTTAGGATTTGTATGTCACTGTCATTTCACTAAGCTGGGAGTTTGTGTTCATGAAACTTCACAAGATACCACAGTAAACAGCGCATCTGTTTGATCAGTCCAGCTTTCTTCTCGAGTTTGCCAGGTACTGCAGAGAACTGATTCTTGTTTGTTTAGCACCTTCATTGAAATTTGTATTGGAATACCATATATCATGTCTTCTTCTCATTATGAAAAGAAATATTCCCCAACACTGGATTGTTAATCCCAAAGTTCTTAAAAAATCCTTGGACATCTAGATTGATTTGTTTATTTGTGAGCTTCCATAACGTGAAAGGGACTACCGGGAACTTCGGCAAGAATTTGGAGGGACATGAACCCCGCTTGTTTCAAAAGCCCTTCCAATTCAATGGCGGTTCTCTCCCTGCCACCTTCACAGTGAATCTGCATCAAATATCCATGTTGAACGCTATTTTTCTCTGGATGGGAAGGGATGCTTCAAGTGGAGTCTCACTAGGCATGATTATATCCATCATGATTAGTTTTCCTCCCTCACTTGGTAGTGCGTTGTAACAATTTGTGAGGTCGCTTGTCGCTCCAATCATGTAATATCCCCTGCAAATAGTCATGGACATCCCAGCAAATCATTCACCCCATATTAATTAATTGAGATTGTTATTTTGATAAATATGAACATTAGGAGAAATTTAAACCCTATAAAAGGCTGTTTGTCTTTCACCCATGGTGCAAATACAGGGAAAATTTTAAATTTAAAAAAAAAAATCTTAAAAACATTAAAAAGTATTTTTGAAATCACCAATGTATAATTGCATTGCTGCCATGCAAACTTGTTGCCTTTTGCAAGGTTCAGATTTTTTGTAATGTACCAGATAATCTTATCAATAAAGATAGCATCACATCCAATTGGCACTTTTTCAAACATATTGCCTCCCAATTGTTCAACACTTGTGGATCAAGTACCATTGACAATTGTTTTTTCATTTTTTATCTTTTTTTTTTGTTACAATACTCTAAAAGGTATATATTTGCATTCCAATATGGAATTTATGTGAATTTTTATGTGAAGGTTCATTCTTTTAAAAAAGTATATCCACTAAACAATTCAACTCTTGAATCACAATCATTTTGCATTTCTTTAGAGGTTTAATTTTTGCACAAGTTTGAAGTATGATATTTATGACTCTAAAATGTGAGGCCAAAATGATTTACTTACTATGAAAACTAGGATTAGTTGCCAATTTGCCACAACTTCAAGAAGGTCAAAGTTGATGCCGTAGATGTGGGGATACTTCTCCACAATGGCAGCTAATATGATTCCAACATTCCCTCCTACATCTACTAGTTTGTGGACATTATCAAAGCCATGGTATTGCAACAACATTGGTAAAAATTGGGGGCCCATGTCTTTGAACGCAATCTTGAACACCTTCAAGAAGGCGGGGTGAGTTTTCATGTATTCAAGCTCATTTACTCCATGTGGACAATGGACCTTAGCACTAAATCACTACACACAACCTCAATTTTATTAACAAATCCTTAGTAATAGAAGGAATTGAAATGCTTTATGGAGCTAGGACCGAGGTGGATGGGATTGGCAACCTAGCAGTGCACAAAACTTGATTATAATTAATTTCCATATCTATGGGCACAACAAGCTAATTATAAATATCGAAATGGCAGATGGAATTTCACAAAATTGACATTACACATACAACATGATTCCGTATGTTCAGCCTCAAGAAGAATTTGATAGAAAAAATGCGAATACATACTTCAGAGCTTAGGATGTCACTTGTTCGAATTTGTTATTGATGCGAATTAAATGAAGAACACTATGAACAATTGATGGAGCTTGGTGTTACAGACCTACATACCTCAGATGCTCCAATGTGGCAGAGTACTCTGGACCCACGGTGAGAAACAACGCAGTGTTTCGGTGGGTGCCAGGCCCCGGCACAAGACATCTCGACAACGGGGTTAATGAGAACCTGCGAGCATTGTCATCACTGCCCATGTGCTCAGCAAACACCCCTTTGGTGGTGAGCAGTCGAAGGAGCCTCTCAAGGTTGAGCGGATTTGGACGCTTCGCATCCTGCCGACACGTACAATCAATAAATTCATTTTCATGACCTGGGTCGTTTTCCAATTGCAAAAAATGAGATCTTTCTTCCTCTAAAACCTTGGCAGCTAGCTTGGCTAGCTAGCTCTGGATTTATTTATGTAAAGGTTTGCACTGTACATGGTCTGAAACTGTGCCCCAAATGACGAATTATATTTCCAATGGACTGGAACCCACCGTGTGCTGCAGAAGCTCCTCGGCTGTCATGACCATATTTCGGGGGCGTGGCGTGGGTGGCGAGAATGTGGGCGACGTCCAGTTGCACGATGGTGCGGAGTGCTGCCGAGTAGATCCAGCTGATGCACAGGTCCCACACCTCCATGACCGCCTCCGCCTCAGAACTAATGTTTTCTGGCGTCGGTATATTCGCCATCACTGCCAATGCTTCGACGTCACTTTCCTCGCTGAATTTCGAGACAATCCTTCTGCCGTGAGAAAACAATTCGGAGTGACGAACTTCGAGTGACTGCTTGCTTGAAGGTCTCTCCGTATTTGTACATGAAGGTGAACGTGCATACGGTTCTATTCCTAGAAGATACTTGCCCTTTTAAATTGAAGTTAATTCATATAAGGTGAAGAAGTTGTCGCTCGTGTTTGAAGGTGGATCTGACTTTGGCTTCGACATCGGTCTTCGCAACGTATGATGTTTGCGGGCTGCTTGCCTTACCATGCAGGCTTGCAAGTACGCTGGTCGCTTTGGAAATCGATCAAAAAGAGTCGGCTTCTGCGCCGCTTCGTGTGCAGTATGGGGGCGAGACAGAGGTCCACATCAGTGTTTTTTTTTCATTTACGGATGGGTGCTTTTGTCTCGACAAAGAGCAAATAGTGACATGCCATGTGGCTTTTTTAAAACTTAATTTGACAATTTTTTTTTGGCTGCCGGCGTCAGAGTATATTTCTGCATTTGAATTTGATGTCTTGGCTACTTTTCAATATTGCATGTCGCAAGAAGTGGCAACTAGGGATTCTTTTGTGATGGAATTTGGGCTACTGAGTGTGCACTAGCAAATTGGTTTAGGGTGCAATTTCTATGTTCCCCTAGAATTTTGTTGACATTTTAGCAATACAATGCAAACTTTCAACACAAATATGGCAAATTCATTTAAATGGAAGAGTGCACAAATTTTGTGGTAAACAAGATTTACAATAAAAACTACAACTTCAAGAATTTGCACTTAGTTGTCCTAATTCTTCAACAAGCAAAACAAGACCTGCAAAACAAACACAAGTACTCCGATGCTTGATTTAGTACAATGCTAGAAAATTGGAAGACAACTTAACATGCAAGAAACTAACATTTAAGAAACTATGCAATGCATGCCCACAATCCTACATACATTAGTACAATGCAAGTAATCAACTGCAAGTGATAAACGCCCATAATACTGTCAGCCAGAAAGTAGTACAAACTATTTTCGCACTCATCTTTCTTCAAGTTCATGAGTCCTGTCATGTCACCTACAACCAACAGAAATGAACACTCCGATGCCAAAGTCAGAAGGGGAATGGAACAATTGTATCCACTTCAATTCAGAATTGTAACAAGGGGCGTGAAAACATCAATGCATTGCATATGAAAAAACTCACACCCACTAGGTTACTCCAAAACCACAAAGATTATATACCACGAGCCATCACCCTTTTGAAAGCTTTCTATAAATTTATGAGCTTGAAAGATGGACAAGGCAATTTCTTGAGTTCGGTGGGGACAATACTGTTTCTGAAAAGTGGCTAGGGCTTAAATCAGATTAGGTGAGAGCTTTGTGGATAAGCAACTTACTTGATAAGACAGGACGACGTTCACAGCGTCATAGAAGCGCTTTGGAGAGATTGGATCCTCAATTAACTCTTTGTTAAGTTTTGCCAAGCTCAGCGTTGCTTACGTACAATGCCCACGTACATATTTATTAATATGTGGGCTCATCAAGTAGTCATTTTGCACAGTTATATGAGGATTAAAAGGGAGAACACCACTAGTTTGCTCTCTAAGAGATATTTACTTCAATAAGCAGAAACTAAAGCTGTTACATCCATATCATAAGTATAGAACTATTTGACATCATCAGAAATAAAAGTACATGTATACTATTTACCTTGAGGCCCTTAGCCATGCAGTCAGAGACTAGACATTTGTTGTCCATAGATGAGAGAGTCCAAGCACCTTTGGCGGAGACTGAACGCACCACTTAATCGAAGTTGTCACTTTGAAGCTACCGCACACTAGCCAAATTTAGAGACTCACCGTCTTGCACTTAACATCTGCAGCCAGCCACAAATACTATCCAAGCACGATAAATTGATAGCAACATTTAATTGGCAGTTGTGTTCTATAAAATGAGTACACCGTAGCTTGGACATTCCCAGCACTGACAAGAAAAACTGAGTTGCAACAAAATCTCAGGAATAATGCTGCAATTGAAATTTTACCACTTGCTTGTTGAATCCAAGGAACTACCAAGTATGAGCTTCAACTAGCTATCCTACACTAAGTCTGCCATCTACACAGTACAAAGCTTGTCACACAGTTAGTGCGTAACGCTGGCACTCACTTGCTAGCACCCACTGTTTAAAACAATCCTCGTAAAGAAAATTCTGTAGACTGTATACAGACTGGCAATGCATGCCCACAACGACGCCCAAGTGCTGATCTAGCCGATTACGTAGCTTGTCCTTCAAGAAAGACAGTGCTGAGAATGTGCGCTCATCTTCCACGCTGCCCAGAACATGAACCATTGCAATCTGGGCCAATTTTATGTATTCCCCGAATTTGTGGCCAAGAGAGGTGTTTGCGTCCAAAATCCTCCACAGTTTAGTTAGTGGATTCACCATTTGGTGTATGGGAGCATGTATTGGAGGCATTTGCATAGCATTGTGGGCATTTGGTAGCATAGCAATCTTGAAAAGAGGTTGTTCTGACTCCAACAAGAACTTGTCAAGCATAGTTGGGACAAATCATTTATTGTCACCCTCACCAATCCACTTCGGCTCTCCTAGAAGCTCTTGATGACATCCAGGTGCTTTCTAAAGCTTGCGGAGCAGTCCCCTTGTAGCCAATACTGCGGGTACACAATGCCTAGGGCATCCATCAAGCCATGATCTAGAAACCTGCTGCTCATCTCATCCATAAGTTTCCTTGTGGCCTCTGCACATGACAAATAAAATGCTAGAGTTACAGACAGTGGAGGTCACTGAAGTTTTAACAACCAGTTTAGGGTCAGAATAGCATTTTGAATAGCACGCACCTCCCCACAATGGCTTGCATTCAGAAAATTAGTCCACAATGAAACATGATACTAGAGATTGGGTCATTTTTGGGTTTAGAAAAGGTAACAAATTAAAGTGACATCGTCACATAGCAAATGCGGTGTCAAACTTGCTAACTCATGAAGACCTAAAATGAAAATTCACCTTTGCAATATTTTTGGACACTGCTGACTATGGCTGCATATCCCTCACGGTTGACCATTGCACCATCGTGCATTGCATACAGGGATTCCCCACCCACCACAAATGTCAGAGTCTCGTAGGGCAAGTTCAAATTGGCATCCTACTTCATCAAGATCTGCTCATGAGAGCATTGCAAGACCTGGTTGTAAGCATGAAACTCATCTTTGCGGAAGGCCATTTCAGCATTCAAGTAGAATGTGAATAAGTTGGTTTGGCATGTGCCCAGAGCCCCAACAAAATCACAAATGTAGGCATCTTTTTTCTGAGCCCACTGAATCAAAGTATCCACAACCTCAAGCATTGGCAGCATTGCCAATATACCCAGCAAAACATAGTGATCTAGGAGGAGGGCTAGGTTTGCCTGCACATTTTCCATGAGAACGATGTCAAGGCACTTGATAACAGGCAGATATCAAAGTAACCGCAGGTAGATCCATAGTCCAAATCAATCAAGTAAGACAACAAAACATGCTCATCCAACCCTGAACATGCATATATAGACGAGAAATCAATGAAGCACAGATGCTGAGGGGCGACATACACAATCGGAGCCAAAGAATCGGCAAAGTTGAAGAGTGACATCATTCATGTAATTACAATCGGTAACAATTGAAGAGCAAGATCATTCACGTACAGACTACAGAATCAGGAATACAATAAGATAGAAAAACTCACCTTAGCCTTCTGCCCCCACTTCCTATCATTTTTGTCTCTGTACATCATTGCTAGCACACCCTTGTACTCTGCTAATAGCCTGCGGATGGGAGAAAGACAGCTGATCCACCGAGTTTTTACATTCTTGAGCAACTTTAAGCCTTTCGACTCGAGTTGCTGCAATAAGGCTTTGAACTTCTTCCACTACATGCATAATTGTCAATGAGGATAGGGACTGGGCTGCCAAATTTAGGCGGTGAGCACAACAGTGAACTCCAGTGGCAAACGGAGCAAACTTCTCCTTGATTTGCGTAGTTACTCCTGACTTTAAGCCTTGGAAGGTGCTCACCCCATCAGCTCCGAAGCACAGCAATTTCTCTGCGATGTCTGCATCGGTGAGCCCTCTCCCAACAGTCGCGACAAACATGATAATAGTAGTCAACTTGTTCGCCGTGGCACTATCACCGTCCATTTTGTGGATTGTGAGGAGAAGAGGAACACGGCACCAATCTATGAGAACATAAGCGTGGATTGCAATCCACGAAGTATTGTCGTAGGCAGTTGTCTCATCAACATACAAAGCAAAGAAAGGCGCAGTAGATATCAATTTTTTTATTTTTTGTTTCACAAAGTCATAGAGGTGCTCAGCCATTATCCAACCGGATCCATCACCCCAGTGCTTGCGAGGCAACTCTGGAACACCAATGAAATCATATAATTCAAAGCGGGCCTCAAATTCAGTCATGGGTCTACTTCCCGCAAGCAACTGGAACAAAGTAGAGAACTGCACATGTTTCCTCCGTGATTTTGTCGTGGTACAACCTTGAAGCTGCTCCACCACAAATAGAGGCCTTTGAGCTGCAAACAAAATCATACATTTCTTGTGAATATCACGTTGCCCATGCTTTGAGATAGTGTCCCATTTAGGAGCCATTTGAATCGGTTTGCCACGAACAAGAGAGCATGACTTGCAACGCACAGATTGTATGACACCGTCTTTAGCCAACACAACCACACTCCAGGGCTCCTTCGCTACCCACTCACTGTAGAACTTGCGGGATTGTTCGTAGTTCTTCTTCAACTTCTTCATCGTGCTAGAAGAAGGACCTACATCATTCACACCCTTCAACACCAGATGACCATTTTTCTACTTGTTACGGCCACGGGTCGGTGGGTCCATGAAAGCTTCGTTGTCAGAGTTGACCATTTCATCTGCACTCAAGTCTGAGTCATCTTCATCGCCCAAGCTGTTGTCTTCATTGTTAGAAACATGGATGACATCGGGGCACGATAGAAGAATTTCGGTATCCGGGGACTCAGAAGAGTCGTTGCCCGCTTTAGAGCTCTGCAACTCCGTCGCATTGCTTTCCAGGGGACCTCAATTTTCGGAATTCGTTGAGGACGTGAAATAACTACGCATTGTTCGGGCACTTTTTGCTCTCTTGTGCGCCTCCAATTCCAAGGCTCGCTTTGACGCTTGTGCCTTTCGTTTGGCCGCCTCCACCTCGCGCTGCAATCTTTCAAGCTTCTGCTTCCTCCTGTCAGTCAAGATACTTTTGTGTGTGGCAGCGGCCGCGCTGGCAAAACCAATGTTCTCAAGAGCGGAAGGAGAGTTCGCCATCGCTGCACCAAAGAATATAGCGACAAAATCCAATTTTGGAAGCCAAAGCCTCCAACCCCAGCAGAGCCGCACAAGAAAAAATTAGAACCCCAAGCACCCAACCCCAACAGACTAACACAAGTGAATTTGGAAACCTCAATTTCCCAACCCCATTGAACTGAGCATACGAGCAAGATCAAATTGGAAGAGCCCAAATCCCCAACCCCAGCCAAGAAATGCACGCAAAATCGGAAAGCCCCAAATCCAAACCCCAGTATTGCAATACAACAGACACAAAGTACAATAAAAAATGGATACTCTGCATCCTCGCTCGGCAATTGTGAAGCCCGCCCTTGTTGATCAATGCAACCTCATCCTACACCAAAACCCTCCATGATTGCACCCATAAAAGCAGACATTATTCCAACTACATGGAGATAATGCACATACACCTACAAGGAACTGAAAGAAGTAGAAACCAATGTGGCGACACAATCAGCAATAACCACTACTACAATTGAAGAACTTGCTGTAAATGCCCTAAGCTAAATCCTTGGTTGGCTCTCTACGCAAGTGTAGCATCGCGGAGTGGACTACAACAGATTCATTGCAAGAGTGAAGGTGGCGCTTAGGCAATTCACTAAGGAAGATAAGGTGGCTCCACAGCAATCACTCTTATCAACAAGGTCGCACGAGAGCTGTTATGGAGAGGACAAACTGGAGCGCAAGCAGTTGCATCTCCAAATTAGTGAAAGTCCCCCAGTTTGTTGTGCTAGCGACGAAACCCTAGCATGGAAGACCGTTTCGCGTGGAACCTGCATCGGGACGTAATACCATGTCTTCCCCCAAGTGATTTTGACCGGAATTTCTTTGTTTTTTTTACATAGGCTTGGTGCTAGCCAAAAAAATTTGACACCCTAGCTAAATTTCTAGGACACCCTGGTTCAAATTTTGGGTGTCAAAAGGACACCCTTGTCCAATTTTTGGGTGTCCCTAACTTTCCATACATTTATTTATTTTTTTTGCTTAGATAGAATATTCTCAATTTTGAAAAATATGTAATATCAATATAAAATTTTGGTTACAAATGAAAAGAGTCACTACATATCATAGCTTGCAAAACAAATCAAATCTAAAAGCGGCGACCTTTCTTGGCACACCATTTAATCCAAACTTGTTCAAAGTCAATGGCTTCTATGGGAATTTTTGCCATTGCAACTCTCATTTCTACCTCCAAAGTCTCCAATACTAACCTACAGTGTAAAGTAGACTTAATATGATTTTGAGTCGAAAATCCTCTCTCACAAGAAGCTGTGCTAGCAGGAATTACAAGAATAGTTTGCCACAACTTTGTCATGTGAGGATATCTTCCAACATAGTCCAAATTGGAAGACACTAGTAGAAAAATACAGTGACCAAATTAACAAAAACCAACAGAAAAGTGTTGATTTTTTTTGTTGATTTGGACGTGTTGATTTGGGTACTTTTGAACAGAAAAGTGTTGATTTTTGAACAAAAATGTGTTGTTTAAGAACAAAAAAGTGTTGAATTTCTAACAAAAAAGTGTTGTTTTAGAACAAAAAAGTATTAATTTTTTGTTAATTTGGTCACATTATTTTTTTAAATTATTTTTTTTGGAAAAAAATAAATAAAATGTGACACATGGCAATGCCACGTAGGCACCCCAACTAGCCACATCGCATGCCACACAAGCTAATTTGAATGCCATGTGGACAATCCAAATGCCACGTTAGCAATTCACATGGTAAACATTGCCATCAAGGTTTGAACCTTGAACCTCATGGTTGAGGTCCAAGACTCAAACCAATGCACCACTTATACATATATATGTTTAAAGTGTATATAAAATCTTATTTGTTTAGTTTTTCATTTTTTTCCCATTGTTTTTTAAAGTCAGCATACTTCAGGTCCGGTTTTGACTTAGTAAATGAACTTTTTTCAAGAAACTTTGAACTAGTAAAAGTTGGAAAATCAAGCCAACTTTCACCTTCAACAATCATTTTGAGATTTTGATCCTCCAGTCAAAAGTTATGGACAAAAATCAGAGAGGGGTGAAAATGAATCATTTTTTTTACATTTTTAAAACCCCTCTCTGATTTTTGTCCATAACTTTTGATTGGAGGATTGAAATCTCAAAATGATTGTTGGAGGTGAAATTTGGCTTGATTTTCCAACTTTTATTAGTTCAAAGTTTCTTGAAAAATGGTCCTTTATTAAGTCAAAACTGGCCCTGAAGTATGCTGACTTTAAGAAATACCGAATTGTTAATGTTTAGTTTTAAAAAAAATCTACATTGTACAATTAAAGATTCCAAGAGATTCCAGGAGATTCTAAAAGATTCCAAAAAGATTCCAAAAAATTTAACAAAATTTTGTTGATTTCAGTTGCACTATCCAAATCAATAAAAATAATGTGACCATTTTGTTAATTTGGGCAAAATCAACAAAAAATTGTGAAAATGGACAATATAGTACCCAAGTTAACAGAAAATTGTTGACTATTTGTTGATTTGGTCACTAATTTTCTACTAGTGAGAGTAAACCATCCAAGCTTGGTGCATTTTCAAACCACCACTTGAAATCTGAAGAGTATCCAAAAAACCTCGAAGCTTAGATTTTAAACCACGTTCATCAAGAAAATTCCCTCCATTGGTACAAAAGTGCCCAATAAAAATTTGAAGCCATAAAGAAGCATTTCAATGAAGAAGTGCTAAGTCTGTTGAAAAAGAAATGGGGCTAAATAGCTTAGCTGCATTAAAGACCTTCAAATCTAGAAATCATTGTTGCAATGAGTCTATCACTTTGAGCACATAAGCCTGTGCAATTACCTTACACCCTTATAAGGTGCCATCACCACCAAATTCAACTACATGAGGCAATGGTGCATAATGCAATATATGTGAATGCACAACTTCTGTGGAGTCTTGAAAATGAATCTGACCACCTCTAGAAATGTCCAAAAATGTGCCACAAATTTTGTATCTGTACCAAACTCCTCATCTTCATTCACCAAAAAATTTCTTGACAAAGACCGTATTGTAATCTCTATGGCTTCTCCAATCTCAGTCAGATCCAAGTTCTCCTTCTAGAAAATCTTGTTTAATATATTCAACTCTCCAAGTACATCTGCAAAAAGATGAATAAAAAATAGAACCGAAAAACAATGGAACTCATGGTATAGTTCTCCACATCCATTTGGGCCACCAAAAACGGATAATATAGCTAGCATAATTGATGCCATTCGTTCCATTACTTCGCCCATAGACAACCACCGTACATTGTGAACATGTAGAATTTTTAATCGCCCAATGTCTATAATAGTCAACAACCCTTGCAATGCTTCGTTTCTCAAAAACAACTTTCCAATCCATTCATATAATCTATTCGATAACTTCTTTAGTGAGGCCAAAGGAATGATTGCTTCCACTGCATCCTTAGAAGCTAGTGCCTCCCTATGGGCTATGCAATGTGTTCTAAACAAATGTAATACCTCTCTCTTCAATTTTGTTGCAAAACCTTCGTGCACACCAACCATAGATGCAGCCCCATCTGTAGCAAGTCCAACAAGGTGTGTTTGATCCAAATCATATTTCATTCTAGTCTTCTTCCACGCTTCAAATATGGATGTTGCTGTACCATCTGGAATGCTTGCAAGGTTAAGGAATTCGGTTTTTGGTTGGCCAATACCATCATTTTCCAAATAAGTGACATAAGTAATCAAGTGTGACTCCAAAGCCCTGTCGGTGGATTCATCCACCATAATAGAGAAAAATGGAGAAGTAGTAACCTCCTCAATGAGTTTGTTTTCAAGGACACTAAAAATGGCTAGTAGAAATTCCCTCTCAGATATTGCATTTGCATAGCTTCCATAGTCATCTATTGCACTCATACTTGGCATCTCCTTAAATCTTGCAAACTTCACAAGATTTGGAAAAATAGATGTAGGCATGGTAGAGGAAGCCAAGAAATAAATCATTTTCATGCAAAAAATGATGTTAACCTTGTTAGAGTCTAATACCTGTTGTACGTGTGCTTCCATAGATCTTACAATTTTTCCTTGCAAACCCAACCATTTAGTATGAGTATAGACATGTTGGTTGTTCAAGTTGTATTTCAGCAACCCAAAGTTCTACAAGTTCACTGATCCTTTTCCAACCCCCCAAGGTCCGCTTGCTCTGAATTTTTCACAAAAAATACATTTCAACCAAGTTTGCCCCAAACATCAATAGCTCTTATCCAATGGTACTTGAATTTCCATTCACTTCTATAATTTCTTGATTTCATACTCCCTTGTCCTCCCATATTTGCCTCATGGTCCAAAATATCCATAAGTGCTTGCTCCTCCATTAGGGTTTCATAATTGGCACACCCTTGAACCACCCAAGCACTCTCCTCCTCTACTTGGTTGTTGTCTTTGGGAATCTCCACATTTTCTCCATCCACCTCATTTGATTCAACATTCAAATCCACTCGAGGTCTCTTAATAAACCCTGCAAGGGTTGCTTGCTTCTCCACCCTTTTAGCCTTCTCCATAATCTTAGCCCTCTTCATAATCTATACACAAGAAGGTTAACAATTTAAACATAACTTCCAATCAAATGTTGAAAACATAACTTCAAATAAAATGCAAAAACATAGCTTTAAATGAAATGCATAAAACAAAACTTGAAATGAAAACTTTGAAACAAAACTTGAAATTAGAAGCTTAAAAGAAACTTTAAATCAAGTGATCAAGACATTAATTAAAAGTAAATGCTCAAAACATAATTGAAAATCACATGCTCAAAAATTAGCTTCCACTATAATGCTCAAACCCTAACTTCAAATCAAATACTCAAGAATACATGAAATCAAAATCACACATACAAAAAGGGAAGACCAAGTCCTTCATCCCTAAACCCTAAATCTCTCATGAATGAGCTTCACTTCAATGCTCAAGATTCATCTTTACTTTATTCACCCCAAAATTCAATGCCATATCTTTTTGAACCTCACCAACACTCCCTGCCTACAATCTCACACACAACATCCTTCCAAACTCTCGCACCTCTTCACTCATCAATTGTCACCAATTCCAAACACTCGTCACCAAAAATCATCAAATCAACAACCATATCCAAAGACACTCCCACTGTTCCACACCTCCTCACTCACACATTCATTCACACATTCACTCGTACTTCCAAAATCTTCCACTCCACCCTGATCACTCCGCCTCCATCATGCACACACCACAAGTACAAATGCACCACCTATGGAAACCAAAGAAAGCATGAGAAGAGCAAGCACGAAGAAAAGGAGACCAAAAAACAACATTAAAATAAAATACACACTAACACACCCCTGTGAGTCTGTGACTGCGTCGTATATGCCTCACAGCCTCAACTTGTCTGCGCCTCAACAGTGAGCCAGTCCATCTAGTTGGGCTTTGCTGGGCAGTTGGGGACAGGCTCGGGTGTTGGCCGGCCCTAGCCAGGCCACCGCAATGCCCTGCCCTAGCCGACTGGAGTGTCACGCCCCTATCTACTTGGGGTGCCCAAATGAACCTTAGTGCGCAAGGGGGGACCTTGGGGGTGACTTCCCAAGCCTTGCAATAGACTAGGTAGGGAGAATGAAGAGACTCCCGATCAAACAGGGCACAATAGCGCCCTGGTTTTGAAGTGAACATGAGAGTGTCACACATGCTTGGAAAGCTCTTGACAATACGCTTCTAATGGCGCAAAGAACGCGTAATTTGGAGTTGTGAGCGAAAAGCTATGGCCGCTCAAAGTTGATTGGGTCCCGGGGGCGCCGGGACACTTGAGGGCTAGGTGTGAGGGGTTTTCAATGAAGCCCACAACAAAGTATGGCATGTGGCATATCATTGGAAAGCTATGAACACAAGGAACCTATAATGACAAGCATTACGAGGTTCTAAGACATGAGTCAAAAGTTATGGCCAAAAGAAGGGCCGTGGTGAAGGCATGACGCCTCCCCCGATGCATCCGAATCTTTAGAGGGCCATAACTTTGTGAGGACTTGTCCAAATGGGACGAGTGAGCAGTCCATCGGCATCTACTCGTCGCGTAGATGTCTAAAATGGGCTCGCATGTTGGATTTGGAGCTCTGAGCGCAAAGTTACGCTGGTTGGAAGTTCGGGAGCCCAAACGGTGACGTAACTTGGCGATTTGGGTTGGAAGTGGGTGGTCTTCCACAACCCAAGGTTATCCAAGGACTTCCTTCGACCTAGGACGGGGGGGTCTGTCGAATACCACAGAGAGTACTATAGGAGGGGTTGGTCTCCCTCCTCACTCCCTCTTGAAGCCTTGATGAGTCCCGGTGACTCATGGTTGGTGGTGGTGACTTCACCACCACTTCAAGGCACCATGGGACACTTGTGTGTGTCCCGTGGCATCGGTTGGGTGGAGTCCCGCTCCTTGCTAGGCCTCCTTAGATGTGTCCTGAGTTGTAAGCGCCGGTTACCTTTAGTGGATGAGTAGTAAATGCAAAAAAGGGCTAGCATGGAGTGAGGTGACACTCAAGGGCGGTTAGGACCATGGTGAGTAGTGCCACCATGGGTCCTTGCACATTAAGGTGGAAGTTCCGCCCCATGTTACTAAGTGACATGCCCGGTGTCACGATGGGAGTGTGTGCTAGTAGTTCCGGTAACTGGGACTTGGCAAACTGAGTTGGAAATGGGGACTAACACTGTGGGTGCTTGGCATGTGCAGTGTTAGGTAGTTGGTGACCAAGTGACGCTGTTAGTGGGTTGGAGTGAACCTAGGGAGCTGCTAGGAGCTGGTAGGTGTCACTTGGGTCACGACATGGAGGCTGGCCTGCGGGGCTCATTTTGCGGGCTGGCTGCTTGGTTGGCTGGGTAGCTGGCGGCCAGCGGTCCTGACCCTCGACCCCCGGCCTGCCCTAGCCATCCTGGTTCACTACTGCGGGGGTCGGGGGAAACCCTAATAAATTTTTGGGTGTCAAAAGGACATCCTTGTGAAATTTTCAGGTGTCCTCGGGGACACCCTGTTTGAGATTTGGGTGTCTAGGGACACCTTTGGAGGCAAAATACACCCCCCAAGGTGTCAAATTTTTTCCTGCTAGTACCTACTGGTTGCTCCCTCGACACTCCAGGTAGGCCTGGACCCTTGACTAGGTGACCATTGGGCTGCAGTTTAGATCATGAGTTCCTCGAAAGCAACATGAGATTTTGTACTTTGTCTAAAATCTCCATAGAATTAGTAAACTCCTTCACCTCGAAAATGCAAGATGTTCCCAATTTCAGGGAACTGTAACTGGACTCCAATCTTTTTCCTAGTAATGAAACCCTCCAACTCAGAGTCGAGGCCGTCCGTTGCTCCATGGTTGCAATTGACCGAATGCAAGGTTGGAAGTACAACAAGAAAAAAGGTTGCAATGGCAACCACCTATACACTCTGGTTCCAGAGCTCTAGTTGAGCAATGGAAATGATTGAGGCTCGAGAGAGTTGCTTTGTGGGGGTGGTGGTTCAATTTAGGGTTGCGAGAATGGGCTATTTGCAGAGAATGGGCCGTGGAATGGGCCAAAGTAATTGTTGTGTTGATACAAAGATTTATAGGCAATCTCTTTATACAAGTGGGATGATGGTAGATAAAACAAATCACATGGGATATATAAATAAAGATTAGTAGAAGTTCAACCACTCATACCTATGGTTAAATCAAAAGCAAGAATTGTGTTCAATATAGAACTGTAAACCTCATTTAAGAATAGTAAAATAATTTTTTTTTTTAATTTTGATCTAAAAAAATTAGGAAATAAATTTAACTTTTATCTTTATAAATCTCTTTGATATTTCAAGCCCTCAATCAAAAGTTATGAAAAAAATTCAAAAAAGAGTTGGAAGGGACATTTTCTTTGACATTTTGAAACATCCTTTTTGAATTTTGTTCATAACTTTTTTTAGAGGCTCAAAATCACAAAAAAAAATTTAGGACGGAATTTAATTTGAATTCTCAACTTTTCTTAGTTCAAAGTTTCTTGAAAAAAGTTATTCTTCTATGCCTAAATGAGGTTTAAAGTTTGCATTGAGCACAATTTCTTCTGTTTTGACAATGAGTGGTCAAGCTCTCATCTTCAAATTGTTCCATACCCTTTGAGGATTTGTGATGGACAATGGATTTCATTAGAAAAACAATCTCTCCACTCCCAATAATGCAAACATTTGTTGACATTGAGTTTTGTCATTAAAAGAGACTCAGGACTTCTATGGCCATATTCGTTAAAATGAGACAAAATGGTCATTTTGAGACTTCAACCCTAAAACAATTATAGTGATTTTATCCTCAAGTTGAAGATAAAATTGAGAGTACACTTTGTCTCATTTTAACGAATATGGCTATGGTTGTAAATTCTTAGACTATTAGGAATTTAGGAACTACACAACAACAACTTGACATGGCTGAGAGACTACCACATTAGAAGAACTTATTCATTTATTTTAAATAATTAATTTTTTAATATTAAAAAAACTAATTATATATTTTTAATTATTTAAATAATTTAACTACAATACTATTCATTGCAGGCAAGGGAACAAGGTTGAAATGGCCCTTCCAATCTTCAAAACACTTCTAATGTGAAATCTTTTCAAGGGTTTGAATTTCTTTTTACTATTTGTTTTCCTTCAATTTGGCAAGATGACTTGTATATTGAAAATTTGATTATTTTTTGCCAAGTGTGACTTTTGGCTACGGTAATCAGATGTACACGGGACATGAGACAGTTGAAGAAAGTAGAATTCACATGAGAATTGAACCTAGATAAGAAATAATTATAGTAATTTCAAACCTAAGCTCCCGTAAAAAAAAATATTTCTTTCTTATACAAAGTTTATCATTTAACACAATGACAAAATTCTTATGTGGAGTTTATCATTTAACATATGGAGTTTGCAGACACTAGGTGGGAATGGGCCTTAAGACTGATAATGCTCACTACTTGCCCTATATAAATTTTCAACATGGTGGGTATGAAGTAGAAATTTATTGGTTTGGCAGTGTTATGGACGACAAGGAGAACAAGACAAGATAAAGTCTCTCAAATAAGATTGCTATTATAATCAAGAGAAGTACAAGGCTAAAGCAAGAAAATAACACTCAAGAGATGTGTTGTCAAGATTGAGGACTACCTTAGTTTCGACTCCTTATATATTATTATTTTAAAAGTTCTTCTAAAACTCTATGGAAGCCCCTAGGCTTCCATAGAAGCTTCTAGAACTCTATAAAAGCACCTAGACTTCTATGGAAACCTCTAAAAGACTATAGAAGCTTTTGGAAGACTATAGAAGCTTTTGGAAGTCTGTGGAAGCTTTTGGAAGTCTGTGGAAGCTTTTGGAAGTCTGTGGAAGCTTTTGGAAGTCTGTGGAAGCTTTTAGAAGTCTGTGGAAGCTTTTAGAAAAGTATAGAAGTTTCTAAAAGATTGTGGAAACTCCCAAAAGACTAAAGAAGTTTCTAAAATATTATAGAAGTTTCTAGAAGATATTAATAATTTCTACTATATTCTTGGATGTCCGTGACATCACCTTCCCTTCGAGCGACGAGTTCTAAGAGGAGTGTAAGTAACTTGTACTTTACATCTATAAGAAATCAAAAATACAATGAAGAGTATTTGCAACATAAGTTGAGCGTTGATTTTTTAGCAAAAATTGGACATGACCATTCAACCATTGATTGTGACCCTGACTTTCTTCCACGGGACGAAATCCAAGATACTGTTCTATATTGGGACCTTTGAAACTGCTTTAGAAGGTTACTTTTGGACCATTAGATTCAAGATTTTCAACCTACAATAGAATCACCAGAGCTCGAGTGTCGGGTTGAAGATGACCATACTATGGTTGATCAATTCAAGTCCATTTACGTTGTTTTAACGATCTGCCTTCATTTTGAGATTGTGGTACTAAAGGAGCTAAAGGTTGCAAAGGTTGATTTGGTAATTGTAACATAGAAAGTTCAAGCTCAGGTTCGAGTTCAAGCTTAGATTCTAAAAAGTCTTTACAAACCCTTCAATTAGACATATTGGAGATGCTATGGTTGTTGAGTATGAACTATTGAAGTTTTGGAATGAATGTCTCCATATTGACTCTCTTGTCTTTATATCAAGCCTCAAAAGAGAAAGCTTTTTAGAGAAGCTACTGGTTAGTTAAACCACGATTTATCAAGATAGATTTGATGGAACTCATGTACTTTTTGCGGCACATTGACTAAATTTGTTGCTGTTTTTCACGTTCTTTCATTAATATCGTAGCCATGCCAATGTACAAAATACTCTAATTTGCCACGCCGACGTCATGAATCAAACACTTTTTCCACCTCATATTGTACATGGTTGTCAATTTCAATGAAAGGCGATGGCGGTTGAATTTGTTCGGATAAATTTGACTCTTTATATGGCTCAAGAAGAGAAATACGAAAAATTGGATGTACTTTCATAGCTACTGGAAGTTCCAAACAGTAAGCAACATGATTGATTTGTTTGACTATAGGAAATGGTCCTAGTCGCCAATAATCCACTTTGTCGCATGGTCAAGTGGTCTTGATATTGCATCAAAGAAGCCAAACCTTGTTACCAACTTGAAATGGAGGCAATTCCTTGTGCAATGCATGTGTTGATGTTTTATAACATTCTTGAGCTTCTTGAAGATGGAGTTTCAGTACATCTTGAAATTTTAATAACCTCAAAGTAAAATTTTGGACTGCTGGATTGTCCATCTATAAAACATTGAGTAATCAAATTTGGAATGATATCCATAGTTGGCGTAGAATGACATTTGACGAGTAGAAGTATAGACGGTATTGTTGTACGTAAATTCTGCCAAGGTCAAGTGTGAAGTCCAATCATCTTGTTGATAGTTGATGGAGCAATGTAAATACTGTTTTAGCATCTAATTTATACGTTCTATCTGTCTATCACTTTGAAGATAAAAGACAGAAAAAAAATTAATATCCACCTTCAAGGTTTTAAAAAAAGATTTCCAAAATTTGGAGACAAATTGTGGTCCTTGATCGGATACGATATCATTGGATAAGCCATGATATTGATAGATAGTGTCAAAAAATAACCTTGCTATTTCTTTACTAGTGATTGTTTTTTAACATGAAGAAAAGTAAGCCATCTTCGTAAGACGATCCACAATTACACAGATGGAATCAAAAGATGCTGATGAAAGTAAATCTATAATAAAGTTCATGAAAATTGAAGACCATGGTCGCTTTGAAATCGATAACAGTTAGAGAAGTCCATGCAATTGATGTCTTGAATTTTTAGATCTTGAATATGTATCATATGAAAATATAAAGTGTTTAACAGCCTTCCACATTTGGGACTACTAGAAATCTCGAGACATGAGCTCCAACGTCTTGTTGAATCCAAAGTGTCCAGCAATAGAAAAATCGTGTTGAGTTTGAAGAACTTGAAGACGTAAAGGACCTTCTAGAATATATAAACGTCTTTCAAAATACAAGAGGTTGTATGATAACTTGAAGTTATCATCACCACAATGAGAGCATTGCTTGATATTAAAAACTAAAGGATCTGCCTTTAATGTTGTACAAACTTGATCAAGAAATGAGGAATCAACTAGTAGTGTCATAGTTGTTGCACAAAGCTTGAATTGTTGAAGTTTAAGAAGAATTGTTTGTTATTGATCGTATGCCACTTCTTCTTCTTTTGATACGAAGTATGATCTCCGAGACAAAATATCTTATAGTCCTTGTTGTTTTTCGGGACGATACGTAGTGATGAAGTTGAAACGAGATAATGACATGTACCAACAGGCTTTACGTCGATATGAAATACTCAAAATTATCGTAATTGTTCTCGGCAGTTAAGAATTTTCTTGAATAAAATGCTACTAGGTGAAGTTTTTTTTTCTTCTCTTCTTTAAAAGAGTACTACTCCCAATGCAAAGTATGAGGCGTCCGTTTCCATATAAAACGATTTGAAAAAGTCTGGATGGATTAGAATTGAGACTGTTATAAACGCGATTTTCAACAGTTTAAATGCTTTCTCCGCTTCAAGACCCCAATCGAGCTTGTCCTTGCATATTAGCTGAGTCAATAGAGTTGCTATCTGAGAATAGTTTTTGATGAAGATCCGATAGAAGTTTGCAAATTCAAGAAACCATTGTATATCATGCACTATTTGAGAAGTTTCCCATTCTATGATAGTTTAAATCTTCTTTGGATACATCAATAATCCTTCATTGGAGATGATGTATCCGAGAAACTCCACTTGAGGTTGATGGAATACACATTTATCCAATTTGGCATATAATCCAACATTTTGTAGCTTTTATAATACAAGCTTCACGTGTTGTTCGTGCTCTTTAATATTCTTGGAATAAATAAGGATGTCATCGAGATAACATACAACAGATTGATCCAAGAACTCGCGAAAAATATCGTTCATGAGATCTTTAAAGATAACTGGTGCATTTGTAAGCCCAAATCTTGTTCGGAATGCCGTCTTCCATTCATCTCCAATTTTGATACACACCAAGTTATATGCTCCACAAAAATCGATCTTGGTGTAGATTCTGGCTTGACCAAGTTGATCAAGAAGTCCAGATATCAATGACAACGGGTACCAATTTTTCACTGTTATCTTGTTCAAGCCACGATAGTCTATACACATTCGTAAGGAGTCATTTTTTTTCCACAAAGAGTATTGGCGTTCCTGTTGGAGATTTAGAATGCCAAATAAAGTTTTTTGTCAGATTTTCGTCAATATATTTTCTTAACGTCAAGAGTTCATTTTGTAATAAATTATAAATTAGGCCAAATGATGATTGAGCTTTGTCTTTAAGATCAATGGCGCAATCTTATAGTCGGTGTACTAGCAAGATGTCTGCATTCTTCTT
The DNA here is from genome assembly GCA_950106755.1 of Climacium dendroides. Taxonomy (NCBI): domain Eukaryota; kingdom Viridiplantae; phylum Streptophyta; class Bryopsida; order Hypnales; family Climaciaceae; genus Climacium; species Climacium dendroides. Next base: position 33,746,344 of record OX467082.1, on the reverse strand, counting down.
TTCAAATACGTTGCTGAATTTTTTATATTGAATTGGAATATTCGACAAAGTATTGTCTTTTTTACACATTAGAGTTGCGTAGATAATATAAGAATCACCATTTTTTGTTGCTTTCATGAAGGCTTTAGCTCCAACAAATATGGGCTTGGTGCCTGAGGGTGTTAGAGAAGATTTCGATGTAGAAACTTCTGATATAAATGATAGGCTTTGTGACTTCCAATCTATAACTCGATTATATTTTTCGAGCTATGATAGTCCTAAGACCATAGAATTGGACAAAGTTTTGATCACATTGAATGTAATTGTATTTTTATGTCTTGCAAATGAAACCTCTAGTGGCTTGGTTTCATGTGTAATATCTCCTAATGATAAAGCTTGACCATCAATAGCCTCTACATGTACAGAAATTGGTTCCTTGACGAGTGGAATCTTGTGAATTTTTGTAAATTCCTCATCTACGAAACAAGCTGAGGCATCTAAATCCAAAAAGGCCTGAATTTGAAGTTTTTCTTGAGACCCAAACATATGAGTATAATAAAGCACTAAGAAGGTTGAGAAGAAAGATGAGGACCTAAGTTTGTCTATACAACAAAAGGCTCAAGCCGCATGGTCCTTATTATGGCTGAGCATCCTTGTTTTCCGACACTTGTATATTTCTTGTCTTTAGAGGTTGTTGTTTATGCTTTTTGTGGCAATTGAACGCTTTGTGGCCAGCTTCTCCACAATATAGACATAAGCCTTCATCAAGACGTTTCTTGTTTTGTGTAGTAAGTGGTCCAAATTGTACTACATTAATTTGCATGTCTTCTAGTCTTAGAGAAGGTGTGCTTGTCACATGTGCCACTTTAGCTATTGGTGCCTGAAGTGTTAGTGTAATCCAAGACCGACGATCTTGACGCCTTTGGAATAATCGATTGTCGCATTTCATGGCTTGATTTATTGCTTCATTTAATGTTTGAGGATCAGGAAACGATAGCACTAAGTCATTTATATTGTTTCATAAGCCCCACTAAAATTGACTCATAAGTGCTTCTTTGCCCCAATTGATATCACAAAGAAGTTGTCAAAATTGAATGCATATAATGAAACTTTGCGTGATCCTTGTCATAAAATACGAATCTTGGTTGTTGCCCAACGGTTCTTACCGTGTTCTTCAAATGCTTCAGTAAATGCTGCTAAAAATGTGTCGAAGTTGCTTAGAATAGGAGACCTTCCTTTGAAAAGTGGTGCAAATCAAGACAAGGCTTGTTCAGTAAATAGAGTTCCAACTAAATCCACTCGTGATTCATCCATAGAGTACCGTTGAGGTTGAAAAGCAATGATGAGTTGGACTTGATTTATGAATCCTCGAAATTTTGAATGGGAACCGTCAAACCTTTCAAGAAGACTAATTCTTGGCTCTTTTACTACCGACATACTTGAATCGTAGCCTTGAGTAGGTAACTCCATTGTTGAAGTCGAAGTAGTTGAAATAGGTCGAGTCGTTTCTACTACTCGTTGGCTAACATTGACTTTTGAAGCAAAATCTTCAAGAACATTTGTCCTCATAAATAAAGAGTCAATAGCCTTCAATATGAGGTCTAACTTCAACTCTATTGTATTTGTATCTTCATTTCCTGACATCTTTGTTCACTTGACAAAAACTACTAATTCAACTGATAAAACCAATTTAGAAATGGGTAATCCACGATCTCTAAATATTAAAGTTTTTTTTTCAAGAAGGGCGGTAAACCACTCACAATCAAGAAAAAATTATGTCAAGAAAAAATAATACTAGTTTAGAAGAGGGTAATCCGCAACCCCTAAATACTTCAGAATTTTCAAGAAGAGGGATAATCCTCACTCTATCAAGAAAAACCAAGCTCTAGTATTAATTTTACCCTTGGTTGTATAAAAAAACAAGAACTTTGAACAAAACTAACACTCATCCGTTTGCTAGAACAAGAAATCTAGAGAAAACTTTGCAAGCAAAGTTTTGAAAGTAGTCTCGACAAACTGTTACGGACAACAAGGAGAACAAGACAAGATAAATCTCTCAAACAAGATTGCTATTATAATCAAGAGAAGTACAAGGCTAAAGCTTGAAGTAAAAAAATAACACTCAAGAAATGTATTGTCAAGACTGAAGATTACCTCAGTCTCAACTTCTTATATACTATTATCTAAGAGATTCTTCCAGAACTCTGGAAGCTCCCAGGCTTCTATGGAAGCTTCTAAAACTCTATAAAAGCACCTAGACTTCTATGGAAACCTCCAAAAGACTATGGAAGCTTCTAGAAGAGTTTAGAAGTTTCTAGAAAAGTTTAGAAGTTTCTAGAAGATTCTAAAAACTTCCAAAAGACCAAAGAAGTTTCTAGAATACTCTAAAAACTTCCAAAAGACCAGAGAAGTTTCTAGAATACTATAGAAGTTTCTAAAAGATGCTAATAATTTCTACTCTGTTCTTGGATGTCCGTGACAGACAATGAGAAATTTGAGAGAAATCTCTCATATTACCAATTGGTATTAATTTAGTAACTACAGATCCACCTAACATAATTTAAATGCACAAGATTTTTGCCATTGTGGCTTGTTTTGATTAGTAAAGCAATCAAAAAATTCAAATGACTCAACTCTCCCACATTGACATTATGTCTAGTAATTGCAAAGTACGCCAAGTCATCAAGAATAAACGCTAGTTAGTACCAATCCTTGCCACCTTCAACTGAATAGGTCCTAACTAACAATTATTCTTGATAACTTGACTTAATTTGCAATTATCTAGTCTTTAAAGGATGCTCACCTATAAATATATTTTAATCCCTTTAATGATTACATCTAAGTCCATAGGAAGAAAATGTTTAATCCACAAATCACCTTTTAGTGTATTTTAGCCATTTCTTGCCATTTATTCTTGATGTGAATTTTAGCCATAAAAATGATATTTTTGAATCTATATCCAATCAATTAAATAAAACTTATCAAATGTAGTTTCTATTCTAATTGGAAATTGTGAAAAATTTATAAATTTCAATATTTTATAGCAATATGAACTTTGGGCGTATAACCATGGTTTATTGATTATATAATTTTAGAGTGATATAATAAATTTGATATATCATGATTTTGTACACAATAAATACATCTATGGTGAAAATTTTAGATTTTTTGAGAATATTCTTTCTTCATTTTTTCTAACTTAAGAAGTTTGTAGTAATTCCAAATGTTCCTGAAAAAATTCGAAAATTTTATGACTTGTACTAGTCTAAGAGGCAATATGCAATGTGAAGTAGTTCAATTGCTTAAAAACCTAATTATAAAAATTTAACTTTTAATTCATTGAAAGTAATGAAGTCAACAACCACCTCACATAGCTTTGATAACATCCCCAATACAAACTGAGTTTCAATTTGTTCAAGAAGATCTTTATATACATACGGGGTGGTAGGAGGTAGAACAACCCATGTGGGACATGTAAATTAGAATTCGTAAGAGCTCAATTGCTCATAGATAAGTCAAAAGTAGGAATTGTGTTTGAAGTAAAATTTCAAACCTCTTTTAGGCATACTAGAATAAATTTTTTCAGAAAACTATAAACTACGAAAAGTTGGGAAATGAAGATGAATTTCATCTTCAAAACTCTGTTTAAGATTTTGAGCCTCCAATCAAAAAAATATGTTTGAAAATTTCAAAAACAATTCCCTTCCAAAGCCTCTCAAAATTTAGTACCAAGGTAATTAAAATAACCCTTCATTTGATTGCACACTAACAATAAAAAAAATAGGACAAGGCACATTAGAAGCGGAGGTTAATGTACACTACTAAATGGATTTAAATGTACTAAAATAAACAAAATAAGATTTTAGATTACTTCATTTATTATAAAACTACTAGATGGTTTATCATTTTACACATGATATTTTTAATTGTGTAATGGGTGTATCTGCCTAGATTAAAAAAATTAATAATCATTTTTCTTGAAAAAAATTTAGAAAAAAAAACGTCTTTGAAGAATTAAATCTTATTGCATTATTATAGGATGTTCTTATAGACCTACACTTAAGAACTATATTGAAGTCTTCTAAAAATCTTGCATGTTCTATTTATTCCAATTTCTAATAGTTTGTCTAATAATTTTTTTAAATTAATAAACTCTATCATTGTCAAGAAACAACAGAAATTTGTTGAAATCAACAGATTTTTGTCAGATTTTGACCAGATCAACGCGACCAAAACAACAGAAAAATGAAATTTTCTAGTAGTGCAAATATTTTGGGGTACCATCATCTACTTTATACAAGAACTAATGTGTACATACTCAATACCAACTAATTCACAATTGCACTTTCATATTTGGGTTGAAAGCATTCTAAAACCCAAATGTATTCAATTGGAACAAGAGGGTAAAATTCTAAAATGGATGGTGATGGCACAATGGGTATGTCCACCTTAACTAGGCTTAACTTTTAAAGGACATTTGAAGTCTTATGAGGGTTGCCAAAATTTTGATTTGATAATCTTAAAGAAAATTATGTAGTTTGTTTATATGAGCAATCAATTTGAGGTCTTAGGGTTGTCCAAACATGGATTTCAAAATCTTTATTAAATGGATATCATGTAGCATGTTCAAATGAACAATCAATGATGAACTTCTATGTCCCTCAAGGACATGGGCAACTTTAAAGGCACTCTTTAAAAATTTTATTGAATTTTTAAATACAAAATCTACAAGTTCAAATTAGGGATAGTCACACCTTCAACAAGCAAAGTTTGCAACAAAATGAGAAGTCGGTGAGAGAAGGGAAGACCCAATGAACAACAATTATGGATGAAGGTGTGACACTGTATTTGGTGTGTCAATACTAGAGGATGTGAAACTGTAGTAACAAAACCATAAGACTGAGGTAAAAAGATTGTAGTAACGAAATAGGTCCCAATCAAACAATAGAAGCAATGGTGAAATCAACAATGAAGGGTGAAAACTTTGCTTGTGAAAGATTTTGCCCACCTATTCTTTTACTCTAGAAGAGAATAATGAACATATAGGAGATATTGTAAATTGAGAATATTCTCTTATGAGGAACCAATGTAAAGCCAATAGGGAGCTGCAACCTCTCAATTCCTCAAAGAATGAGAGTGTAGTAAAGAAGGTGTGACTATCTTTATTATAATTCAAAACCCAAGACTTAGATTGATAAGTACATTTTTTGAAGACAAAGATGATACCAAGGAAGTTTATATGGACGTGAGTACTAGGGTAATTTTTCTGAAGAGGCTATGAAAATCCAATCCTTGGTCTTCTTTGCAAGTGAAGAAATGGGTTCAAGAAAATTTCATCAAAGATTTCTCACTCTTCCATAGCTCACTTTCACCACAACACAATGCTTTTCTGCTTTGTTACAATGAAGTATTGTCTCAGCTTTTACAGTAGTAAATGTCGTTCTCAGAGAAAATTTTCAAGTTCAGAAGAGGTTGGCATCCTTCACGAAAATTTGCTTCTCGGAGGTGTGACTACCCCTATTGTTTGTGGTATAGATTATTCCTGTCGACAAGACGTCTGCAGAATAATCAAAGTAATTTCCACCACCTAGAGTCTCTATCAATTGGGGCATGCAACCCTGTTTTCTCAGTCACTTGTTTGAAATGCGAAGAAAGATTTTCGATTCTGGGATCCTGGGCGGGGTGTAAACAATGCCAGTCCTCAAGGATGAGTAAGAGTGAAGGATCCGATGAAAGCAGCTGTCAACATCACAGTGTGCATACAATCAAAAGCACGAAAATGAACAGGATGGAAAACCTTGACTGAAAAGTCTAGAACATGAAAAAATTCACTCACAAGGTGAATGACATACAAATGATGAACAAAATGTACTAAATAAGAAGCACCTGGAACCAATGCATTCACAGCTCAACTTCGAAGTTCCACACAACTAACTGCATACACCTAGGCTGATCTATTCAACGGTGAAAAATGGAGAGAAACCGCACTTCTCAAGATACAGAAATGAGCCCACTGGTTAGTTCTGATTGCGGCTGCTCAGGTGTGGCAGGAGCCTCAGGTGCTGCTTTGGAAGGATCCGCTGCTGATTCTCCCACAGCTGGAGAATTTTCTTTTCCCTTGTCACCCTCCTTGACCTCTTCAATCTGGGCACCCTTGGCGCCCTCCTTGGCGCCCTCCTTGGCCTCTGGCTTGGGTGGTGGCGGTGGAGGAGGAATCATGTGTGCGGGGGGATTGTGCTTGAGCTTCAGAAGAACCTGCCTGACCGCCCCATGTCAGTGGCCTTACCTGGCTTCGGACCAGGAAGAGCCACAAACGTGGACTTCTTCTCCTTCTTCTCTTTCATTTGTCGGCGCTTGGGCTCTAGAGATGCTGGCAGCCTTGGGGACAAGTTCAGCCACTGCCTTCCAGTACTGCTTGCCAGCAGTTTTGTGAAAGCGCTCTTGGTCAGCATGGTAGGCCTGCCCAACCAACATCCCAGGATGAAACATTGCTCAGATCTGCTCTCCGAAAACAGCGAAAACTGCTGCAACCAAAGCATTTAACATCGACGTAAGCCGTGACGGATATCAAGGAAGAGTGAAATACCAATTCCTTGTCACGATTGGACTTCATCTGCGCCTCACGGTTGGCTTCACGCTTGGCCTTGTGCTTGTCCTTGTAGTCATCAGCATCATCAATAATCTGCTGCAGTTTCTCCTTCTCAACGCGCTCCTTCTCTTGAAGACGTTCCGCATTCTCTCTGATTTGAGAAAGCAGATCAATTTCTAGTTTCGTCTCTATCGCATTGATTACAGATACCATATCATACTTTCCATAGAACCACTGAAACTATTCCTTACACTGCGACATGCGAAAGAAAAAAAACCCACGAAAAGCAGAACAGCACATGAATCCCATGTATAATTAAAAGAGAATCACCTCTTCCATTGCCGAAGAAGATGTCCTTCCTCCTGCATCTCCTCGGGTGGGGGCAGCACTGGCCCGCCGTTAGCTCCACCAAATAAGTCCTCATCCAACTCTTTGTTGTAGCCCTCCTCTCCTTGACCAGAGGGGAATTCAGGAGCATAATCAGGAGCTGAGTACTCTCTCTGAGGAAATTCTGAGGGTGACTCGGAACCAAAACCATACATGCCAGGCATTCCGGGGGCCGACTCTTCATTCTCATAGATTGGAGCGGGGTGGTCATAACCGTGAGACGCTCCCTTGAAGTCATCAAAGCCTTCCGTGTTGTCATCAAGTCCAAAATGATCAGGCTTGAAGTCATCTGGTGCTCGAAACGAGCTGTCGAATCGAGCAGAGTCCAACCTAGAGCTGTCAAGGCTGCTGAACTCACTTAGGTCATCACCACCACCTGAGTAAGCTTCGTAGGCCTTACTTGCGATATATATCTAGGCTTCAGAAAATCCTACATACAACACAGGAATGAAGTCACGAAACGGATATACAAATATCCAACCAGTTTCACGTCACATATTGGAAGCCCAACAAGATTGGAAACCTTCTAAATAATGACGTAGTTGCCTTTGCATTCAAGTTGAGAATGTATGTTCAAATTTATAGTTACAATGGTATAGCGAATTATCTACAATGTGGTTTGCAATGCAAGGGTCTTGCTAGAAAAAACACAATGACATGAAAAGTGGTCTGTTCAATCATGCACACCCCTTCCTGTTGTACTTGGAAAACCCTAAATTGAAGGAGCCAAGAAACTGAAAACCTTCTTAAAAGAAAGACTCCACATCAAGTGGAGGCACTAGTAGCCAATCAATTAAGCAATTTTGGAGTAAGCATGAGGTGGTCAAAACTTATCCCATGTAGGGAGATAGGAAATATGGGGATTGCAAATTTTTGCTCTTTTGAAACCCAAATTTGGTACGCTTGATTGGAATTGTGAAGGAATTGAGTATTCATCACGCAAAAAGAAAAATACCAAATGATATTTTATAGTACGCAAAATTCTTTCAAATGGCAAAAGTAGAATTTCCATATCATTGTGCAAAGGCACTATAGAATCCCAATCATTCAAAGAGTTATTTTATGACACACTACTTCCTACCTTTCTTGCTCACTACTTCAAGAAATGTGTCATGATTTTATTTTATGAGTCCCAGCCTAGAAAAGGACCACAAAGAACACATTTCACACTTGAATACACGCATGACAATTGGTGGGCTTCTAAAACGCCTTTTCTTTTTCTCTTGTTCTTCTGTTTTGACAAATGGGGGACCCTAATCTGTGAGAGGCAAGGGTGTCCTATTTAAATTAGGGTTATGTGGGGCGAGGGCAAAGGGTTAGGAAGGATTGACCCCTTATTGCCCCGTGTTTTAACCCTGGAGAAAACACTGAAATTTTTTATTTGCCGCCCATCACAAAATTTGGAAATTTTGAATTCATATTTGCAATCAGAGGTCCTAAATTAGGGCATATATGTGAAGAAATTCAAAATTGACGCAGCACAAAATAGGTGGCAATTTTTACATTTACCCTTGAATGGGGCAATAACGGGGCCAATCCTCCCTGGCTGGAGGCAAAGGCCCTATTATATGACGTAGTCCTGAACGGAACCTTCGGCTAATAGTTTTTGTTTTCTTTTCGGGCCAATGGATAAGGTAGAGGTCCTCTCTTGACCGATTTGAACCACGTACAAGTTGACAATAATTTCCATGTCCGGGCTTGGGCAAACTTCAGTAGATTTGTAAGCTAGTCGGTCCATAAGTCGACCATTTAAGCACTGGAACTGAATTTTGGTCATGTGAAACTTCTCAGAATATTTTTCAGTAAATTTTCCTTGAAAGACAAGAGGAATTGGCATCTAACCCAAGTTGTTTCATATTTTTTGGATCATTTTTGAATTAGTTATGAATTTTCAAACAAGAAGTGTCGTAGGTCCCTATTTATGATCCTAGGTCTTTCATGAAGTGTTCGCTGCAACTTCTAAAGAGAAATGAGAAAAGCAAGGAGAATGATTGGCTCTTGCAATAATGAATAATATTTTTCTCAATTTTCACAATGACTATGGAGGTCAATTTAAGAACCACCTCCAATCCATTCCAATGCCATTTATAGGGCCAAGGCGGTTCAAAATGCCCGAGTGGAGTTTGAGCCTCCTACCTTACACCAAAACCGATACATTTCAAAAAAGATCCATACTTTTCACAAGTAGTAAAATTTGTCTAAATTATGTTTAATCTCCTTTTTTCATAATTAAAAAACATCAAACTGAGTTTTATATGATCTTTTAAAGAATTTTTTTTACAAAAGTCATAATTGAATTATACAAATGCATAAAATAGTAGAGTGAAATTTTTAGGAAAAATAGAGATAATAGGGACAAATGTTCATTATGATGTAATAGTGGAGTACTCCTAGAGCTCATACCGAGTTAGAGAAATCCGATGAAAAAGTTCAAAAGTGGTGAATTTTGAGCTCTCAAGATGCTATTTTCAAAGTGGCAAAAAAATTTACAACTTAAAAAATCCTACAAAAAAAAATTCAAATGGAGTAGAAAGTAGGTTATTGGAGCTACATTTTCTTAGTTCAACTTTAAAACATTTAAAATTTAGGTTTTGACTTTTAAAATGTCTATGGGGCTTGCATTGTCCTTTATCCCCTCAATGTTCATGGTCTTTCCTGAGCTTCTTGGAATTTGCTTTAAATTGAAAAAAAAGCCAACATTTTGATAAATGTTATCAATTTTTTGAATTATGACATAAGAAGAATTTTGAGGTCCTCATAAGGCTAGCTTTGAGAGCAGTTTGTAGGCACATGGAGGCCTAGAAAGATGAAAGATCCTTGTAACTACCATTAGTATCATACAACACTCCCTAGCCAAATTTTCAAAATTAACCTTATCACAATGCTTGAGTTGATGCTATTTACAAAGATGGTTTTACTTTACCATGTAGTGAAAGAGCTTGATGCATGCACTCCTTTAGCTAGTCCCACTAAAAATCTCCAAATCAGATATAGTGCATGTACAACTCTGAAAGAACATCATGTTCCATGCTCCTTCGTCGATGATGGTGTCCAAGGGTTGAATTTGGTGAGAAATCTTGCACTATGCTCGGTGCACCTTGTTGTTGCGATGTAGGACTGGAATTTGTTGAACGTCTTAACACTTATAGTTGAAGACGCTTCAAGCAATGTGGGGATCTCAAAACCGGTTGAATGATTGGCGAGGACCATCGTGGCATCGGAGCGACAAGCTCATCAGACCTTAAACTTCCTTCCAATCCACTCCGACTATGGAATTGCCATGACCATATACTCTCCTTCTACAGCGACCTCGCCCATGTCCCCTTTCTACACTCTATTGGGGAGTCGACTCCAACGCCCATTCTGTTGAGCCCCGTTTTCTTAGTACATGGGCGTCACCTTCGCCCTTGCCCTTGATGTGGAATTGTTGTACCTTGGTCTGCAAGTTCCTTCGGGCCTGGTGGCTTGTCTTCACTATCTTCATCCAAATTTGGTGTTGCATTCAAGTCAATTGTTAGCGCCATTTGATTCAAGTCAAAATTGAGGACATGGGGATTTATACCCCTACCACGCCCTCCATTGCCCACCCGTCTCTGATTCCCCCTACTCTCGCCCCATGACTGTTCCCACGGCCTCGTCCCCGATTGCAGGGGGCATTAAGCTGAATCTAGCCAAGCAAGGCGTTCAGCCTCCCAATCTAGTCTTGGGTCTTCGCCGATAGTGTGTAGTTGTTGTTGCCCACCTTGACCTGCGTAAGGGGCACTTGATCTCTGTCGCTCGCCATAGTTGTGTGCACTTTGCGGACGCTTCACCTTCGTAGCCCCTCCTCTACCACGGCCATTGAATTTGTTGTTGCCATCATCTTGTTTTTTACTTGGCTACCATTTGGATCTGATGAAGTCATTTACTTCGGGCGGTAATCTATTTGGATGTTCTTTGGAAATCCTCTCTTGCACACCAAGAGCTCTAAAACATTGTTTCCAAAAAAGGTAGCGCCAATTTTCTTTGATTGGCTTTGTAGACCAATAGTGGTTTGCCAATGGCTCTACAAGACCTAGTAGGAAGTCCTCCTCCAAACAGTAATGGACCTGATCAGCAATGGCGTTGTACCTCGCCACAGCCCATGCTGCCAATTGTGCCTCACAAATTGCTAATTTTTCCTTAGTTGCCCTCACAACCCCCAATTTGCGTTCCTCCTTTGGAATAGGGCCATCGGAAACTGCAAGACCTCTGCCATCGCTGCCACTTGTTCACAATTTTGTAGCTAGAGAGCACCACCACACAAATCAATGAACCCCCTAGTCGCTACTTCATGGTTGAAAACACTCTGCAATGAGTGAAACAAATTATGTACTCGCTAAATCAAACTACATTGTATATGAGCTCGTTGTGGGAGCAAGCAACGAACCAAAAAAGAGTAATAAAAACCAAAGTACAACCCCACTCCACAAAATGGAATTCAATTTGTTCTCACCACTTCGTGTACTCTGATCGCAATGTACCAGTATCCAAAAGGGATGCACGGACATAAATTTCGAAAGCTATAAAACCCTCGAGGGGGTCACTTAGAGTGTCCATTAAAAACCATGTGCAAACAAAACTTTGGACCCCCAATATACTTTTTGAATTTTAAATAAAATGAAATAAAAAAATATGAATAGATTTTTCTAATTAGAAAGTTTATGTTTTGAAATATTTTTATTTTTATTTGTTAATAATAATTAGTTATAAATTCTTGAAGTAAAAAGATACACTATAAAACTGAAAAATAACTTAAACACCCCTATATTATATAAGAAAAAATTGTCTAAAAAATGAACAAAAAATTCCTCAAAATAACTCTCTATTGAAAGCTCATCTTGAGTTGAATATTGATGCAATGGTCATCTAATTGTGTTCTTTGAAAATATTTGAGTTAAAAAAATATGCCATTTTAGTGCATTTTTAACCTCTTCTAAAAATCATTCCATAGTTTATTTGAGTTTAAATTTTGGGAGTAAAATCCTATAGTCATTAGTAAACAATGCTCAAACTTTGAAGTTAAAATTATAGTTTATTAGAAACCACTTGTTCGCAAGTAGTTTGTTGTAGTAGAACTAAGTGCACCCCCAAAGATAAAACCCTAATCCAATTGGAACTTTCATGTGTTTACAATGACAGGGTGGATGACTATGCATAAACCCTGAGCACGCAAATTAGGGCCAACTACCAACAACCAGCTTCAAGCAGTGCCCCTGGTCACCCTTGGAAGGTGACAATAAAATCGCGCATATGAGGTCCAACGGGGGCATGAGGGACCCTAGGTGAAGGCCAAAAAGGGGGGGGTTGGAGATCAGGATCCCTCATCGGGCAACACTGGATTCTTATAAGGCCAAATGACCAAACGACACTTTTTTCCACTTTCGTAACTCAACAGAGACTTAACTGCAGTAAACTTAGTGTCCCCAACATGCAAGTTATCATCTCTCTCTTTTGTCCTTGGCTTACAACACAAGGTTGTTTTCCGGTAATGTGAGTTTAGTATTGCAAGCTTAGTGACATTTAGGTATTACAATACTTGCATTATAGAGCCTACACTGAGAAGGTTAATGGAGTTATTGATGTATGAGGGTTTAGGGGATACTTCCCAAGGGTCTAGGGAGAGAAGTTCCCGTGGTACTGGGAGTCATAGGAAGGAGTGGATAGAAGACACTATAAAATTTCTTGTGAATATATATGAAGAGAAGTACTCGGGATATAATAGGAAGCCTTTTAAAAAGGCTAACTGGGAATCATTTTGTAGCAAATTGAATGCCCAATTTTCAAATGAGCCACAACAAATTTGGCAGTAGGCGTGGGACAAGTGGATGAGCATGAGATCAAAGTATCAGGAGGAGAAGGTGAAGCAACAAGAAATGGGAGCGCCTCCTTCGACTTGGACTCCATGGTATGAAATTTTTGATAACATTTTTGGTGGCACTACTAAAATTAACGGTGTCCCTAAAGGCGTAGATCAAGGAATGCGGATGCAACATAGTAAGACTATACATGTGAGTGACGAGGAAGAGGTCACTATGCATGGAACTCCTCCTCTTGCCCCCACTGCTGCTGCTTCTTCTCAGTCACCTCCCACAAAGGCTGTCAATCAACCAAGGGTTGAAGAACATATTAATAAAAGTATAGGAAAGAGGAAGAGAAAGTTGTCCACTACAGATGACTCCATTGCAGTTACAATTTTTAATTTCTCCAAGGGAATTTTAGAAGTTGAGAAGATGAAATTAGAGATCACTGAGAAAATGATTGATAGTGAGAAAGAGAGTAGGGAAAGGTTTTTAGAAAGTGAGACAAAACAAAGAAATGGTCATATAAGGGCAACTACAAATGGCATCATTATTCGTAGAGGCACTAAAGAGCAAGGAGCCTTCAAGTTCTTCTAAGTAATTATAGAATCTTTTGTGTACCCTACTAATAGGGTACAAAGCATTGGAATTTTTTTTCCAATCTTGTGTGGAATTTGGTTTGATTTGATTTGAGTTTGGTTTGATTTGTTCCAAATTCCATTACAATCAATAGATTTTTTTTAACTATATTGTATTATGTCCTTCCATACATGCATTTCAATTTTAAATTAGAAAAAATAGAAATGAAATATGACTTTATTCATTCATCATTTGGGTTTTCAACAACCCATTGTTGAAATAATTTTTGCCTAAGGATTTCTTCTTTCCATTTTGCATTTTTCCCATTTCTATGCACGGGTAATCTTTTAGCTCCAAATCCTACAAGCGGATCTCTTCACAAATGAGTCTCGTGGCTGGTTCAACATCTCACAATAGTTGTGTAACCAACAATAAGCTATTATAATCCTAGCAGCTCTATCAACTCTAGAATTCAAAGATTTTAAAATTCTCCATCTATTCTTTAATGTGACAAATGCTTGCGCAATGACAACTCCTCTGGAATTCATAGAGTTGTCAAATCTTTTTTTTTATAAGTCATTGGGCGCCTTCCAATTCTTCATCAAATACGTGCGAATGGGATATGCAGCATTTCCAATCAAATAAGGAGTACAATTGACTCCTCCAATAGAAACCACTGGTTGTTGCAAAATCTCTCGTTTCCTCAAACCCTTATACAAACTCGACACTTTGAATTGGCCTCCATCATGCACTCCTCCAGGTTGGCCAGCACACACATTCCAAAAAATCTTATTGGAATCACAAACAACTTGTAGGACTATAGAGTTGAATTTTTCCTATTGTAAAAATCATTTGCAACTGAAGTAACTGTCTTACTAGGATTCTCAGCTAATGGTATGTGCGTCCCATCAATTGCTCCACATATGTTAGGTAACCCTGTGATTTCTACAAAATCTGAGATGATTCTATCAAGGCAATCACCACTTAGAATGCTAATGTATCAGCCAAATAATTTGTCTCCATCAATTAATATGTCACAGACTATGTCTACATATTTTCTAATGGTTGAAGCTGTGACCATGTGTTAATCTATGAAGTACACAAGCTACAATTTTTTAAGCTCCATTTGTGGCCTTACTTGGTTCACAGCCTGACTTTTTAAGAAAGGAGTCAAAATGCTCACTAAATTTTCAAAAGCAGCGGAAGTCATCCTATAAAAAAAATTGCATTTTATTGTGATGCATTATGTCATTTGTTCTCCATACTACCCTTTCTACATAGTTCCAATGTGTGGATTGCCTAGATTCTACCCACCAAAGTCGAGGAGCATTGCGTTTCTTCTGAGAGGTGAGCAAAAACAACAATTGAAGGAAATGAACCCCTAGTGAAGTTCCACCACAAAAATCTAGAACCTTTGGAGCTCTTGATTTGTAGCTAAAAGACTTATTCATTGCTCTTGGTTGTGAGTTCAAGGCACTATTTATTACCATAGAAAGCATTATCCATATGACCAAAACTTGAATAACAAAAGGATGATCCATTTTGTCTTACAAAGGTCTCCCAAAAAACTTGTCTCACTAAAACCTTAAACTATCAAGCCCCCAAAAGCTTATTGTAAATTGAAATGGAAGTCCCAAATATAAAATAACGCTAAATAATATTGTCGATTTTGATACCAACACAAATGGATTTTTTGTATATAATTTAGGTTGACAAATAGTAGACATACTAATTTTTTAATGTAATTTCCATTAAAATGAGAGTGTAGTAACATACAAAGTCTCTAATTTGAACATTAGTTCAAATTTCAAGCACCAATGCTAACATTAATATACAAAAAATCTTTACTTTTTGAACACCAAGTCATGAACTTTGAAGTTGGTTGTAAAGGATGGTTCATGTCATTCAAACGGTCCGAGTTCAATTCCCATTGAATATGAATAAGCGGTTGAAGGACATGCATGACTTGGTGCTGCCTAATGACCTATGCATGCAGCTAGGAAAGTTGTAACAATCAATCAGCCCCCTATCCGAATTGTGACAATTACTTAACACAATTATCAAACACATAGTGATTATAACCACTACCCATTTTTTCCAGTTGCTTCAAATTATCAATAATATTCGTCATAGATATTATAACATAAGTGCTTCATCAAAAATAAATTAAAACATAGAAAAAAAATAAAACTCAAATGTACTTAGAAGCAATTTATTATAATTGAATAAATTTCATCCATTACACACAATATGTGGATGGGAAATACAAAATAAAGCATACCACATATACCTTTATGTACATATGGCTTCTCAATTATAGGAAGTCAAGCTCTCGTTGATGACTTCAATTTGTATAGCAGGGATCTTAATCATGCACTCCTGAGTGTCTCTCTTGATCCTCGACTTCCACGCTGTCATAAGAGCATCAGTGTGTTGCCAAACAGGAAGTTCAATTTCATCGACCTTCCAACGTAGACCTCTTTTGCTGTCCCATCCGGTGTAGAAATCTATAACATCTTGATTTCTTGATGTTGGACGGAAGTATTGAATAAGGACACAATTCGGATTTTCTGGGTTGCAGTTCGGATCAGACAATGCCCTTGCAGTCCACACCGGATGAGTGTCACCATCTGCGGGGCGAACCGTAACAAATAGCCTTCAAACAAATCTCGAGCTACCCGAAAGGATGGATTTGGACGACCACTCAACGGCCCAACGTACGAGTCATCATCCACAAACTCTTCACGCTCTTCACCTTCCTCGTTCAATTCATCCGCTCGATTTGCTACTACTCGTGAAGTTGGCCAAAAACCATCTCTCAAAACACCAAAGGTAGGTAATGGTTCCATCAACGCTGCCTTGACGCCATGCCAGTACCTCACTATGTGCTCGTAACGTCTTAGGTAATCTCCGGTGACGTCTGCATTGCATAAATTGTCCCAATATTTCACTAACCCCGACACACCTTTGACGATGTCATCTAAGCCTTTCATAGGCTTCAACGGAACAGGCAGCGGTTCACCCCGTGGCCACAAACTTCGCCCTTCAACATCTTCTTTCCATAATTTGATGCCTCTTCCGTCTTCTCCTAACCACTCTGCATCAGTGCAAAGAAGTTTGTACTTCATGACAGGGCACCCCGTTGAGTCTAGGTAGAACTTCAACTGATGTGGTTTTGTGTGTCCAACGAAGATGTCATCACCATCAATAAGTGACCCTACTATAAAACCCTTGAAATCGGGCACTTCTTCAATAAGGTGAGGGATAACGGGGATGGAATCCACATCCATGAACAACTTCATTAGTGTTGGTACTGTCGAAAAGTTGTCTTTCTTCAAATCCATGCTCCATCTTCCAAACAACGCATCTATATCATCATGTGTGTGACCCACAATCATGAAGTTCATGTACACTTCCCGGAAGATTTTGTTTGCAACAAGTAAAGACCAAAAATAGAAAACATATCTATTCTTGTTGTCTCCAGTGGCATTGTCCATCTGCACGTTCAAAATAGGTGGTAGTTGCGTGGCTGGAGCTAAAGTATTTGGCAACGGCGGTAGTGACACGTTGCACATGTCTGCACCCTCTAGCACAGCCTTAAACAAATTAGTGGACTTTGAATTTTTGAACAACTCTCGAGAAGAAGACTTTGGAACTAATTCTAAAATCTCGCAACAACTTTGCCATTGATCCAACGGTATAGTTGGAGTCATGGGAGAAGACATCCAAGCCATAATGCGCGTAGCGTACATCTACATGACCATGTGCAAGCATGCTCGTCACAGAAACTGGTAGCTTCATGAGGCCATCGAGTTCTTTACTCTTGTGAGAGAACACAGGCCAAGCGGTTTTCGAGTGATCCATTTTGTCGTGTATGATTGTAAGACATTCATGCGGAGACTTGAATGACAATTCTCGATTGATGTAATATACATCCCTATGGGCACGAGCAATGGTAAGATGCCTATCCAATCTTCTTGCCCATTTCAAAGCAGTTTGAGATCCACTGATAGCACCCTTAACAAGCTCATTTAGCTTGTCACAAGTAGCACACCGAGCAAAATTATCCCTTGGCTTCTTCACATCGAACTCTGAGAACTTTGTAGACCTTATTTTACTCAAGTTCGAAGTGGAGATCTCCTTCAACCCGAAAGCCGCATTGGAATCATTGAGTTTCTTCAATTGGTCCTTCCATTGAAATGAGGCTGGAAGAATCTTCGACACGACCTTCTCACTTGCCTTCAAACTCCGGGTGCGATGCGGCATATGATCGGCTTCCTTGTCAAGGATGCACTTTAAAGAAGCTATTGCTTGTAGGGTATGTTCTCTAGGCTTCAACAATCCTGTATTACTGTGATCCCTTGCTTCTCGATCGAGTTTTATGTATTTTGAGTAGCGATAGAATGTAGACTCAGCAACCCCCGCAATAAGCATCCATGTGCGCAAACACACATTTATGCCTTCAATTGTAACCATCTTCCTTCGATGTGCACCTTCATGAATTTGTCTGTGCACATCAGTCTTCATGAAGGCACGGTGTTTAAATGTTGAATTTCTGTACATTCTTTCTTGAAATGCCCGAATTTTCTCCCTCGGGAACGGTTGGACACAATTCTTACTGCAACACACCTTGCTAGACACCATGTTGATTGATTCTTGTGTAAGGAGGTCTTTTGCTTTGACAGCAGTTTGACGAGGCGGATTTCGGTTGGCACTTGCATAGGGCCTAGTAGATTTGGATGATGGTGGATTCAGTAGACTTGCTTGCAAACGGTTGAATTTGTCTCTTTGTTCATGATCGCGTAAACTTGCACCACGATAGTGCACGAGCTCAATAGGCCAAGCTACTAATGAGAAGACATTTTCTTCAGAAATGTCCACTTCAGAATGTGATTTTGAAATGTGCACTAATACATGAGTGTCTCCAAGAGGTCCAGTGACACCAAGTACAAGATCTGAATTCACACTATGACAAGTACCTTCTCCAACAAGAACGCCCTCTCCATTATACAAAGTAACAAACCTTGTATTCCATTTTTGTCGAGGAAACCCTTCACACTCAGGAACGCCAGCATTCATTTCTTGAAGTACCTGGAGCTCATCGTCTGATGAGTCCATGAGGTCAAATGGGACATCAATGAAGTCCATATTATCTGTAAACATAAACCACAATCCGAATAGAAAATTAATAGATGAAGAAAGACCTGTCAAATTTTTTTTAATGTAATTTATTAATTTATGTAAATGCAGTTTAGGGCGGACCTCCCTAAACTGCACAACTAGACAGACAAAGTTCTAGATCAATGAAGACCAATCTCATATAAATTAATGATTATTGTATGGCTGACAACCTTTAGCTGCTTGACAGTAGTGTGAAGTTTTCTGAACGCAGATGGCATAGACCTCATTCATTTTCTTAATCTATTAATATCAATGGTGTGGCGGTTTTAGGCGAACAGCATGACCACTTTGTCAGATTTTAGAAACTAAATAAGACATCCCCTCATATTTTCTTTCTTAAGTACTAAAATTGTGGCATTTCAATTTAGGGCGGACCTACCTAAACTGCATGAACATAGTGTGAAATATTTCAGACTGGACATCCTGAAATCCTTGAAATTTAGGGCGGACCTCCCTAAACTGCATGACCAGTAAAAACTGCGTGAGGGTTGTCGAAGTCCTTTCCAAATTGAACAAGAACCTACTTTGTTCACTGTTGTGCAAGTAATGAAACTGTTGCAATGCAATTTAGGGCGGACCGTCCTAAACTGTATGTCCGGAGTCTCCGTGTATTGAAGATATAGCAATACCTGCCTAGTTAATGCTTCTGAAACATTTAGGTTTGTTAGTATGCAGTTTAGGACGGACCGCCCTAAACTGCAATGACAGTATATATAGTGTAGTTATAAATTGTCTTTATTTGACTGGGTAAATGATGCATTGCAATTTAGGGCAGACCGACCTAAACTGCTCGTCCCACTAGTAAAACTTTCGCTTATATTGAATATAAATTAAGGCATTGATGCATTTCATTTTAGGGCGGACCGACCTAAAGTGCATATCCAAACTATTGATTTTGTGATTATTTATTAGAAACCCAGACTTATATAAGTCTTCAGAAAATATTTAGGTTTGTCAATCTGCAATTTAGGACAGACAGCCCTAAACTGCATGAATAGGGTCAAGGAAATTGGATTCAGTGTTAGTGTATTTTGTTTTAATATTCATAAAATTATTCCTGATCGCAATGTAGTTTAGGTTGGACCGACCTAAACTGCAGTTCTTACAAAAACGTAATATGCTCGACATGAAATACGAATCATGACATGGTTGACTTGCGTTTTAGGACGAACTGCCCTAAATTGCACGTCTTCAAAAACATGTAGACCAAAAAGTTTCTAAATATAGATCCGGATTTTGTGGCTACAAAGTAGGGTACCTATTCACACCGCAGAAATTGAATTCAGTATAATGACTTAAAACCGAACTTGTACTTGAAAATGTATGAGCACATTGCAAATTCCTCAATATGAAACTGAAATGTACAAGAAGAAGAACAGAACTCTGTTGAACTTGAAATCTGTTGCGTTACATGACTATGTACAAAGTACTGGAGTGCTAGAAATGACTGGACAAAGAAAATGCTTTCATCTGTTGGTTGTACGCAAAGTGCACCTTGAACTCCAGCACGCCTCGTCCAACTGTGCTGCGTTTAAAGTCTTCAAACCACAACAGAAAAAAATTACAACAATGAATAACGGAGAGCTTGAACAGGTTCACGATCACACAAGAAAAGCCAAATGAGAATGAGAACGACACTAACAATCTCAACTCGCATACACAAAGCACCCGCGCCGGGGGGAGCAAAGTTTTGGCGCGGGGGGGGAACAAAGTTTTGGCGCCGGAGGAGGGCCGCGCCAAAACAAAAAGAATTCAAATTTCAAATTTTTTTTCGAGAGATTCATTTTCCACTTTGTAGCACTTTTTCAGGCCACACGATCTTCAGGAGAAGTTCATGCAGTCTTTGATTAGAAAAATAGTCGTCCACTTGACAGTGCTTTCTTCAGATTCAAGCCTATTTCAAGTGTTTGCGGATTTGCAAAGTCAACTACTGGAATTTTTTTTCATAAATCACAGTGTTGACAAAGAAAATTTTGCGCGCGATTTTTTGTCTAACATTAATGATTTTCAGAAGTAGGTGAGACATTCTCTCCTTCCTTTTCCTTGTAACGCAACAATGCATGTGCGAAGAATGTATTGAACTTTTGTAAAGAAATTGACTTTACGTTTCAAAAATAAAATCTCTTTGTTTATGAATTTTGGTGTACAAAATGTAAACAACGCTTTAGGGTTTACGTAGGGTTTAGGGTTTAGGGTTTTCTGGGTTTGGGGTTCAAGGTCCAGTGTAAAAAATTTGGATTAAATGTTGAACATTCGAAAAAAGAGTACATACATAAACATTGAAAAAATTGGAAAAAAAAAGTTTTAACACTTGGTATGAACCAAAGCCTTACAAATGAACTTAAAAAAAATTAATTGATACTTCTTCAAATGGATTTGAGTAGTTAAAAAAATGTAAAAGTCCATGTACTTTTATGGACCGCTCATGCAACAGTCGTGGACTTCAACCTAATACCAAATAGGTACAAGCTCGAAATTCTTTCAAAGTCGACTAATCATGATTTCTTGGAATTACTCTTTTTGTTTAAAATTATAGAACATTATGAAAGACATACAATAAATCAATTAGTATCCTTGGCAAAGCCAAAAATATTATCCAAATAATTATCCATTCACTTGGAATCAAAGTTCATCATACTACTAAAATCATAAGTTCCTTTGTAATATTACAAATGCTATCATTAATATTAGGGGCTCGTGCTTACTATACTACGTATTCATTGTATCACATATTAGTAGAAATTTGATATATTTGAATAGAATGCATGATAATGATTTTGATAAGTCTTACTAATAATAATTTTAATTATTTTATTAAAATATTTCCAATCATGCATACATAGAAATCATATTTTCAAACAATGTGATATTATTAAAATACAGTAGTAGTTCACAATCACCTTTGTAATATCACTTTGTACAAAGGGGGATATTATAGAAATAATATAGTCGTTGCAATTGAAGTGATATTAAAGAGGATCAATATGGTGATATTATGAAGGTAGCAATTCCATTGCTTTTCTTGGCTTTATACTTCTTTTGCATTTCTATGATTTCGAGCTTTTGTGAGCTTTGAGCTTCTGATTTGAATTATGTATTGCTATTACCACATGATTTGAGAAATTTATTAGATTTGAATTGATTTTGGATTTCACAACAATCAAATTGTTCACAAAGTTTTTGAGATTTCCAAGTTCTTCCTTTAAATTCTTCTATTTGGGTTGCCATTGTTTGTAACAATTGAATTGAAATTTCTAATGCATTCTAATGTATGTGTATCTTTCACCATATTCATCATTGCATGTATTTCATTCATCATTTGTTAAATTCCTATTGTTTATTTTAGTATATGCTTATTTATTTAAAAAACTATATGAAGTTTTTATTAATTTTTATTGGAAGATTTATTGAAATTCTTGCTTTGCCTTCTATATAATATATAAAAATTTTAATGAAATTTTAATGGTGAATGCATAGCATAACAAGTGCCAACCGCTAGTCATACTATTAAAATCATAAGGACCTCTAGAATATCACATATTCAAACTTTATATCATACAATAATAAAATGGCTTGTGTAATATGACCTTTTCAAAATCTATATTATTAGAATAATAAAATTTCCTCTATAATATCACATTTTCAAACTTTTTAAGCTCTCTAATTCACAAAAATACAATGGTTGTTCAAAAGAATTGATATTACTATAGATTGATACAGTTACATTACAAAAGTGCCAATTTGATTGCTTAATTTTTCTTCAAACTTCATGCACATATTATATCTTTACATACAATAATTCAACATGCTTGTAAAGATTTTAATTATAAGGATGCCAATAGAATAATACAATAATAAATCAAATATTTTAATTTTTTGCTTAGCAAAACAAGCACCAAGCCACCAAGTGTGTAATATCACATTTTCAAAATTTGTGATATTATAGAAATACATTGGTCTCTGCAATGTCACATCTCTAAACTCTCCAAAATTACAAAAATATGGTCAGTGAAGAGAGGTGAAAATTACAAAAATATGAATAGATTGATATAAAAGAATTGGTATTTTATTGCTTCTTTTGGCTTCAAACTTCAATTTACTTTCATAATTTTGTGATTTTATGAGTTTTACATTTTGTAACTTGAATTTTTTTATCATTATTACCAAATGATTTGAAAAATTTGTTAGATTAAAAATTATTTAAAATCTTCTAATACAACAGAATGGTTTATGCGTAGCATAGCAAATGCCAACCACTAGTATTTTTTTGAAATTACATATGTGGAAGTGTGTTAAGTGGTCAACTTGCATTGACTCTAAGTCAAAATTGGATCTATAAAAATGAGGTCATAGATGTAAAGAACATAGAAATTTCAAAAAATCACAATGTCTACAGAACCTCATTTCAAATCCATTCCAACAAGATTTACTTAAAAAATGGTAATAGCTTGCATGTAATTGAATTTAAAAGGAATTCTAGAGTTTCCATTTCAAAAATCATAAAAAAAGAGTGGTGATAGCATTAGTGAATCTAACTATATGGATGGAATCTAAAACTCAAAATCTACAACTTCTATTTGTATAGGAATTCCAAAATATTCTTCCAAATTGTACTGTATGATGGTTTTTTCCAAATTGTCAATTTGGGAAAATACTCCAAATGTTTAGGGGTTAAGATGGAGCTATATCTTCCAAAATCTTGTTCTCCTTCACCGATGAAATCTAAAGATGTTTTCGCTACACCGATGTCGCCTTTACCTTACGATAGAGCAACACAACGAAAATTGTGTGGTGAGGATGTGCGCCCTTCCTCAGATGTGGAAATGTCGACGGTGGTATTGCTGGAAGTTTAGCAGAAGGAGGTGTTTCGTGCAACGGCCTCATTTGACATGACTTCTTGTACCCACAATTGGATGGCCCAATATACATAACAGTATAATTACCACCGACAATATGCGCTTCTTATTTCTTTTATCCGTGGGATTAGATGTTTAAGAATGTACAGAAGCTTTTCAAGCTGTCGTGATGGATTACTAGCAAGTATAGCCATGGGCCAACAATGACAAAGGCAATCGTGGAGCTCAAGAATAAATGACACGTATAGTACTTGTTCTTAGTGTACAGTCATGCATTTGTGTGCATATTACAGACAACTTAGTGCTCGAGTGAATCACACTTGTAGTTTCTACATTGTACACAGTTTAGTTTAATGAACTACATTACTAGCCTTTATAGTTTGTTGCCTAGAATATAGTGTCATTGCCCCTACTCAATCGTAGTTGGAGATGTATAGAGCAACTCATGGTGTACAAGTAAAAGGTCAATATTAAAGTTTACTTTTTAGTTGTGGTATTTGATTCCTACTTGTGATTGTTATATTTTAATTCATGTATGGTTTGTATATTCATTGAGGAATTTCCGTCTCCTTTTTTGAATGAAATTAGACTCTTATGACTCTTGTTTCGGTGCAATACTCTCATTTTAATGAATACTAGCAGTTGGCACTTGCTATACTATGCATTCATCATTAGAATTTTATTAGAATTTTTATGTATTAGATAAAATGTAGAGTAGTATGAGTATTGTATCTTAGAATAAATTTGTTTTTGGTGTATAGTATTTTTAGGTTTAAGTAATGTGCTAATTTCAAAACATGTGTACAAATTAGAAACTATAACGAAGTACATAATGATCAAAAATACTAATTTCCTAATAATTTAGTCATGGAGTTAATAAAAGCCAATCCCTATGGTTCTATTCTGATAATACAATTAACAATAGCTTATGATTTAGAATTTTGTCCGCATATATATCCTAAACTAATTTAAATTAACAACTTCAAAGTTCATTCTAGAGTACTTAATAATTGTTGTTCAAATAAAATTTCTTGTGATTTTCAACTCATTCATCAACAAAGAATGATATATATAGAAAAGGCACATATAATTGTCCACCTACAGTGCAACCATTCATCCTTCCAATTTGGTATAAATAACAAGAGCATCTATAGTATTTTGTCTTCCCATCAGTTCTTCTACATTATTTTAATTCAAAAATTTCTATAATGACAAAGGAAATGATATTAGGTATAATTTGTGGTCAAGTAACCCTGGTACCATGGCAGATATGCTTGGTCGGGTATCAGACAACGGATATTTGGTTAAGGACACCCTAAGCACCGGTGTATGGGCGGGTTTAAGGTGCCATTATCCTACAGGGCCGGGTAAGGGGGGTGCGCATAGGGGCCGGGTAAGGGGGGCGCAAAAAATTCATTTTCGGACTAGAAACCCTAAGCCGCCGTCGTCGTCGTTGGAGCACCACGAACACAATTTTTCAACTTTGTGAGGTTCCGTTTCGGATTGCGAGGAGTGTAACAAGTGCATCTGAGTGGAGTGCATTGAAGTGTGAGTTGTGCGGTGTATGCGTTTGAGTGGAGCGCATTGAAGTGTGAGGTGTGTGGTGTATGCTACGAGCACACTTTTCGTAGGAGATACTCCGCAGCTGTGGCGCTTGCTGCGAATTTCCGTCGTGGACGCTTCGAACTTGTTGTGAGTATTTTCCCGCTGTTTGAGATTTGCGCAATTATGTTTTTGGATATCCACGTTTGTCTGCTGTTTTTTTGGATTGTGTCAGATTTAGGGTCGCACAGCTAAACCCAGCTCCTGCATTTCATTATCTGTCAATTGCGAGTGGTGATCTATTCGCCTGGAGCGGTTTACATTTTGAGGGCTCTCATTTTGGTTGTATTTGTAAATTAGGGTTCAGTGGAAGACGTGTTCAGTTTTGACGTAATGTAATCCGGTTGCTTCATGTATAGTAATTTGCAGTTGGAGTGTTCCTACTCGAATAGCAGAGTTCTGAATGACCTCTCTATAATGTAGTTTTGATTGACTGAACAATGGAGTTGAACAATACGTGAAATTTGATTCGCTAAACAATTTAGTTGAACAGTATCTGAGTTTGGGTGGGTTGAACAATTGAACGATACTTTAGGGATTGTGATTTTGAACATTAGTTCTTTTGATGTTGTTAAGAACTTCAAGACAAAGAATGTAATCCACATTTTGAATTCATGTGCAATTCCTTCAGTCCTTATTGTTTTGCTTAAATTTTTTGATGTTGAGGTGTAAGGGAATGAGATTTGTGCCGTCTTCTGTTGAAAAAACGCAATGCACTTCCTTTGGAAGTGAGTGCAACTCGTTTTTCGACTTCCTTTCGAGAATTAACTCAAAATTTCCCTGCTTGTGGTTGACACAGATTTTCTTCGGAGCTCACATTGTCGCCCAGTTCACGAAGTCGTGCTTGCAGCGCCCGTCGTGCAGGTGTGAGATTTTTTGAATTTGTCACTCCTAATCTGAAATTGTGAAGGACATGTGTGATACTTAGATGTCTAATTGAAATGCACATGATCTTCATCAGAACAAGAACAGTGTGGTCACAATTCGATACATCTAGTATTCTAGGAGTTCACTGAAATTGCTAGGAATTTGGAGAGCTAATAATCATTTGCATAGCAAAGGTAAGAACTGTGCTTGACTTAGAAATACATGTTTCCAATGTATTGTTGTGAATGTGATTTCAGTACATCCATGAACCCTGAGGTTTGGCAATGAACACTGATGTTCATGTATTTCTAATCAATGTTATGTTCTATACAAGAATGCAATACTTGCATTAGTCCTGTTATGTGTCCTTCAACACACACGTTCTTACATTCCATATTAATTCGTCAGGGATTCCTAGATCTGGAAAGCAAATTCCTCGATCAACAATATACGAGCGTGGACCTACCGTACAGGTTAGACTTCTCATACATAACCACATATTACATAGGTATAAGGCGGGTATCACCCAAGTATCTCCGGGTATCACTCGGATATCGTGTGCAAAGTAAACAATAAAACGTCTGCAATTTAGGGCGGACCGCCCTAAACTGCATTTCTATAGATCACGAGAATTGATGAACTCTATATATATGCTACGTTGAGACATCAAAAAATATAGTCCATGTGCAATTCAGAACGGACCGCCCTAAATTGCATTTATGTAAATCACGAGAATTGATGAACCCTATGCATATGCTATGCTGAGACATCAAAAAAATAGTCCATGCGCAATTTAGGACGGACCGCCCTAAACTGCATTTCTGTTGATATTGAGAGTTGATCAACCCTACAAACATGCTACGCTAAGACATATAAAATATAGTCCATGCGCAATTTAGGACAGACCACCTTAAACTGCATTTCTGTAGATCCCGAGAAGTGATGAACCCTATATATATGCTACGCTGAGACATCAAAAATATAGTCCATGCGCAATTTAGGGCGGTCCGTCCTAAACTGCACTCCCAAGCACTACACTGATGACAGAAGCATAGACATTATCATAAATTGATTAAAGAAGTCAGACACATTAAACAATTTCAGTGATGATTGGTAGATAAAATACTTCTAAAACTCAATGCCTCTTATACTAATTAAACAAAAATGCTTACAAACCAAAGGAAAATCCCAGCAATTTAGGGCGGACCGCCCTAATCTGCAGACGAATAGAGAAAAGTAGGCAACAAACAAAAGACTACCAAATAAAAAATAAATAAGGGCGCAATCAAAATTGACTTGATAAATATCAACAAGAAAAATGTGCGTCTACGTCTAGCAACAATTTAGCTCGGTCCGTCCTAAACCGCAACAATACACTGAATTTTAGTTGTCCATGCTCAGAATGGAGGAATACATGGATCAACTCAAGGCGCACTTCAAAAGAATAGAGGATGTCGAAGAAGAAAGTCCAAATGTAGACGAGGATATGATAGAAGGGGACTAGTGGGAGTTCGAAAATCCAAAAGAGGTGGACACGTGGTGTCTGAAGATGGTGCCCCATACAGACAACATGCACTTCAATATGAAGTACCGAAATTCCAAGGTGTATCTCCCGATCTCATTCGACGAGAAAGTGAAGCGGGTGTCTACGGAGAAATTTCCAAACATCAAAATTCACTGCGTCACCACCAACAACGCATTCCCAGTGGGCAATCAATACCACTTCACAATACTCTTGAACTCAGAGAAGATTTGGTTCAACATATCGCCATTCTTGGAGAGTCTAGAGCCGACGCCATACAGTTCGGAGATCAAGGAGTTGGAGTGCAAAATAGACAATGGCGAGTACCACAACATGGACGGAAGTCCACTGACGAGAAACAAACTGTGCACGAAGATCACGCTCCTGATGAACTCCTTTGTAGTCATCAAGGAGAAGATGGCAATGCAAAGATCCTTCATAGCTCCGCGAACGATATCCGTGGAGACAGCTGCTCAAGATGAAGGTCAGCCATCAACGGGGAAAAAGGCTGGTGGGTCATAAGGTAAAGGCAAGAAAAACAGGAAGCCGCCACCATCTCCAGCGACAGCACCTCAAAGCAATCCGCTGGCATCCGGGTCAGCAAAGAAGGCAGTCGAGAGGACTTCGGAGCAGTCAGGCGTAGAATCGGCAAGCTATCTCGAAGAAATGAATGTCGTTCCGGAAGCCCTTAAGACGGAGCGGAAGCCAAACTATAAAGATATAAGCGCTTTGTATAAGAACTTCTGGGAGAAGTACTCCACCGCGTTTATCTACGGAGTTGGTGAGAAGAAAGAGCTGCCAATTGGAAAGTTGAAGGAGGCACCTGCCGAACTCAACATACGCGTGAAAGAGGACAAAATTGTTAAAGAAATGCTCCATTATCTTGTCAACATGCCAGACAAGAGTGTGAAGCAGACTCTTTGCGTCACACCGGTCTTGCCAAAAGGCAAAAGAGATCCACCTCGATGGGAGGAGGTGATGGACGGAGACTTCTACATCATCAATGGCCAGCACAACGTAGCTGCAAGCCACTTGATGGTGCAAGAAGAAAGCATGGTGAACGAAGAAGTGAAAAAACACTTCAGAACCTGGAAATGCTACGTGGTTTGGTCACTCGATAAGGAGATGTTGACGACAATCTCCGCATACTATAATCGGACCAACCACTTTCAGCCCGCTACGCCATCTTGGGCAACAAATCTCTTGGGAGCAAGGACTGTGTGGGTTTCCATGGGAAGACCGGCACCACCAAAAGGAGACAAAACTGGTGGACCCTTAGAACGAGGCAAAGCCCATACTGCACTAACGCAAAAGTACAAGGTAAGCATTTTAGGGTGGACCGCCCTAAACTGCATAAGCTTACAGTTTTGTACTTGCTCTCTAAGTGAGCTCCTTCTGCAATGTAGTTTATGATAAGATCACAAGTTAATGAATCTAGTCAATCCTTATGTAGAGTTTTGAAAAGGTAGTTAATCTCAGATTCGCCATGATTGACGTAAATAAAAGCTTTACGATCTCAAAGAAGAAAGGTGCAGACGAAAAGCTAAAGCTTACAAACGAACTGAAAATAATTTCTGCACCCGACGACGTTTACGAGGTCTGGAGCGAAGTTATCATCAGTACTGCACACGGGGAGCTCATCGATCCAGAGACAAAGATGAAGTTCAATGAGAAGGAAAACTGGAAACAAGAAAGTTGTGCAATGAGTAGGGACTTCTTCAGGCCCCTTGGAAATCTCAACTACGACGATATGAAGAGATTGGCGAAGCACATTCTCAATCGCTCCAGCCCAAGTCGCCACCACCCATATCCGAAAGTGACAATCAAACCGGTGTCCACGGTTGTACAAGACTGCTACAGCGCCAAGGAATGGGTGGAGAGAGTGAAGCGGGAGAAGAAGGTGAAAAAAGAGTTTCACCTGATCTGCCCAGAACTCAACTTGTTCAATGCAAGGAATGAGTTCATTCCGGAGAACTGGCGACAGTTCAAGAGGAGCCGTTGCTTCACTAGTGCAACGATGAATCTGTTGCTCAAAAGGCCGGGTGAGGCATATTTTTCGATGACCAAGCAAACCCGAGGAAGAAATAAGACAGCAGCAACCATCGATCCCAAGATAGAGGCCTTCTTCAAAGTGTTTCTGGAGAAGAAGAACCAATTTTGCATTCCTTCGTCGGTCGCACATTTGCGTCCTTACAACATACAATACAATACGCGCGAGAATTAGCCGGCGGATGTTTGGACGCTGGAGACAATGAGCCTGATCAGTTTGGGAGTGATTGATTTTCGATCGATTCCCGGAGTACTGGAGAAGGAGAGCTCCACGATGGAGAAGCCGTTCTTCCTGGAAGTACTAATGTCTCAACAGCAAATGAAGGAACCTCTGCTTGAAGAAGTCAAGATTTGGTTGTTCATCGTCGAGGACGAGATCGACTTATCTCAAGTCCTCGGGTTCGTTGAGAAAAACAAGGTCTTACGCACATATAATCGGAGTTTTTCCGATTACTACCTAGCGAAAAATGAGAGGCTTTATGATCTTCCAGCGAATTCGGCAAGGGCGATGAGCGGCTAAGGAAAGTACTGCTCATTTTCCTCCAAAGCAGAGGCTTGGCAACACAGATCCGGATTGCACCGGAATTTCGAGCTCCGGATACAATCACTTACAAAGAATATAAGAGGTACAATGAGCTACCATTTAGAATGTATATTATGGAGCTGCGAATGGAATTCTACCTTGGGATCATCAAGAAGTTCTGCCATCCGGGGTCAAGCGTATTCTCTGTTTTTGTTGGGAGCAAATTGACATGTACTGCACTGGTAAGTACATCGCTACAATTTAAGTCGGATCGACCTAAACTGCAAACGTGCACTTGACGCTTACTGTTTACTTGTAATAAATGAATAATTTCTAGAACCTGGTTGCAGTTTAGGGAGGACTGCCCTAAAATGCACAGGTAATTTGGAACTCAATGATTAATTGTCATAATAGTCGACGTTATTTTCCTATCCTAGCCTGTGTTCTTTGGATGTTGTTTAGGTCAGACCGTCCTAAATTGCAAGTCAGTAACTCTGAGATTCTGCATGCTGTGTTTGGTTGCAAATGAGTTGGGTAGATGTTTTCGCTACTGTCCCGGATTGTGAAACAGACATCTGGCAAAATATTGCCACGATCGGTTTATCATTGGACAAGGATGACTTCCTCGACTCCTCATATGCTATTGACGAAGACACTGTATCGACTCAACGTGAGTCACAGTCCAACCCTGATTCGACCAGACCAAGGGGTCGCTCGGAGACTACTGCCTCGCCTGGCCAAAACCGGGGGAAGAGGCGTTTGGAAGAAGACGTCGAGGAAGATGAAAATGAGGAGGAAGAGGATGACTTCGACGTAGAAGACATTGCGGGGGATTACGACGTGTTTGACGAAATCACCACGCCAGGTGCTCGTGCATCGCAGACCAATTTAGGGTCGTCAAGCTCAATAGGACTGCAAAACACGGCAGTCCAACCTGTTGATGCTAAAACTCCGGTTTCCAGAACTAGGCCTGCTAAGAAAAAGAAGGTGGACCATATGCAGGCCTTGTCGATGTCGCTGGCGGTGGTCTTGAAGCAGCAAGAGGAAATCAGGCACGAACAAAAGAGAGACCGGGAGGAAAATTTAGAGTTCCAAAAAAAATCAACTAAAAACTTTGCGGGTCTAGCGCAAGCCTTCCTAGAAGAACAAAGGTTGAATAGGGAGGAACGTGAACATAATCGGGTAATGTGGCAAGCGTACTTGGACAGAAATCAAGCCCAGCTTGTTGCCACGCTTCCACCACCAACAGCTTCTCAGCAGCTTTTCATTGGAAACAACCCATCAGGATCCAATGATAGTGTTGTTTCCGTTCCGCAGAGAGATGCTGCTGCGCCTCCGCCTCTTCCACCGGGGCCTCCGGATTTTATCCCTCTGCCTATTCCTGTGAGAGGGACAGGTGGAGGTCAGAGTTCCTCATCGCCCAAGAACGTCACATCGACCTTGGAGGGCGCACAAGCTGCAAGCGAGGGAATATCCAAGGGAGATCAACAGTGTGATAGTGGGCAGAACTTGTCTGTGGATCCAGAAGGGGTAGTGCTCGAGAGTACCACCGATCGCGCCAATGATCCACCAACAGGTTGTGCCAAGTAATCACTCGATGTCATTTATTGTAGCTCGACTCGAGCTGATGTGTATTCTAGAGCTACATTTGTAGATATAGTGTACATAGTTTTTTTATGGACACGGAAACTTCTAGTGGACTGAACTATAGAGTTCCAAATTTTGTAATCAATTTTATATTTTAACACTCATTTGTTGAGGCTGTAATATATCGTTGTCTTACACAACATTCTATCTTAATTCTTCTATTGCAAGGCTTCAGAATGTTTTCAATGTTTGTACAATTCGCGCTTCTTCTGTAGCACCATCAATTCCTGTGTTGAAAAATGAGTTTGTTGCCGTTGATGAAATGCTGGTGCTAGGACCTCCTCAAAGTGAATCGAAGAAGGTGGTTACGATTGACATTCAACCCGAGACTGAACTTGATGTTCCTGCTGAGTCCTCTCAGCGGCAGGTATGTTCTTTTCCCTATTTTCCTATTATCCACGGGTTCTCGAATTCGTATCATTCTAGTGTCGACAAGAAGAGAGAGGTGCAGAATGTTAACTGTCCGCGCTCTATTCCTTTTGACAGCAGGAATCCGGTCCTCCATGTCGTCGTGGAGGGACTTCGGAGGGCGTCGTTCATCCATTCAGGTCTAGGGTGGCGGACAAGTGGATCAATGTTGTCCTGGACCTAAATGGCATTCTATGTGTCTGCGAAGATTGGAAGTCCAAGGGATTGTTGCACAAAAAATTGAGAGACTTCTCGTAGCCGCACTCCGCAACTGAGCCCGTGCTAGTCGGACCCAAGGCTATGTGGGTGCGGCCTCATTGCTCTAATTTCCTTACAGAGCTCCAAAAATTTGCAACAGTTTCAGTGTGGAGTTCTATGAAGAAGTCTACCACTGAACTGATTTCTCAATATCTTTTCCGAGACGGACTGCCGCCTTCCCAAATATTTGGGCAGGACTCCTACCAAACACTAAAACAAAGAGATAGATCATGAAGGTTGACCTATTTCAAAGTACTAGGAACTGACAAGGACTTATTTCTCAAAAATCTAGACCGGTTATTTAAAGATAGAAGAAGAAGCTTCTCGTCTGACAATACTGTCATTGTAGATGACAGT
The DNA here is from genome assembly GCA_950106755.1 of Climacium dendroides. NCBI lineage: Eukaryota > Viridiplantae > Streptophyta > Bryopsida > Hypnales > Climaciaceae > Climacium > Climacium dendroides. The sequence continues at coordinate 33,713,721 of OX467082.1, read as the reverse complement.
CCTGTGAAGCATATAATGAACAGGCCTGATAATGTCATACTGCCTGATTCGTGGAGTTATAGAGGGAATGGTCCGCGGGACTCCTTTCTTTTCGATGTTTTGCTTCCTTGGTTTCAACGTTTACACATAGCTCGAGACCAAGGTTTGAAGGCATTTAAGGAAAATGGTCCTGGAAGAATTGGGCGACGAATACTTTGCGACGAAAGGAACCGCAAGGAGTACGAAGTGCTAATGGAAGTAGTTCGCGCTTCCTCTAGTTTGAGTTAGGTCATGGTCTATGGTTTCCTAGGGAAGTGTAGTTCGAGTGTAAGACTGGCGCATTTTAGCTCGGTCCGCCTTAAATTGTATATACTTATGTTTTAATTGATACTTGTAGACTGGTGGATTGAATGAATCCATTCAGAACGTTTAAGCGATATCAGTTTTGTGTGTGATATGTTTGAACTGGTTTGTTCCAGTATGTTGTGTGATCCACTTCATTCGTTTCAACTTGTGTAGTTTAGGTCGGTCCGACCTAAACAGCACATGCTTGGCTTATATACATGTCAAAGTTCTTTTGAGTTTTTTTGCTGGGTGTTGTCATTTGTTTTAGTTCTTATTTTGTTAGGTCTCTATATTGCGCGGCAATGTTTTCTCAATTTGAATTATGTTCTTCTTCTGTGCCTTTCTTTGCTTGATAGATGATGAGAACTTCGGAGGCCCATGTTCCGAAAGGTGGATTGGCTTGTGGAGCTTCTGCTAACTCCATCTTAGACTATGGGCAATACATCATTCTCAGCACTAGAAATTTACTGTGTTCGGCCGCTACTGCAAATTCCACCATGAATTTCTCGACGAAGCCTATTGAGGACAACATGGTCGACAGTCCTTCAAGTGGTGGGACGCGTCCGCGGCTTTCTTGCTCCCCGTCACCGCTGCGATCCGTTGGCCAACGTGCTTTGCCATCTACTTCTGATCGAATGACTCAAAGAAAGCTTTACGGGGAGGAAGGTTGTCCAAGCATTGGAACAAATGTAACTTTAGGCATTCCAAGTGAGATTTGCCAAGTGCGTCCAGATATTGCTTCCTCCACTAACGGAAGGTGTCCAAACGAAGCGATCTCGGAGCTCTTCCATGTATATTGCAGAGGCGACTACACCGGAGGTTCCACTACCTCCAATTCACAGACGTAGATACTTGAATGTTCCAAAACGTCAACGCTCAAGTCTTAGTGGAGAGTCCCGACTAGAAGGGAGCCGTCGTTTATGGGATGCTGCAGAAGAAAGGTCCTTGGAGAAGCAAAGGTGGGACATCATTCGAGAGCGGTCCGCAATTTGTACTGGGTACAATAGAGGACCGGAAATATTGAAGGCATATGAGAAGTTGAAGAGTATGTCACAGTAGTAAAGCACATTATGTTTAATACGGAGCATGAGCTACATCATCCGATACAATGTAGATGTAGAGTTGAACATCAACAATTGTTGACCATGATAACATTTTGGGTTCCTTATAAAAGGCTATTGTAAAGTCTAGAATCCAAATGTAATTTTGGGTTCCTTATAAAAGGCTATTATAAAGTTTAGAATCCAAATGTAATTTTGGGTTCCTTATAAAAGGCTATTGTAAAGTCTAGAATCCAAATGTAATTTTGGGTTCCTTATAAAAGGCTATTGTAAAGTTTAGAATCCAAATGTAATTTTGGGTTCCTTATAAAAGGCTATTGTAAAGTCTAGAATCCAAAGTGTCATTCCATAGTGTACACACTATTACTTGTATATTTGATGGATATTATCAGTAAATTCCATCCTTCTCATAATGGACTTGCAATATTTACACTCTTTTCTAATGATGCATTGCTTTTCTCTCTCCGTATAGAACAAAATCACCTATGTTTAAAGAAAACTGTGTATTTAGAACCTCTCATTTTCTTGGAAAACTCTCATTTTAATGAATATAGTGTTAAATAAAAAAAATTCCACAACAAACAATACTACTTTCTAAAATAATCACAGCCCTAAATTCCAAAAAAAAACTAGAAAAAATTAAAATATTACTAAATCCAAAAAAAAAAAAAAAATATGCCCCAAAAGAAAATTAAAAAAACAATATGCCCTAATAACAATTTTTTTTTGTTTCAAAAGAAAAAACTACCCAGTGTTTTTTTTTCTGGCGAAATTTCGCCAGATTGTCAGAAATCTGACCTCTCTGGCTTCGTCCCTCCAAAAACTGGCCTCTGTAATGAGGACAACAGGGGGGACACAGGTCCCAAAGAAAAACACTGAAACTACCCCCCAGCCCTGGCACTCATTGGAGGTTTCACCCCGGCCTCGGGGACCCCGCCAAGTGGCCGGCTGGTGGGGGTGGGGCCCGCCCGGCTGGGTCTGATCCCCACCGAGGAACACGTGCGCGGCTAATGATGGCCGCTATGTGATGACTCCGGAAGTTGCCCCCCAGTCCACCATATGACCAAGGTACCGCATGCGTCTCCTGTACCAAATTTCAGGCAGTACAGTCTGGATCTGCTCTGCTGAATTGGAAAATTTCAATCTGGAGGAGCGACATTTGGGGATGTGGGACGCTCAGGGGTTAAGTGAAATAAAATGTGATCTTGGGGGTCACGGCTCTGGACTTTTGGACTTTGGAAGCTCTGATTTTTTCTCTAATGAATGAAGTCCTCCACTTCTCAAGCGGTGGTATGCCGTACTCTCAGGGGCAAGTCCCTTTTTCAATAGAGAATCGGCAGCTTGGTCAATGAAGTCGTCCGCTTTTCAAGCCTCGTGGGCATGAAGGGCATGATGATCATGCTCTCAGGGGCAAGTCTATAGAGAACCGCTAGTAATCAGACCTTCAGCTATTTGAACAGCACAGTATAAATACTGAGGTTGAATCCTTCAAGCTATCACTTGAAGAGTTGGTCACTCTGAATTGGTTTCTCAGGAGGATTGTCTTGAGCAGAATTCAGTGTCAGTGTTTGAAGCGAGCTCAATCTGAGCTCATATATACCTGAGTTCCTGCTGCAGGAAACTAGAGCTGAAGGGCGATACTTGCAAGTCGATCATGTGTTGCACAGTCAGACTTGTTTTAGTCTAAACATTACGTGCTCGATCAGTTCGATCGATATACTGGTAGTGCAGAATTGGATTAATTGGACTAGAGATTCCAGAAGGTGCTGATCGATCGAGGTTACAGTAAGTGAGGTCAAAGAGCGAGTCGGCAGTGATCGATGGCGCCTACACCGACACCCGAAAACATGAGGTCGGAGGAGCCCGTCATGGAGGTGTGGGACCTGTGCACCAGCTGGATCTACCCGGCGGCACTCCGCACCATCGTGCAACTGGACGTCGCCCACATTCTCGCCACCCACGCCACGCCCCCGAATATGGCCATGACAGCCGAGGAGCTTCTGCAGCACATGGTGAGTTCCAGTCCATTGGAAATATAATTCGTCATTTGGGGCACAGTTTCAGACCATGTACAGTGCAAACCTTTACATAAATAAATCCAGAGTTAGCTAGTCAAGCTAGCTGCCAAGGTTTTAGAGGAAGAAAGATCTCATTTTTTGCAATTGGAAAACGACCCAGGTCATGAAAATGAATTTATTGATTGTACGTGTCGGCAGGATGCGAAGCGTCCAAATCCGCTCAACCTTGAGAGGCTCCTTCGACTGCTCACCACCAAAGGGGTGTTTGCTGAGCACATGACCCGTGATGACAATGCTCGCAGGTTCTCATTAACCCCGTTGTCGAGATGTCTTGTGCCGGGGCCTGGCACCCACCGAAACACTGCGTTGTTTCTCACCGTGGGTCCAGAGTACTCTGCCACATTGGAGCATCTGAGGTATGTAGGTCTGTAACACCAAGCTCCATCAATTGTTCATAGTGTTCTTCATTTAATTCGCATCAAATTGAAACCCTCAAAACTCCAACAAATCTATTTTGCACCATGCATCCCTAGTCACGTTCTTGGTACCATTGGAAAGCTCTCCGTGAGGAGGCATGCATGGACTTTGTTTTGTGGCATTTGAATCTATGGTGTGAAAGTTATAGATTTTTGAAATTTTTATGAATTAAAAAATTAGAAAATTACGTTTACTTTCATTTTGTTCGTGACGATGGTACAAAGCACACTAGTCTATACCTTAAGGCAAAAAGCTTTCTATTTGTATCAAGAACGCAAGCTCTCACACCACAACAAAGAATTTGAACTCCTTTTTGCATATGTATAATGCCAATTCTATGAAATTCCATGATCCACCATTTTGGCATTTACATTACATGTTGTGTCCATAGATATGTAAATTAATATACAAACTATATATCAATTTGTGCACCACTAAATTAGAGATTTCCACCTCCATCCATTTTCTTACTCAGATGGCATTTTATTTCCTTTTGTTTGTGAAGATTCATTTGCTTGAATTTAATAAATTTGAGGTTTTGTGCAGTGATTCAGTGTTAAAGTCTATCGAACCATTTACATCAGCATATGGAGTAAATCAATTTGAGTACATGAAAACTCACCCTACTTTCTTGGAGACATTCAAGAATGCATTCACGGACATGGGCTCCTATCTCATACCAAGGTTTTTGTCACAATACCATGGCTTTGATAGTATCCAGAAACTAATGGATGTGGGGGGAAACTCTGGAATCATATTAGCTGCCATTGTGGAGAGATATCCTCACATCAAAGGCATCAACTTCGACCTTCCTCAAGTTGTGGCAACTAATCCTTGCTTTCCTGGTAAGTAAATTTTTTAGACCTAGTACAAAGTTTTAGAGTCATCAATATTGTACATGTTTCAAATTTAAGATGAATGTCATATAAAAATCAAAATCTCTAAAGAATTGTAGAATAGTTGTGAATCAATAGTTGAACTATTTAATGGATATACTAATACCAGGTGGATGTTGAAAGAAAATTCTCCTTGAATTTTTAGAATTTGATCAAGGTAAATAAGCTATTTACAACATTTACAACAACGTTTAACTCCTAATGGACCATACATTTAAATTTGGAACAAAGGATGAACGCAACATCCATCTAACTAATTGAAATTTTTATGTAAATGCAACAAGTGATCAAATTGTACGGATATAATCTATAATTCTACGAATGACATTTTAAAAAAAATTCTTGAAAGTCATCATTACATTGTTATTTTAATTTATATTTTATAATAATGCATTTCTACTCTTTTGGAAAATTTGGACTATCCCTTAGTCTTTAAAGGCTTAGTAGCAAGATTTTAGAGTCTTTTAATTAAATGTAATTACTTAATGTACTATTCTTAGTTCAAAAGCTAGTTTTGTGGCGTTCATGCACTAATAGAAATATGGTCATAGTAGATTTGACATTGAGGTCCACCCCAAGTCTACTAGGAACATGTTTCTACTAGTGATGTGCAAACATTTTCTTACTAAAGAGAAGTAAAAGGCCTCCAAAAATTTGGAAATTTTAATGCCTTGTTGTCAAAGTGGAAAGTAGCAATAATTAACTCTTGTAGATCCTTAAGGTTCTTTTAATAAGAATATATCAAAGATTGTACCCACACAAATGCCATGAAGTTTAAAAGAAAAATATGGTCTTGCAATCATGAAGGAATGACAACCTTATTCTTCAATGACTATCTCTAAATGATGAACTTCAAAACCAAAGGAAAAACAAATGAGCTTTGTAAATCTCAATAAATAGATTGCAATTATAAGAAATTTATTAGAAAAAAGGGGCCCTAGAGGACAATTTGCATTAGAGAAAATTTGGATCTTCTAAAGGCCATTTGATACTAGCCAAAGTCAAACAACCCTTTAGAAGCCCCAAATTTCTCTAATGGCTTTCATCAACAATGCAAATATAAAAAATAAAAAATAATGTATAGAAAGAGATTGAGATTTTTTATTTTTCAAAATAAATTATCATTATTATTTTATTTCTTTTTATCAATGCCTTAAATGTATAAAGATTAGAAGTCATTTCTACAATATTTATGGCTTCAATTAAATAAATGATAATGCCAAATTTAAAATGTAAAGATAGATCCTTATGAGTACCATATCCCAAAAATAAAGACAAAAGCTAAATAGAAAATTATCAATTGTATTGGATCCAAAGGTGTTGAACAGGTGGGAGGCAATATGTTTGAGAAAGTGCCAACTGGATGTGATGCCATCTTTATGAAGGTAAATACAAAAGCACAAATCTACGATAACATATTTTGAGAACTTTAGCTTAGAAAAAGATTCTCAAATACTAATCAAATTTTCCTTTTTGCCTTACTAAATTTAGAAGTGAATGATCACCATTTGAAAACAAATTGTGTATTAGTTTAAGTGGATTTTGGATTGCAATATTAAAAAAATCTCTATTTAAAGTATAATATAGTAACAATGTGCTAAATTGAAATGATGGTTATATTGGATTTTGCATATTAAAAATGCCACAAAATATGAGGCTCCCTTCTATTTAATTACTTAGAGCATTGTTGAACCATCCAACGTTGTAGTGATTGATAAAATTTTGATGGACATGTACATTACATGAAGCTTTTATAGACTATTAATATTTATGGTACAATTTATTGATAATAATACAAAGACCAAACTATAGGATTAATAAATTTGACACTAATTATTTTAAAAACATGAAGCCGAAATTATTTGCAAAATTTTGGCCTAGTATGTTGAATAACATAACTATTATTGACACACTATCTAAAGCCTTATACAATCACTAGAGCCTTAATACAAGCAATTAAGTGACTTAACTATTGAATATCAAAGGAGATTAAAGTAGACTTGACTACTTTGTATAATTAAGTTGTATATCTCCTCTCCAACCTTTAGGCAATGATGTTTTTTGAATTATTTTTTAAAACATGTTGATATAAATTTTATGAAGATGCTGAATTCCAAATTTTTGAAAAACATATTTAGTGGATAGGTGTTTGACTTGATGATAGATATATTTGATATTTTTTTCCATTCAACTAATTATGAAAATCTTCAAAATTATAAAAGTCAAAAAATCCCTTTCAATTGAAAAATGTGAATTTGTAGGCCTATTCATTTTATGTGTAGATAGAATAGACTTGAAGATTCTACAAAAAATATTTATCAATCCATAATTAGAAAGAGAATTTTTATTAAAGGAATGAAATTTTATAAATTTAGAAAATAAACATTAAATGTATCAATGTATGGTCCACATCTATTATAAAATATTTTACTATTTTTTGAATTTCAAATATAATATAGTTTGAAAAACAAAAATGGAGAATTTCAAAATGAAAAGGTAGCCAAAGTAGCAGAATGACACCATTTTAACGAAATTGTCTATAAAAATGCTTCTCAATTCCTTACTGTAATGGTCACACTAGATAATTTGCTCTCCAAATTGATGTAAAAGTAAGGACCAAAAATACTTCATTCAACCAAATCTTAAAACCATAGTAGTCACATTCACATGTACCCAACTCAAAAGACAACTTTGTGGTGCCAAATCTTTAAAAAATGTTGCAAAAGAGTGTTTGAGGATTAGGAATTTCAAGGCTAATGAAAACTAAGGTAGGAGGTTTATAAATCATCCATTTAAGCCTACCTACCCTTGATGACAATAATAGATGTTTCAAAGAACATGTCACTCATTTTTAGATAGGAGATGCATTTAGAATCTGGTAGATTTAAGGACCTCTTATATATATGTTGATCCATGATACAAGAGAGGCCAATTGATGGAACTAGTATAAAATTCATAATGCATTATCAAATTTTTTTTTTTTAAATCTCAATTTTTTTTAAAATGTATGGGGTGAATGATTTGTTGGGATGTGCATGACTATTTTGGCAGGGGATATTACATGATTGGAGCGACGAGCAATGCCTCAAAATCCTGTCGAACTGTTACAGCGCTCTGCCAAGGGAGGGAGGGAAACTGATCATGCTGGATATGATCATGCCTCAAGAGACTCCACTTGCAGAATCCGTTTCCATCGCGAGAAGGACTGCATTGAATGCGGACACACTAATGATGATTCACTGTGAAACTGGAAGGGAGAGAAGTGCGATTGAACTGGAAGGGCTTCTGAAACAGGCGGGGTTCAACTCCTTCCAAATTCATGCTGAAATCGGTCCCTATCATGTTATGGACGCTCAAAAACAAACAAACAAAATCTAGATAAATCTAGAAAGGGCAGACAAAATAAATCTAGAATATGAAGCAAATAAATCTAGATAAATCTAGAAGAGGGCAAATAAACAAAATAAATCTAGATATTTCTAGAAGAGGGCAGTACAATTTTCCGTCAGATATAATTCTGTACTTGTCAAAGTGCTTTTCCAGAATTGTGGGATTAACTATCTCGCCAATGTAGTTGGGAGTCATTGGTAGGGAATATTTATTTTCATACTGTGAAGAGCCGAGATTTACGGCATTCCAATACAAATTTGAGTACAGGCGGGTTGTGAGTTAACAATCCCCTTGTTTGGAAAACTTCTCAATTAAGTTCGGTATTTGTAAAACAGAAAGCCCTAAACATTCAAATACTTAGGATTGAATCAGTCCTGGGCAGTACCTGCATGACAAACTGGAGATCGAAGAAAGCTCCACAGGGAGAACGGGAGGGCCTTACGCGGCGGGGTGGGTGGGTGGGGGTTTGGGGTATGTAACTATACCCCCCCAAAATTTTCTTATTTAAGAAAATTTGGGGTGGGTGGGTGTAGTTACATACCCCCAAAAAACACCCCCCGGTATCGCCCTCCCGGTCTTCCTGTGAGCTCGATTGACGAAACAAACATGCCAGCTGTGGTCTATTATTTGTAAGTCAAATTTCATCAGCTTAGAGCTAGTGTTGATAGTGAGACACAAATCCTAACCAGGCCAGATAATTCAAAACCTACCATTTAACAACAGAACTGTACGTGTGCACAAGATTTGAGTCAAGGACTCACTGACCCATTACATGCAACATGAGCCTGACCACGAATCACATTTATCAAGAAAGTCGTAACACATTGAACATTGTATGAAGAGAGTCGGAATATAAATATAAGCCTCAACTCAAGGTATGCACTCACCCGATCACCTTCTCTTCGGTTCTCCTAGCTTCTACGATTCCCAAGAACCGAACCGTGACAAAGCTATCAGCTGAACGAACAACTTAGTTGTAACGTAACTAGATTCAAACTAACGTAAGTTGTATTTGCAGAAAGTCAATATACTATGCAGACAGTAGTCCTTGAATACGCCTATAATCAAGCCAACACGTACATGCATCTACATACTGTAGTAGTGTTGATGTTAATTTTGATCAGTAACCCAGCCCATCCCAAGTGCATATAAAACCCCGCTGGTACAGTACTGCTCTTGACATGTCGATCTACAGAGCTAATTATTAAAATCTGGCTAAGCAAAATTGGCAATAGCTAGCTCGGCAATAGCTAGCTCAAAGCATACATACAGCCTTACTTCACTCAGATTCTTGCAACTGATTTGTCCATTCTCTTTATGTTCTGCGTGCACTACATACAGTATACGTACGTCTCTTCACTGTTCTACGTCTTTTCCTCATAGAAGTTGGCAGTCATGTTTACAGACAGTCACTGTTTTTGTTCTTCCCAAAAAGCGAATTTTTCGATTATGAAAAAAGGAAAATCGGTAACGCAAAGTCGTCGCCAGTGGTCGGATCGATCGTCCCTGTTTTCTTGCTGTACGTTGCTGCCTATTTGTATCGTCTTACCATGTAGTGTATGTAACGAGATGGCAGGAGTGTAGGACCCCGAATGAGGGTTCGCTTCGGCGTGCCAGCTCGTACCATATAATGCTTACCTGAAAAAAACTACCATATAAGTTGGAACTGCCCAATACCACCAATTACCCAATTCCGCCACCTACACGTTCCTCCCATTTCTGTCACTGGACCATCTATTACCACAATCTTACTAATCCTTTTGTCATGATGGCAGTGTAAGGTAAAACAACCCATTGTGGTCAGAATGAGGAGTTTGACATCATCTTGTTGTTGAAATTTTTCAATTTTTTTTCCACATTAGTACTAGTGTGAGAAACAGCAAGTGCAATTGAAATTAATTTTTTTTTGACAAACTAGGAATTCACTAGGAATTTCTGAAGTGTTCAGCCCAAAAGAGTCAGTAGACTACCTTAAAACTAACAAAATCTGAATCTGTAATGCTCATCTCACTACCTAATGCAGTCAAAATATTTTCTATTACAGAACGCCAAAAAAGTCAATTTTTACAATGAACTTTACATTGAAAAATCAGAAGTTCTTAATGAGGTCAGTGTTCACTCTATTGTTGTCATGTAAGACATGCATTGTGGCCCACATCTCACATACTAAAAAAAATCCACAATGGGTCATTTCCTAGGCAACCCGCAATGGGTCATCAATGGGTTGTTTGACCTTACTTGGGGAGCAAACAGATCAGCCCATGCTTCAACAATGGTCTGATCATGCTTTAATAAAGGTCTACTCATAGTTTAACATTTCAGCTTTGAAAAATTACCAAAAAATCTCAATTTTTGTCAGAATGTCTTCATTCCTTTTGCAATTGACTCTTCTCAAACAATTCAATCTTAAAAAAAACATGAGAGTTGATAAATAATTTCTCTGAAGTGCCTAGATAGCAAACCTATGTGGTAATGGGTAGTTCTACCTTAATGCTTTCCCAAAAAAACTAGATAGTAAATAATCCTAGAATGTCAGGATGGTCATTGTGGAAATCATCTTCTTTGATGGCGTGTGAATCTTTTTTGGTGCTGTGTGAATCATTTGCTTGGTTGATTGGAATACCAAGAGCACAAGAGCATTCATTGGATTACAGGTCGAACTATTGTGTAAGACCTCCCTTTTTTATATAAAATTCCAAAGATGAACATTTGCACATTGAACATAGAAGGACTCTTTGTCATCCATCGGACATTATAAATTTAGAATCCATAGCAACATTATAGGATTATACCACAAAAGATAGCTTTTTTGTTTTTGTTTTTTTGGACACAAATGAAAAGAAATTTCATTGCAAAGAAGAAAGTACATACTAGCTAGCCACAAGTGACTTGGTAGAGAAAATGAAATTATCCACCATAATTTGACAAGACACTACCACCCGATCCGACCCAAGACAAAACACAACCTACAAGCAGAGTATAGCACAAGGCCGCAACACCCCCTGACAGCCAACCACCACTAGCCAAGCCATCTTTCAAAGGGACTAAAACACAAATCTTGCCCTCGGCCCTGTCATCATCCAACTTGGGTGGCCATCAAGTATGATCACAAAAAACCCGAAACAGCACTGCCGATCCAAAAAGTCACCCATCAATTTAGTTTTATCTTAAAATCACGAGGCTTGGGGCTACATACGTTTGCCCACTCTACTCTACCATAGTCAATCAATCCCCACCAAATGTGGTTAAATAAGTGCTTCGGAGTCTAGACTTGACTATTGAACACCAAATTGTTTCTTTGAATCTAGAGAGCCCATAAACGATGTTTAAGGTAGAAGCACCCAATGGTATCAATGTATCCAATGGCATCACTTTCTAGGTAAGGTAATGATTCTAAAACATAAATGTAGGTCAATTATAGATAATTTATTATTTTGGTCAATAAAAATAAGCTATCTACAATTTATGTACATTTAAGTTTTGAAATGACTATCATGTGTACAAAGTGAGGCTCTTGAGTACACTAGCACCATTGCCATTGCCATTGGGTGCTCCTACCTTAAGGCATAGCCGCTTCATCGAGTTGAACTTGCTTGGGATATCCACATCCTTGGCGCCACGTGAGAGGTCTCCATGGCCCTTGTGCCACGCAGAAGACAGCTTTGAACTCCACTGGAATAATCCTGTTTGTACTATGATTCATGTCTCTATGGATTGTTTGGCATTCCAATTTCGCTGATTTCATACGACTTAGAGCCACATTGGAGCCACATCTGTTTATTGGCTATTCCTCATGGGGGTTGGAAGGAAAAATAAAACTGCGGATTCATTAAGTTAACTGATTCTTAAAAAGGATTTGCCGCGCCACTTTTACATGAGGTCACCGATGAAAGTGATCAAAAGAGGCACAAATTTAGCTTTAAGTTTTGGAATATAGAAGGAACAGAGTCGTTCGTCATGGATTTGCTTATTTTCCTCTTTCAAGGGGATGTAAAATGATTGCATTTCCGATGACGCTTGGAAATCAGGCAGGGCCATCACTTTCGGACTTTCGGTACAAACATCGAAGCTTACATCCGAATCACTAAATCGTCAACAGCTTAACAGAGAACCCAACAGCTAACAGTTGTTCCCGGAGGTCAACTTATTGCATTTCACTCCTCTCACAACAGTACAACAATAGATATGAAAACCACTCAGTCGTGATTTGTAGCACCTCTCACAATATGAGATTGGAGTCCTACATATGTAGCATGAAGCAAGCTGATTCGAACTCAGAAAACGCGAACTCGTGCAAATATAACTGGTTTTCTGGCAGCCGGACACAAGCAGCCACTGATCTCAGGTATCTGCTCTGGCCTTCTTCGAGTCGTGTTCTCGTAACTGAGTGGAACTTATCTTCTCAGTATTTCCGCCCGCGAAGATCAAGTCAACCACCTCAACCTGGACACGCAGAACAAGAGTTGATGGCTGCTTAGATTCCCAATTACCCCCCTGCTCCAATCCAAATCTTGAAACAAAGAAGCAAGCTGGGAAATCTGAAGAGAGCTACTCAAATTCCAGTGTTGCTTGATCACAGAAGATGCCAACTGAAACAGATAAATGCCCACAAAAATTAATACCTGCAATTGAGAGAGACCCCTTTCAGCCCTTTTCTTGTTGACCGCTTCTCCTCCTTTCATGGTCTCCTGGCTGTTTAATCAAATGACACCACTGAGAAACCACATAAAAGATCCATACACACAACTGGACCACATTCTTTGCGACATTAAGTTCAATGAAGTTGGTGCCAACCTTACAACAATGGCTTCCAAGCCTGCATCAACGATCGAGGGTCCATAAGGGTCTGTGATTGGCTCAGTTTGCACCTTCAATTCAGGCTTTACTGACTACCCTGCACAGAAGCTGACATCGCTCTTAGAAACTAGACCAGTCACCATTTCTACATAGAACTCATGTTCCTCATAAAGATGGCCAAGAGAAATATACGTCTGAGTCAAGTCATAACTGTAGACACCAAATAGTAGTTCATTTGACGGCACCGAGGAGCATTAACCCCTGCCAGACAATCACCAACAGAAAAAGAGTGCAGCTTATTATTCATAGCCATGCCGTGAAAGGAAGAGAGAGACGACATGGTACCTTAATAAAGGCCTCCACTGCGTGCCTGCGGACGTCCAATGGTTCGATCAGATGTGCATACTGAAGGAGCATACACCAGAGCAAGAAGTTAGACCCACTGAATGGCACCCTGTTTCCGAGACAACGCCCACCAAATTTCTCGTCCCTCGCACTCTTTCACTTCCAAATCCTAGAACTAGAAATTCGTTTCCAGCACCAATAAACATGTTTTCGGACTAATTACATGCAGAGCTGACGACTCCAGCTCAACCATGACGATTGAAACCCTAATCTAATGAAACCAAAAGCATACAATATTGGATTGCTGCAACATTCAGTTTGCGAGGTGCAGCGTCCAACCTCTTTAGTGGTCAGCATTGGACCAGTGCTGACACCCACCACCACCCTCTCCCGCGCCAGCTCTGCCGCTGCCTACAAGCATCCGCGCAGAATAAGATTTCAGCTCAAAAAGCAGCACACTGCGGCAATTCACGGCAAGCCAAAACTACTGTTCAACTTGATTACGCAGAGAAAAACGGTCGCCCAAGGGGTACTGTAAACAAATTGCACCTTCAAAAGGACATGATGGCCCGGATGAAGACGGTCGAAAGTGCCTCCGAGCACCACAGCGGAATACTTATTTGGTTGAATCGTGTTCATAGTTGCAAAGCCAGCATGTGCCCCTAACACACTTTGTTATTCACGCAGCACCCGAACAATCCCTACAATTTGGTTGCGTACAGAAACCTAGAATATTCACCGCATCAGTCGTGAATTCAATGCAGTATGGAAATAGGAACTTGACAAATTGATAAATTGACAAACTCTCCAACTCTTCTACTGCTACACACTTATAATCTTCTACTCCTGTACATTTATACTCTTCAGGAATAATAATACAAAATTGGGTCGCAAAACGCAGGTCCACCATTCATAATTAACAAACAGCTAAGTTTGTCCCTGTAGCTCTGGCTCATTGTTTGAGTGAAGTCCTCATCAAACTTCCTCACATGCAGCTCAGTTAGCTTTATTCAAAGCAAAGCATTCGGTCCGAAGTCGACACGCAAACAATTACTGAAGGGAACTCACAAAATGCAGATTTTAGATCATTCCTACTCGGTCTAGACCCTATGCTTTAGGTCCCTTGGATATTCCAGAGGCCTTCGATTATCGCACCTAGGTTGTGACATTAAAAATCCTGGATGCAGCTTGACACTGCCTCGCCAGTAACAGAGGAATTGAGCTCCTGGCTACGAGTCGAATTGACAACCGTGGCCCCCAAGTCATCAATAGCACACTAGATTGGAGTCACAAACAAACGTGGTGAAATCTGTGTAGCTTTTTTGAACAAACGTGACAGAATCTATGTAGCATTAACAAAAATAACCAGGGTCCACGACAACAGCATGTTAGAAGAAGAGGAAAATCGCTTACTTTGAAAAATTCCGCCCGTCAATCATTTCGGCATACGCCATGAATCCATGTCAAATAGCAATCATACCCCGAGGTATCAAGCAATATCCTTGCTACACTCTTTTAGCAATGCGCTCTTCGGATCGAAAAAGGAATGTTCTAGGGTTTCGTTCTTCCTCGGTACTGCTCCAAATTCAGCGTGCCGTAGCTCAACCAAATCGTCTCAGAAGCGTGCAATTCTTCTCGGCAGACTGCGAGGGTGCGCGCATCGGAATCACATACGCACCGCGTGCGATCGTGCAGCGCTCAGAGCACGAGAGTTCTTGACAAGAGCGGATTGCAAATGGAGGAGAGGTGGAAACTCAAAGAAGAAATAAACATTGTTGGTTTAAAAAATTGAAAAAGCACTCATTTGGAAAACAAACTACTATAGAAGACCTTCCCTTTTCACACAAGATTTGGAGGACGAATAGGTGCACTTCTATCCTCCTGCACATCGAGATTCTTTGTCATTCATCAACCAAAAAATGCCTTTTGCATCGTTTATGGGTTAACCCCTAAAGTCCCATTGGCCCTACAAGGGCCAAAATGCAACCTTGGGTAAGCTCATATAGTCTCAATATTCATTGTCATTTTTTGAAATTTTTTCCAAAGCTAGAAAAACACATAAGCTTCATGGAAATATAATTTTTATTTCAATCAGTGTCTGGAAACAAAAGTTATAGCACAATTAGCCAAAAATGGAAGTAGGTGGGTAGCATAAAAAAAACACAAAAAGTCAAAATTAAATTATAAAAAAAAAATTTAACTAAAATATTATATTTTTCTCTACATGTGAAGCTTTAATTCATTCTATTTGGACTACTGAGGATCCTATTTGGGGGTCAATTTAATCATGTTCTTCAAAAAATAACTTACAAAAATAACCTACAATGAATACTCTATAGTAGTATTGGTATAAAACTTATTCTACATAGAATGATCCCACTTAAATGTAATGAGATTGACATATGTGCAATTTCATTAAAATGGAAAAATTCTGCTACTTTGGCAGTTTTACAATTTAGAGCAGGTGGTCTGAACTGTACAAATGTCTTAGATGTCTAAATCTATAGCTTTCCTAGATGTGAGAAATCTACATCCGTGATAAATGTCCCTTTTCCAATTCAGATTGTGCAATCTAAAATCTATAAATGTCATAGATTTCTTAAGTCTATAAAAGTCCAAGATTCCTAAAAACTATACCTATCTAGATGCCATTTATACAATTCAGAGCGGGTGGTCTGAAAATGGCACATGGAATGCACCATTTTAACGAAATTCCCCATACATGTTCATTATGTACGTGTTCATTATCACATTCAGAGTTGGGTGTCGTGATCGACCTTTCTGTAAATTCAACACTTTAAGTTCTGTAACGTACGTGACACTGTCTGATCGACAGCAGCGGCATCAAGCATGAGACGATCGATTCTCAACGATTTGAAACTTACTCCACAACTGCATGCGATGGCATACACAGCCTGTCATCAATGACCAGGAACACAAGTCGCGCGCTGGAGCCGAAGGGACCGGCAGAAGCTCCGCTCCACAATTCCTGCAGGGATAATCCAACGGATCAGATCGAGGTGAATTGAAAAGCTAAGGTAATTAATAGGTCCAGAAATCGCCCACCTGAGAGTTGAAACTGAATTTTGGGGGAGGCGAAGCTTCTTGAAATATTTTTCACTAAACTTTCTTTGAAAGACAAATGGAATTGGCATGGAACCCAAGTTGTTTCATACTTTTTGGAGCTTTGTGGAATCGGTAATAAAACTTTGAAGTTGAAATGGCACAGGGTTCCAAAATTTGTCCACCTCCTAGAATGCACATTGTTTGTACATCGTTCAAGGCTATGAAAAAGCAACATGTATACATAGTGTACATTTGAGGATGTGGGCAGTTTTAGAGCCCGTGCGATTTTAGAGCCTATTATCTTAGTGTCGTACAATGTACTAGAGAACATAGAGCATGTGCAATTGTGAAGGAAGAAATTAATTCCTATATACATAACGTTGTGTTTCTTCTTTTATCTACAGTAGAAAATTAAATAAACCTTGACTGTTTAGGTCTAACATACATGCACAATACTAAAATTAACCTTCTAAAGACACAACCTCCCATGACCAAGGTAGTCACCTAAATTCTCCAATTATTGAATCAATAGGCACATTCATTTTTGTTACAATCAACAACAAAGTCATCCATCAAACCATTGTAGTCCATAGCATCCTTAATGGGTTAAGCGGTTGTTTCTTTAATTTGGTTTTGAATTGGAATTTATCATCATCATGGCATCTCTTTTAAGCATCTCAAAAGGTTGGGATGTCTAGTATACTATGTAGAGTTGATGCCATGATGAAAAAAGATTGTGGATCAATATTATCAAGAATTTAGAGTTCATCAAATTACCTATAATGTCAATGTAGGAGAGTTTTGCCGTCTTGGCATGTTTTGATTGGTTAAGGAGAGGTAGATTAAAAGTATGTTTCCACATAGCCTTATGGTGGCAATTTTAAGGCATTAAATGAACAGTAAATTGTAGCACATTCCCACCTAAGTGCTTACAATAGCTATCCACCAAACCTTCATGGCAATCAAGGTAGCATGGACTTAACAACACTACTACGGCCATTAATCACTTTTGTTTTATTAGCCCACCAATGTGAAAGTAGTACATAACAAAAACTTGACAATCTTTTGGATATAAAGATTTTAGCATTTGATGGCTACTTTTATCAAGTGGAGCTCTTGAGAGTTCATTACATAAGAATAAGTGGCTATTCAAGGCAAAAATTAGCATAATCAATCTTCAAAAAATAAAAAATATTAAAAAATTTCAACAACTTCCTCATATAAATTTGAAAGCCATTTTTGTTGTGAGGATACAAAGATATATAGGCAATCTCTTTATACAAGTGGGGTGATGGTAGGTAAAACAATTCACATGGGATATGTAAATTAAGTGATTCCAAACCTAAACTCCCGTAAAAAAATTATTTTCTTTCTTATATAGTGTTTATCATTTAACACAATGATAAAACTCTTATGTAGAGTTTATCATTTAACATATGAGTTTGCAAACACTAGGTGGGAATTGGCCTTAAGACTGATAATGCCCTGTGCAAATTTTCAACATGGTAGGTATGAAGTAGAAATTTATTGGTTTGGCAATGAGAAATTTTAGAGAAATTGAGTCTCTATTAGTACCAATTGGTATTAATTTAGTGACTTCAAATCCACCTAACATAATTTAAATGCACGAGACTTTTGCCATTGTGGCATGTTTTGATTGGTAAAGCAATCAAAAAATTCAAATGACTCAACTCTCCCACATTGACATTATATCTAGTAATTGCAAAGTAGGCCAAGTCATCAAGAATAAATGCTAATTAGTACCAATCCTTGCCACCCTCAATTCAGTAGGTCCTAACCAACAATTATTCTTGATAACTTGACCTAATTTGCAATTATCTAGTCTTTAAAGGATGCTCACCTACAAACATTTTTTAATCCTTTGGATGATTACATTTAAGTCAATAGGATGGAAAAAAAAACTATTTCTTCATCCAATTTTTGGAAAAAGTTTCTTGAGTACATTTTAGTGAATATTATTGCAAATTCTCTCATTATGGTATTATTGACTTTTTTAAGAAGAAGATGTTTAATCCACAAATCACCTTTTAGTGTATTTTAGCCATTTCTTGCTACTTATTCTTGATGTCAATTTTAGCCATAAAAATGATATTTTTGAGTTTGTGTCCAATCAATCAAGTAAAAATTATCAAATGTAGTTTCTATTCCAATTGGAAATTTTGAAAAATTTATAAATTTCAATATTTTATAGCAATATGAACTTTGGACCTATAACCATGGTTTGTTTACTTTGTTAATTATCTAATTCTAGAGTGATACAATAACTTTTATTTATATAATGATTTTGTACACAATACATACATCTATGGTGAAAATTTCAGATTTTTTGAGAATATTCTATATTTGATATGAATTTTTTTCATTTTTTCTAACTTAAGAAGTTTATAGTAATTTCAAATGTTCTCCAAAAAATTCGAAAATTTTATGACTTGTGCTAGTCTAACAGACATATATCTTCATCATTGAATGATGGATAAAAAAAAATTCATTCATATCTAATTGCAAAATGACAACAAATAGTGATAGATAGTAAAGCTTGAAATCAATGGTCATAGGCCTATCCTTTAAGGGTTAAGGATTTTCTTGTGTCTATCCCAATATATCAAGCATGTAGGTGTGTTTGACACATATTGTGTTCCTTTACACCCCAATATTTACTTAATATCAAGAAAATTGGGATTAGTTGCAACAACCTCAAGAAGGTCAAAGTTGATGGCATGGATGTAGTGATACCTCTCGACAACACCAATATGATAATACAACTTCTTCACACATCCACCAATTTGTAGATGCTTGTCAAGCCAACAATATCATGGGCATCAAATGGAAGGACAAGTCCTCAAATGCATTTTTTTGTGTTTGCAAGAAGGCAAAGTGAGTTTTCATGTACTCAAACTGATTTATTCCATGTGCTATTGCAAACAGTTCAATAGATTTTAACTCCTAAACAATGTTAAAGCTATAATTAAACCTATGGTTTGCATTACAAAAAAATCTACACACTCAACTACTTGGACATCTATATGCAAACGTGCCAAAAGGGACACCAAATGCTAGTTTGGTATATGGTTTTGGAGACGAAGGCCTCATTATTCCTCTTGCGCCACTGGGTACGCACACCATGAAGGGGCCTCAAGTGTAATATGCAATGTGAGGTAGTTAGTTGCTTAAAAATCAAATTATAAAAATTTTAATTTTAATTCATTGAAAGTAATGAAGCCAACAACCACCTCACATAGCTTTGATGGGGAATTTCATTAAAATGGCAATATTCCATGTGCCATTTTCATAGTGTGCCATTTCCACAATTTAGACCGGGCGGTCTGAAATCTATTACACTAATAGATTTCAGACCGCCCGGTCTAAACTGTGGGATGTCAAAGTCACAAAATATTTGCCATTTTAATGAAATTTTCCATTTTGACAACATCTCCAATATAGACTGAGTTTCAATTTATTAGAGAAGACCTTTATATACATACAGGGTGGTAGGAGGTAGAACAACCCATGTGGGACATGTAAATTAGAATTAGTAAGAGCTCAATTGCTCATAGATAAGTCAAAAGTAGGAATTGTGTTTGAAGTAAAATTCCAAACCTCATTTAGGCATACTAGAATAAATTTTCTCAAAAAACTTTAAACTAAGAAAAGTTGGGAAATGAAGATGAATTTCATCTCCAAAAATCCGTTTGAGATTTTGAGCCTCCAATCAAAAGAATATGTTTGAAAATCTCAAAAACAATTCCCTTCCAAAGCCTCTCAAAACTTAGTACCAAGGTAATTAAAATAATCCTTCATTTGATTGCACACTAACAATAAATAAAATGGGACAAGGCACATTAGAAGTGGAGGTTAATGCACGCTACTAAATAGATTTAAATGTACTAAAATAAACAAAATAAGATTTTAGATTGCTTCATTTATTATAAAACTACCAGAAAGTTTATCATTTTACACATGAAATTTTTAATTGTGTAATGAGTGTATCCACCTAGATAAAAAAAATTAATAATCATTTTTTTTGAAAAAAATTTAGAAAAAAAATGTCTTTGAAGAATTGAGTCTTATTGCATTATTAGGATGTTCCTACAAACCTACACACAATAACTATATTGAAGTCTTCTAAAAATCTATATTGAAGTGTTTTATTTATTTCAATTTCTAATAGTTTGTTAAATTTTTTTTTTAAATTAATAAACTCTATCATTGTCAAGTGACAACATCAATGCAATTATTAAACTATTCAAAAGATGCAAATTTAGTTTGAAATTGCATCTTTAAAATGGGACCAACAATCCCACCATATCCATTGAATGACTTTTTTCCTAACATTGTGAGCAAATCCCATGACAAATATTTGGGGGGTACCATCATCTACTTTATGCAAGAACTAATGTGTACATATTCAATACCAACTACTTTACAATTGCACCTTCATATTTGGATTGAAAGCATTCTAAAACCCAAATGTATTTAATTGGAACAAGACCCGAAACAAGAGGATAAAATTCTGAAATGGATGGTGATGGCACAATGGGTATGTCCACTTTAAGTAGGGCTAACTTTTAAAGGACATTTGAGATCTTATAAAGGTTGCCAAAACTTTGATTTCATAGTCTTAAAGAAAATCATGTAGTTTGTTTATATGAGCAGTCAATTTGAGGTCTTAATAGGGTTGTCCAAATATGGATTTCAAAATCTTTATTAAATGGATATCATGTAACATGTTCAAATGAACAATTAATGATGAACTTCTATGTCCCT
The DNA here is from genome assembly GCA_950106755.1 of Climacium dendroides. Taxonomy (NCBI): domain Eukaryota; kingdom Viridiplantae; phylum Streptophyta; class Bryopsida; order Hypnales; family Climaciaceae; genus Climacium; species Climacium dendroides. The sequence goes on along the minus strand of OX467082.1, from coordinate 33,692,562 downwards.
CAAGGACATGGGCAACTTTAAAGTCACTCTTTAAAATTTTTATTGAATTTTTAAATACAAAAACCACAAGTTCAAATTAGGGATAGTGAACAAGCAAAGTTTGCAACAAAATGAGAAGTTGGTGAGAGAAGGAAAGAGCCAATGGACAACAATTATGGATGAAGAAGGTGTGACACTCTATTTGGTGTGTCAATAGTGGAGGATGCAAAATTGCATTAACAAAACTACAAGATTGAGGTAACAAGACTGAGGTAACAAGAGTGTAGTAACAAAATAAGACCCAATCAAACAATAGAAGCAATGGTGAAATCAACAACTAAAGGTGAAAGCTTTGCTTGTGAAAGCTTCCGCCCACCTATTCTTTTACCCTAAAGGAGAATAATCAAGATATTGTAAATTGAGAATATTTTCTTACGAAGAACCAATGTAAAGCCAATAGGGAGCTACCACCTCTCAATTCCTCAAAGAATGGGAGTTTAGTGAGGAAGGTGTGACTATCTCTATTGTAATTCAAAACCCAAGATTTTGATTGATAAATACATCTTTTGAAGACAAAGATGATACCAAGGAAGTTCACATGGACGTGAGTACTAGAAGAATTTTTTTTGAAGAGGCTATGAAAACCCAATCCTTAGTTCTAGATTTGTCATTTAAGGGTTAAAGAAGACTTCACATGTTCAATTGAACTCCAAGTGCTCAATATCAAATTTTTCCAAGTGGCAAGTTTGAACTCATAAGGAATAATTACACATTCTTTGACCTCTACATGATGCTTGGAGATTGGACACATGACACTTGATGTGTGGTATTTTGTGGCTTCCAAAGTTCTCAATCTCCATGGTTTTGGATGTGCCGTTTTCTCCTTTGCAAGTGAAGAAATGGGTTCAAGAAAATTTCATCAAAGATTTCTCACTCTTCCATAGCTCACTTTCACCACAACACAATGCTTTTCTGCTTTGTTACAATGAAGTATTGTCTCAGCTTTTACAGTAGTAAATGTCGTTCTCAGAGAAAATTTTCAAGTTCAGAAGAGGTTGGCATCCTTCACGAAAATTTGCTTCTCGGAGGTGTGACTACCCCTATTGTTTGTGGTATAGATTATTCCTGTCGACAAGACGTCTGCAGAATAATCAAAGTAATTTCCACCACCTAGAGTCTCTATCAATTGGGGCATGCAACCCTGTTTTCTCAGTCACTTGTTTGAAATGCGAAGAAAGATTTTCGATTCTGGGATCCTGGGCGGGGTGTAAACAATGCCAGTCCTCAAGGATGAGTAAGAGTGAAGGATCCGATGAAAGCAGCTGTCAACATCACAGTGTGCATACAATCAAAAGCACGAAAATGAACAGGATGGAAAACCTTGACTGAAAAGTCTAGAACATGAAAAAATTCACTCACAAGGTGAATGACATACAAATGATGAACAAAATGTACTAAATAAGAAGCACCTGGAACCAATGCATTCACAGCTCAACTTCGAAGTTCCACACAACTAACTGCATACACCTAGGCTGATCTATTCAACGGTGAAAAATGGAGAGAAACCGCACTTCTCAAGATACAGAAATGAGCCCACTGGTTAGTTCTGATTGCGGCTGCTCAGGTGTGGCAGGAGCCTCAGGTGCTGCTTTGGAAGGATCCGCTGCTGATTCTCCCACAGCTGGAGAATTTTCTTTTCCCTTGTCACCCTCCTTGACCTCTTCAATCTGGGCACCCTTGGCGCCCTCCTTGGCGCCCTCCTTGGCCTCTGGCTTGGGTGGTGGCGGTGGAGGAGGAATCATGTGTGCGGGGGGGTTGTGCTTGAGCTTCAGAAGAACCTGCCTGAACCGCCCCATGTCAGTGGCCTTCCCTGGCTTCGGCCCAGGAAGAGCCACAAACGTGGACTTCTTCTCCTTCTTCTCTTTCATTTGTCGGCCCTTGGGCTCTAGAGATGCTGGCAGCTCCTTGGGGACAAGTTCAGCCACTGCCTTCCAGTACTGCTTGCCAGCAGTTTTGTGAAAGTGCTCTTGGTCAGCATGGTAGGCCTGCCCAACCAACATCCCAGGATGAAACATTGCTCAGATCTGCTCTCCGAAAACAGCGAAAACTGCTGCAACCAAAGCATTTAACATCGACGTAAGCCAAGACGGATATCAAGGAAGAGCTAGTGAAATACCAATTCCTTGTCACGATTGGACTTCATCTGCGCCTCACGGTTGGCTTCACGCTTGGCCTTGTGCTTGTCCTTGTAGTCATCAGCATCATCAATAATCTGCTGCAGTTTCTCCTTCTCAACGCGCTCCTTCTCTTGAAGACGTTCCGCATTCTCTCTGATTTGAGAAAGCAGATCAATTTCTAGTTTCGTCTTTATCGCATTAATTACAGATACCATATCATACTTTCCATAGAACCACTGAAACTATTCCTTACACTGCGACATACGAAAGAGAAAAACCCACGAAAAGCAGAACAGCACATGGATCATGTATAATTAAAAGAGAATTACCTCTTCCATTGCCGAAGAAGATGTCCTTCCTCCTGCATCTCCTCGGGTGGGGGCAGCATTGGCCCGCCGTTGGCTCCACCAAATAAGTCCTCATCCAACTCTTTGTTGTAGCCCTCCTCTCCTTGACCAGAGGGGAATTCAGGAGCATATTCAGGAGCTGAGTACTCTCTCTGAGGAAATTCTGAGGGTGACTCGGAACCAAAACCATACATGCCAGGCATTCCGGGGGCCGACTCTTCATTCTCATAGATTGGAGCGGGGTGGTCATAACCGTGAGACGCTCCCTTGAAGTCATCAAAGCCTTCCTTGTTGTCATCAAGTCCAAAATGATCAGGCTTGAAGTCATCTGGTGCTCGAAACGAGCTGTCGAATCGAGCAGAGTCCAACCTAGAGCTGTCAAAGCGAGCTGAGCTGTCAAAGCTGCTGAACTCACTTAGGTCATCACCACCACCTGAGTAAGCTTCGTAGGCCATACTTGCGATATATATCTAGGCCTCGGAAAATCCTACATACAGCACAGATATTAAGTCACGAAACGGATATACAAATATCCAACCAGTTTCATGTCACATATTGGAATCCAACAAATACAGAGTCATATCAACTAAGCAATGTGGGAAACATTCATCCGTAACAGAAGCCCAACTTCCTGTGCTGCCATAATTGAACTCACAATTGAGCACAAATTGGACAGATCTATATTGTAAACCCTTCAAGGAGAGTGTATCATGTAAGTGAAGGGTCCTCAAGACAGTACCCGTAGACGGTACACATAGACGTATTGATCAAGTTTCCTGAGCGTTCAAGATCTAATACTCTCTATCATGTATCTGCATTCAAGAAAATGCAGAAAATCGTACTGATCCACATTGAACACCAAAGGTACTCCCATTACCCTACTCCACTTCAATCTGCGCAAAATTCTTCAGTCGGAATTTTTTTTACTAGACTTCACCAACATGCAACCTCCGGGAAAATCGTCACAATATTTCTAACAGTACTAAGGAGCTCACCCGAGTGTAGGAACAAAAGCCAACACTAGCAGCGCAATTGACTAGCTCACGATACAATCATCTGTGTCCAGTTAAGGCAAAACAAAATGATCCAGGTTCACACGCAAATAACACAGATAAAATCTAGAGTCAATCGCACAGAAGAGTATTACAGAACCAATACGCGAAGAGTACCAAAACAGTAACGCACCTAAGAAGTAGAAAAATGCAAATCTCATAACGACCACGGCAAACAATGTCAACAATAATGATCCACCTTGCTGACCTCGACTATGTAACACTCACTACAAACCGAGATTCCAACACCAGAATCCTACCACAACTAGGTCCTTCAAATGCGAACGATCCTCGCCCCCAACCCTAGCCGAGGAAAACTCCGAACCAGACTGTCAGGAATCCCCTACTCCCGCAAACGACAGATCTAAGCTACACTACTCCTTCACCAGTGCCCCCCGCCGCATCATGCACATCCACCTCCACCAAACCCCAATGTGTAACCCTCGACAACGATTAAAAGCCCATTTCAGCACCAAAAACTTCGAGAAAAGTACCAAACGAACCAGAGAAGAATCGTAGATGATGATGAAAGGGTAGATACCTGCGATTCGAGGCGCACGAGAGCGCAGAGTGGGATCGAAATGCGCGCGATCGAGAAACCAGCAAGCAGTGAAGAGACGGCCCGCGTTGCGAAGAGAAGGCATGAGTTCCAGGGCAAAGAGTTCCAGACGACTTCCGTTGGGATGAATGTTGTCTCTGGTAGGTGAATGGTGATGATGGATGGATGAATGTCGTGCGCACTTATGGAAGTTATTCGTCAGCTGTGCAGGCGAATGATTGGAGGAAAATCGTGGACGCGCGGCAGTTGGCGTCTTAGAGTGCCCAGTCAAGGCCAGGGAGGATTGACCCTTATTGGGTAAATGTAAAAATCTCCCCCTATTTTGTGCCGCGTTATTTTTAAATTTTTTAAAGTTTAAAATTTTAATTTAAAAAATAATAATCTTTTTAACACCTGGAAGAGACATTGCATTTAAAATTTAAAAAAAACACAAAACATCCAAGCCAAAGGCCGGACATTGAAGAGAAACAAACACAAACTTCTCTTTTTCCACCTCTTCTAGCTAATTTGGGGCCTTGAATTATATGTATGAATTCAGAATTTGCAAATTTTATCATGGGTGGCAAATAAAATATTCTAGTGTTAACTCCAGGGATCAATTTTCCTTGGGCCCAGTCATGGGCTTTATCATTGTTACTCATCCTTCAAAGTCATATTTATCCCCTTTGTATAAGCTAACCCTCAATCTCAAAAAATATATATATTTACCCTCTTATTAAAAAATTTTGAACTCTTACTTATTCTATGAAGTTAAAATTGATGCTACACCTTTGATGTGCCAATGTTATTGAACCCTATTATTATGAATTTTTGAACTCTTATTTACTCTATGAAGTTAAAATTGATACTACACCTTTTCTTCACCTTCAATGTGCCAATGTACCCTTTGATAAATTGAGCAACAAAAATAAACCTTCAAGAGTCAATCCCAATATAATCCACCCACAATGGATATGTCACTTTGTAGAATGAAAATTCATCTCTTTGGTGCAAACAATTTAATTGAGTTTGAAATCTCCACCTTTGCATCTTATATTTTCCCTATTGATGTGAATGAATACAAAAAGAGTCAATTGGTCCAAATGGAAAATGATAAATGTTTTCAAGAGCATACTAGGAGGATTATAGTAAGGGAATATACATCTAGGAATATAGAAGTAAAACAAATTATGACAATAAGAATCTAGACCAAGAAATCTTCACTTTTGTATTATTTTTCTCTCTCTCCATGTAGACATGAATTGATTCAAAACCTTGCACTTAATCCTTCAAGGACCAAGAGGATACAATGCGTCCTCTTCAAGTTTTCAATAGCAAATTCTGGGTAGGATGAAATAAATCTCAATATTTTGTAAACTAAGATCTTGTAAAGTAACAAGTTTACATAATTTCAGCATTTTACAACTTTCAAAATTTTAATGTGAGAAGTATTTTAAAATTTATTTAGGAAATCTAATCTAATAGAAAAATTGAGCAATCATAATGTTTTTCTTGGAATAGTAGAAATGGAAAAAAAAATTCTTGGACATTTTTATTCTTTACTCTGCACAAACAAATTGGAACTAAAGAATTTTTTTGAAATTTTCATTTTTAGCAATTTTAAAAATAAAAAGTTCAATCTAGTGTGATTAAGAACACAATATAATTAGAATGATTCCAAATTTTTTGAAGATTTTCTAAACAATATACTATTAACATTAATTATTAAATTTCAAAAATTGACATGTATATAAATTTTGTAAAATTTTTGAGGATCCAATTTGTTTAGATTTGGCTTCCTACTCCTTCTATTTGAAGATGTGTACAAATTTGAGAAAGTTTTTTATTTCTCAATTTTTTCAATTAAAAAATACTAACTTTGCCTTAGATTCTAATAGAATTTTTTTGGTGGATAAAAAAGCATTATTCATCTTCTTATAATTTTTCTTCTCTCAAAGTTGCATTTTTTGCCTATAAAATTGATCATTCAAAATTGTTATAAACTAAAAATCCAAAGGTCAAAATTTTTTCACAAATAACTCCATGCATACTAGACAAAGTAGTCTTTACATTTGCATGGTTAAACTTAAAAATTTCAAACACATCCATGTGCACAAAAGTATCAAAGTAGGACAATTAATTGAAAACCTCTATTGTCAAAATGTTGTGGGACCTTGATAGGTTAATCCATATATATATATATATATATATATATATATATATATATATATTTCTTATAGATTTTATTTTTTCTACATATAAATCTTTAATTCATTCCATTTAGATTAATGATGTGAAAGTTATAGACAATCTTGTTGGACAATCTAGGCATTTTTTTCAAAAAATAATTTATAGGATTCCTTTTTGAATGAAATTTTTTCAATTTTTCAAAAAAATTGTTTGAGAAGGTTAAGTTTGCTTGCAAAACCAATTTTAACATTGGGATTATTGCATTTAAATCCCATCTTAGAGCTATTAACAATTTAGTTATTTTTTCAATCTTGAACCTACTACTACTTAATGATTTTTTAAAGAATGATAATCAAGTATATGTTTTTTATTTTAATTTGTAAACTTTCTACTCAACTCTAAACCTTCAACATAAAAAAATTTAAAATTAAAATTTGAAGTGCAAATTTTTTCCACAAATGGTGGTAAAAGTCATCTAAAATTGTAGGTCGATGTTTTAAAAAAAAACTTCTTTTTCCAACTTTGAAAACTAATATCTTCCAATCTGTACAATCAACCTTGTTTGTGAAATTTTTATCACATGATCTCAAACAAGTAACATAGAAGATCCTAAGGTTAGATTTTTTAAAAATATTTTTTCGTTTCCTAGGCTAAACATAGCAAAAATGGTAGTTTTGAGTGTTTTTTGACAAAAGAAATGGCCTTAATCCTTTATAGGTTTAAAACTTGAACTAAAAACATGAAGCATCAAGTGACTTAGCTACAATATTACGATTGCTAAAATAAATTATTTTGTAGCATATTAATAGATTTTTAAAATGCATAACAAATCTTCTTTAGGTGTAATGTTCTTGTAGTGGTGATAATTTAATATAATCAATATAATTATTAAGGGTATGTTAAATATCATATGACTAGATTCCAAACTATGTGTTTAATGTTTTGTTTTTCAAATTCAAACACAAAATAATTCACTTTGGAATTTACAAAAGCTTACTAATTTTGAAGTTAAAGGATTCATAAATGTAAAATTTTCACAAATTTTCTAAAAAGTGGTTTTCTAAAAGTTTCAAATTTTGGACAGTTATACTTCCCAAAAAATTTATGAATATTATATTTTTGAAATTTAGAAAATAATATAAAAATTGCAAGCTCAAAAATAGTAGGCCACAATGTCAAATTATGTCCCAAGCTACGTTCCAAGCCATTAGGGGAGTCACTTAGTGCCTACATTAGAAACCATGTGAGATCCAAGATAAGGTACTATATATTTATTGTACTTAAAATTTTAAAAATATTATATCTAATATAGAGTGTATAGAATTATATGTAGGGTATTATAACTAAGATAGGGTTATGTTTAATACCATGTATTGGATTTTATATAAAAAAAATATAGGGGGAATTAATATGTGGGAAAAAATAATTTTGTAGAGTGGGTATTTATTGTCCTTAAAGAAGAGATGAACAAAAAATGACACATTCTTTGAAAAATCTTGAATGAAGGGCTCTAGTTGCCTTGAAAGTTGTCTATAAAGTCCTTTGAAGTCACTTAGAATTTGAAAAATCTATTTGCTTTAATATATTCTTACATGTTTATTCCAAATAGTAGAAATTAAAGATATGAAAGAATTTGGTGGTCTATTATTATTAGGTGTGTAAAAGCTTGGTGGTCTTCAAATTTGGATGAATTTTTTTATAGGAGCTAAAAAACTTTTCATCCAAATTTGAAGACCACCAAGTTCTTACACACCTAATATTTAATAATGAAAGACCACCTTATATAGCTCTTTCATATTTTTTTACTATCCATACCTTAAGTTAGGTTGGTTGTTTTGATTTGTTTAATTGATACATAGAAATGTAAGAATTTGTGAGGTGTCTGGCGGTGAAATTGGTACTTTTGTATAATTTATGTACAAACAATAGATGTTGTCTAGTTTATCTATGTCATCTTTTTTTTGTTGAGCGTTTGCATTTATCATATTCATTAGAATATATTGTAGATGATTAGCAATAAGTTGTTTGACACAACTAGAGTGCAAACATACCTTTATATTCCATGTAACTACAATGAGAGATCATTGAACATGTTTCAACACTATATTGAAAGAACAGTTACTTTTGTTACATGAAAGTCTCGATGATGTTGCCATGATTGCAACGGTTGTTCCTCGGCACAACCTTTACTTAAATTCTACTCAAGTTTGACAGAACTGCAAAATCAGCATAAGCATTGTGTCTGCGTGACTTCTGACCAAGTGTTGGGTGAAGGTGATTGCAGCTACAGGTAGAGGAATTCCCAACAGTGCACACTTTCGTCTCTTGCATCCTTTCAAGCGCAATCTACATTTACAGATATTCTGCACACTTGGATCAATCCCTATATCTGAACTAAACTGTCAACTGGCGAATCTAAAAAAATTCACTGCACGCTGAGTTCGCGCAAGTATCACGACACACATTGTAGCAAAGAACATCACAGCAATCCAAGTATTCGGAAGTCAGACTATCGACCCTACCGAGTTAATGTAAGGTCTACACTCACAATACAGAAAGGAGAGGTTCCATTCACCATACAGGTGAACTTTGAACTTATCCCTACAACAATTTAGAAAACCGCTCAACCTAAAATTTTGCAAATTTATTTTGTGTTGAGCTACACAACAATTGCAAAAAAAAATGTCAATAGATCAAGTAGTTTCACAATTACCACAATTCAAAGCTATCTGTATGGTCACTGGAGCCTCAATTGTACAGTATGATTAATGGAGCCTCTACCGTATGTTACATGATATAGAAGAATTAGTAAGGGGCACGTCTTTGCTTGTGACGACCCGTCTTCTTGGCAACCAGACCACTAGACACCCAAGCCGTGCTCCTCTCATGAGCATTGCTGTCCTCGGTCCAGCTACAGAGGCGTCCATCCTCACCCCCTGTCCAACAGAAAAGGCCTTCCAAAGCGGTGCCAGCATTGGTTCCAACGTCATGAGGAGACCAAACCGACCTCACCACGCCAGTATGACCCCCTTCTAAAACAGCACTGGCTGGCCCAACCGCTCCCGAACTCGTTCCCGAATTCAGAGTTGGAATGTGGAGAGGGAAGTACCCTATGGTTCCTTCTTGGGTACCGGCTATCAGCCAGAGGGTATCAAAACTTGAGATGTAGTAACAGCGTATCAAATACTCCACCTACATAGCCATTGTCAGAAACAACAATTACCTCCGGAATTTGGACAGAAGTGCTCTCTTCAACACCCAAAAGACCAAGGATTCATGGTTTAAAAATAAAATAAAAACAAGGCAAATAAAAGATTATCATATGACCTACATATCATATCATATGATTATCATATTACCTACAAAATTGTAGGTAAGACGCAGTTTGGGCTTCTTCGTTCTTTTGGAGTTAAATCTTATTAGTTTCAAATAAGCACAAGAAGATTTCCTATTCTTTAAAAAGTCAAAATCAATATTGTTGAACATTGTATATGAAAGTCGAAATATAATCCATGCAAATTCAGACAAGGGCATGCTTACAGGTGAGAAACTCCAATTGCATGAGGCATTGGCACGCATCTCAGTGAAGTCAGCTTCCAGCAACGCATCCTCGAAGTTCCAAGAACTATCCCAAAACGAACAATACAAAATGCTAATCAGTTCGAATATTACACAAACACGTGAAATGTTTATCTGAAATCTAGGTAGGAATACCTCGAAAATTCGAACAGATATTCGCTGCCATTCAAAATCCACGTAGTATCTCTATTACAAACTTGCAAATCATCTCATTATCATCAGAATAAAATCACTAGAAGCAACAGTATATCCCCCACCTCACTGTTTCAATATGTGTTTGGCACCATATGCGTTCATGGTTTTGACCGTAGAACCCTATCTTTGCAACGGAGACTCCAACACTCATAACCTGAAAACATGAGTACAAAACTCTCGGTAGTCAGATTATTATAACTATGCGTAACTAGCGACCAAAAGGTGAGATTCAGACGATCAAAATAATGTGTGTAAATTACACCAGGGTGCAAAAACTGCTAATCAAAATGAGATAATATGACACTCACGGATTCCATTCCCTCGTCATCGTTGATGTCGCCCATGGCATTAAAAACGCACATCAGCCCATCCACGGAAGCAGAGACCAATTTCTCCTTCTTACTTGGATGAAAGCGAACCTACATAGACATGTTAAAAATGTCAGTATCTTCATGGTAAGCCCACAGTCTAAATTTGAGTGACAACGAGAGCACTCCACGAATCCTCTGAAACTAGTACCCGACTTAAGTATTTCGATGAGGTCTCTACTAGAGATGCTCGACATAAACAATGTTCACCTCACAATTTCAACTGAGAAGCTTAGTGAACCTGGGTGACGGCTTCTGTGTGACATTCTTCCAGTGTGGCTACTTGGCGATTTGTCCTGCGGTCCCAACATATCACCTGCAATAACAGAGCCATCGACAATCAAATTAATATCAATTACATTAAGGATACACTTGCCCCGGAACTTACCAGTTCGTAGCTGAATCGAGTACTTTCAAGCGTGAAGCAAGAAGGTCGTGGTATTTACAAGATTAAGAATCTGCTCAAATTTGTAAGAGTTTGCAAATTAGATTCTCACAGTTACAGGAAGCACAGAGTATCATACCTGCTCAATAAATATAGAAAATATTGCGATCTTGTGACAAAATCAACCCTAAGTTCCCAATCTAAAAATAAAAATTCCACTTTGGAAGCTAAGATTACATTGTGGTAACTTTCAATAAATTGATTTCAAAAATTCAAAATGTAGGGTATGATTTCTTCTTCCTATTGGTACACTTTGTTACCTTCGAACTTCTTAAATGACCTACGTCAACTCCCATACATTTGGAAGCGACCAGACTTGGCCATTTATGGGTCAAAAGCAATTGTACCGGAAGGTGCTGGCATCCCTGAGCATATTTTGATAAACTTTATTAAAAAAGTTACAAAAGCTCGGGGGTAAAGAAAGATCAGTAGAGTTACCGCTGCATTGCCACCAGAAGCCACCAGGTTTTGAGTGGAGCCTCCAATATCGAAGCTCCATAATTCTTGATTATTAGTTCGTAAAGTTGCCACCTGCGTCGGTAAGAGGAGAACCTGAGAGATTTCCTGAAAAGATAGCATTCATAGAAAGATGAAACGCTGTAAAATTAAAGTGTGCAAACTATAGATCAATTACCTCCTTTCTCAAACGGATGTCCCAAGCCCTCACAGTGCCATCGGCCGAGGAGGAACACAAGATGTTAGGCGAACTTGCATCCGGAAAAGAAATGTCCGAAATTGTGTTGGTGTGTCCCAGACAATCCCCCAGATATTGCCCGGTAGCTGGCCCGTATAATTTTATTGCATTTGTTGAAAGCGAGACTGCCATCATAGAATTGTCCCCACTGCAGATTGAAAACAACGTGTCAGTAGGGATTAGATGAAGAATATCAGAGAAAGGATTCGGACAGTAAAAGCAGCCAACAGTGAACGATGTCAAAAATTGGCATTTTCAGCTAAATAAATCAATTAAAAACTCCAAGACGGAAGGACTTTCAGAAGGACAGCAAAACATTTTCCAGCAGTAGAGGTATGGCACCTTTGAGAATAGTGCAAACTCAGATCAAGTCATGTCAAATCAGAGAAAATCAAGCAAAATTAAAGCTCTCCCATACTCAAGTGAAGACAACAGCTCATTCACATGAAAATCTCAACAGTTCAAATTGAACTCAGCATTGCAAAACAAAGTATCATGGATTCCCTTCCATAAAATTATTAACCAGTTCTAGCCAGGTCCTGTGACTCCAGGTCGTGCTGGTGAGGTTGCTAGTGAGGTGAGTATGATCACTCTGATAATTAAAATCCCTATGAAAGAATGAAGTGATGAAAATTCCATCCTCTAGGTGAGATGTCATAGTAAGCCTTAGAAAGGAAATAACGGAGTTATAGAATGATATGTTTTCATGCCAATTCAAAGGGTGATCAACAAGGTTCTCGAGAAAGTTTCATATCATGACATCCATGTTCCACAGAATTCGCAGCAAATAGAAAGTTTTTCTCCAACCTTTCAAAATACAGCTTTCACTACACAGACAGAACCAGCATTCCGACATGCACCTTTATTTTACAAAAAAATCATGACCAACGACAAACCAAGATCCGATCGACAAACGGGAGTAAAGGGTTAGAGATTCAGGGCATATTCTTCACACCCTCACACTATCATTGGACGTTGCACACTTGCCACACATTCAAACTATCAGACTGCACCCAGGCCGTGACATTTTTGAGGTTAGAGAGGAGCACGGTAAACCCTAAAATTCGAAAACCCCACTCTCGACAAAGACCACCACATGAGCGCAGCAGGGCACTACACCATAACACCGCAAATAAAAAAGAGGAGATTCCGTATGAGAAATAAAGGTGCCCACTCACTTGTCTGCTACAGGGGGTTTTAGGGTTTAGGGTTTCGGTCTCGAAAATCTCAGTAGCTCAAGCTGATAATCACCACACAGAAAATGTTCAAAAGACATCACTAGTACGGAAACAGGAATTTTCAAATGCAATCGAATCATAACTTGCTAATAAGCCAAAACTCTGGAATCTCAAAAACACTATATAGCGCGTAACACCATAAATGAGAGGGGAGATTCAACAAGCTAAAATCGAGATTCACAATCACTTGGCTGCTATATCAAAAACAGGGTGGGGTGGGGTGTAAGGTTACAGGAGGGGTTTAAGGTTTAGGGTTTAAGGCCCGAAAATCTCAGTAGCTCAAACTCTAAAGAACGTGTAAGTACGTGTTCAAACGATGTCACTAGAACGGAAACAGGAGTTTTCAAATGCCATCGCCTGCTAACACGCTAACAAGCCCAAACCCTAAAATTCCAAAAACGGCCCTCTCGTCAAGACCACCAAATGAGCGTATACCACCGCAGCCGCAAGGAGAGATTCCATGACGGAAAATCGAGATTCACACTCACTTGGCTGCGATATCAAAAACATAGTCGGGATCATCCGGCGCTCCAAAGCTGGCTTGAATGCTGGTACTCAATTTGCACTTCGCAACGCCCCCTGGCAATGCCATCTCCGCTAAGTAAATCGAAACAAATCGAAAGCAATCAACCAAGTGTGTCAGAACCAATCGCTTAATCCGTAGAAAAAAATAACGAGGTGTGAAATCAAGCGATGGATGCGAGGATTCGCATACCACCGATCTCAGAGGCCCGAAACTCTGAAACGAGCGCATTCGAAGAATGGTGATCGGGGATCCTGGATTGAAACCCGGATCGGAAGGTAGCAGCGGGTACGGGTCTTGTACTGGATGAATGATGCGACACTTTTGGATGAAGAACCTAAGGTTGGGGCCAGTGACTGGTAACGATTCTAGGCCGATCAATGGCGGAATGGGAACTTCAAACAAACCAAAATCTCATTTCATTGCTTTTTTTTTTTATCAACTTTAATATCTTTTACTTTTTATGCTTTATTTCTCCAAGACATATGAATGTAAATTATCTTATTTAATTTTTTAGAAATGAAATCATTTGTCTAACGTTAGTCTTACGAAAATTGGCTTTTTTTTTTTTTTTTTAATTATAAAATTTGAGTTTTGAAATAAAAATAGAATATTTTTAATAAAATTAAAATAACTTTTAAATTAAAATTATGATAAATTGTTCAATTTTAGGAATTTTCTTAAATTTTAAAAAACAAGAACTAAAGCATGCCAACATACACTAAGAAAGTGTATTTTGTAATCCTTTTTTTAGCATTAATTTTTATTTTTGTAAAAAAAACAATAATATCTTTGTGAGGGAATTTCTAACCCATTTGTTGTAGTATACCTAGGAAACTCTCCCAAAAAATTGTATACATTTCTTTTATTTTTTATCTTAAATTATTCATTTGAAATCATCAAAGTGTTGCATTATAGCATTGCTAATTATTAAGGATTAATTTAGATTTATATATATATATATATATTAAAATTATTACTAAAATATATTGATAGTAAAGATTATAAGATTACAATGGAATTAGATTGGCTCTTATCCCACTATCAAAAATTCATATATAGTTTTATAACTTTAAAATATCTAAAGCAAAACAAGTTAGATGTTAATTCAATTTGTTTAAAAAAAATAGTTTAAAAATATTTTGAGGTTTACAAAACCATCTAAGACTTTAGATCAATGTTTTGAACAATACTTTGTTTGTGGATACATTACCTTGTTGCAAATGGAGTTAAGTTCTTTGGGCTAATTAGAACATCTAATTAAAATTCAACTTTGTAATGGTGGTGAAATAACCTTAGGCTCTAGCTCATTTTGACCGCTCTTCTTAGAGATTCACTTCACATTCTAGTTGGCTATGAATGAAAAATGTTTCTTTAGCTACCTTGAGACTTACATTGAAATTTGTTATGATTTTTCATGATTTTGTACTACCTATAGTAAATGAAGTCTAAATGAAACATGGTAGGGGCAAGGAAATCCTAGTGTAAAGGCAATATCATGCTAATTCATTGTTGGAATGTATTAAGATAAATAGTTCATAGGCAAGTAAGTACAAACATTTTAGAAAAGAGCTCTCACATTTTTTGTAAACATGTGTTGTTGTACCTTGATATGTATCACATCCTATTGGTTCAATGATATAGATATGTTGGAGAAGTTATAATTTTTTAGAAAAGAATTTCAAAAGTAATCGTAATATCTTTATATCAAGTACTTATGAGGGTATACCCTTGTTTCCCTAATTTATGAGAACTTAGGTAGATTTTTGTTTAAATACTTTTCATTCTTTTAGTTTAACATATTTGAAAGATATCAATGGTCTTATGGATGGGTCAAATAATTTGAATGTGAGAGAAGTATGGTGTGTTGCATGCAATGATAATGAGGTCAATTTGCATACTATTTTAGGATGTCATTAAAGAGAGGATCATATTAAAGAGGTCAAAGTGTATCTTAGTGAAAGTGTATTATTTATTTGTTTCAATTTCATCAAATTGGTCATAAAAGTAGGATGTTTTTGAAGTATTCAAGAATCATTTGGAATGAATGAGACGGTGTTTGGACAAACATCATTATGAAAAGCTCTATTATGGAAAATTTTGTTAAAATAGCAATCATCCCACAAATTTGGAACTTTTATAGTTTAGACCATGGGGTTTGAAATCAATATTTGTCTTAGATTGCAAATTATTTTATTTTGTTTTACAAAGATGAAATCATACATATTTTACAAAGTTTTAAAATTACCATGTATATTTTTAGAAATAGTGAAAAAATTCATATCAAATATAATATATGCTTAAATTTTTTAAGAATTTCACCATAGGTGTATATTATAGTATAGAGTATTATGATGTACATCATATTTTAGTGTGATTCTACAATTAGAAAATCAATAAGTTGTGGTAATATGATCAAAATTCAAGTTGGAATAGAGAAAAGACTTGATAAACTTCATTTCATTAGTTCAAATTAAATTTAAATAAGATCATACCTTTGACTAGAATGATGATTTAGGACAAGGAGATGCAAGTTGCCAAAATATACTAAAAAACCATCTTTTTAACATCTTTTTAACATCTTTTTATATAGAAAAGTCAACAATATCTTAATGAGGAAATTTCCACTAGCAAGTGATGCAAACTAGGGTTTTTTTGACATTATAGTACCACATTGTACTAGAAAAAAAATTTGGCTAAAAAATGGCAATAAATTATGAATTTTTTGCCAAAAAACTTCAAATTTAAAAAAATCTTAGATGAAATGACTAGATTGTAGATGAAAAAGAATTATGCACAGTTATGTGATATGTGCTAATGTGATATTGTGTATCCAATATGTGGATGAATGTTGAAATTTGAAGCACTACTACAACATTTTATATCATCAATTTGGCGCTTCATAAAAAATGAAAAAAAGAAACCCTCTGATGCAAACCCATTAAAAAAACTCTCTGAAACAGAATTGGATGAAAAAATGTTGTTCTACATGCATTCTCTGCTGGTACAGTACTCCTCATCAAGCGCACTTTGTGGCACCACGCTGGGATTTGAAGGCATCGTTAGCATGGTAGCGTACATTTTTCTCACCAATCAACCTTCCATAGCTGAAAACTTCTTGACAAAGCAGCGTGAGTATAGTTTGCGTTTCAGTGATGAGAGTACGCAGTTTACAAGAATGCAAAAATAATGTCGTGTTGTTGCACTCAAGATGTATGCAGTGACAGGTGCAACTCTTGCAGGAGAAGTTTTAGTCGCGAGTATCAAATGTCTGCAAAATCGGTACTCTGTGAGTATCGCACGGCGTTCACATTTTTCAAATTCTCCATTTTGATTTGAACGATTTCATTTTCCTCGCGTCGAATCCAGGCAAGAGATGTTTGCTTTGTCAAGTTGCTGGTTGTCGGTTTTGGTGGATTATGTCAGGAGAATCTGAACTCTTGGAATGTTTTGGCGCCGTGAATGGACTCGGTAGAGAGAGTGCACATTGTCTGTAGAAAATTTTGGATAGTATTGATCTATTGTACAGTACACCATGTGGAACATTAGGCATAAATCCGAAATGACGGGGCAGAGTTATTTAACAAAGAAGTATTACAAGAGAAATAATTTTAAATGCATTTCAAAGTGTTATCAATCGCAATTCACAGAGACAGTAATCCTGTATTGTTAGAAAATTTCTGTAGTGACTTGCTTTGGAAAGAGTGGACCATTCGTTGAACTAGCGCAAAGCTTAATCCACCTGACTATTCTTGTACAGTACAGCAAAGCTTGCGATCTCTTGTAAACCGTACGTGTTGAACGTTAGCCATATATCTGAAGTAGTTAAAGACTGATCATCACTGCAATAGAATTGTAATTTATGCATTTCAAGAGTTTTTCAATCGCAAATCACACATAGATCACACAATGCTTTTGAGACAGAGACCTCGTGTCTATGTACTGTACACTTCCATGAGCACATTTTGGTTTAGCACCTCTCCGAGTTGGGCACGCATTGCTAGATTCAGTTGGTTGTGAGAGCCGTTCATTGGCGCAACCACTTCCTGACTGCATAGGCGTTTCTGGCCGATCTCCACTGGGAAATAAGATTGCAGCAACAAGTCGCCTCTGCACGCTCTGGTCACGACCATCCGGCGGCCGGTAATTGAGGGAGCATCCATGAAGATTGTTTGAATTGTGCATTGACAGGGCGATGGTGATGTCATAACTGAGTTCCCTGTCTCCTGTGGCTGTCGTGGTCACCGTCATGGTTTGAACGGTTACATCTCGGAGCTCTATCTCGGGTACCGAATAACACCGATCGACTGCTAAACACGCCGACGGTGATGAAGATGAAGCGGGGGAAGCAGTAGCAGATGTTCAGGAGCAATAATTAAATATCAATCGGCGCGAATATTGTCTGAAGTTAGAAACCTTCGTACTGTGTGTATACCCTTGCTCTATTCCCATTCAATTTCTTGTTCTAGCAAAATCGTGAATATTCTCTTCTAGTGAATTTCACGAACCGGTTCTTCCTTCTTACTTGGTCTTTTCGGTAGTTGGAGTGCGTGCTGCCAAGAACTAACATCTCGCCCTAGAAGAAAACGTACAGACTGAAAACTCGGAGCTATATTGCGGAAGCTTCTACATCTCACTCATTCACTGGACCATATTTGGCAGCAGCAAAAGTGCCCGATTAAAGTTCTCTGTGGCGATGAATATGTTTCGGAAAGATCTACATGTCGATCCCGAGCTACATGGCAATGTCGACTCAATAAAAATTCTCCAATACTCAATTATTGGCTGTACGAAGTGGAGATGCTATGCTTTGTAATTTGGTGCTCTTCATCAACTGCCGAATTCGAATTTCCGTATGGACTCTCTAGTGGTACGCGCTACTAACTTCGTCTCCTTTCCAAAGTTTGCAGGAATTATCATAGGACTTTGACTAGGAGCTGGGCCAGGCCTTTCTTCTGCAGAGGTGACCTCTACCACTTGTATATCTCTTTCGGTTGAGGCAGTCTTCAGCGGTTGTCCTGATTTGCGATTCCCTTCATTGTCGTGGATGATTGATTCTTGTCGTGCACTAAGGAAAGTCCTTACTATTGTATGCGATATTATTAGTGTGAAGAATCAGGAGCTTCACCGCATTTTCGGGGGTAGGGCCAGGAATGGAATATTCGCAGATTGACCGTTTGTGCCTCACGATCCCACCCTTTGTTGGGGTTCCGAACATCAGATCCCCTGTTCTACGAATGCTCATTATCCTTATAACATTGCATGATAATTTCATATATTTTGGCTTTCCAGATAGACGGAATTTGTATCCTGCATTCTTGCTCTATAAATCCCTAGATAGCGATCGTGCTCTGTAGTGGTTTAATTTGTCATTGACGTCTTTGGCCTGTGCCAACAGTTCCTGAATGGTATCAAGGAATGAGAAGGTCAGTGAATGAGTTGTTGCCTATTTATTGGCGTTCATCCTGTGAGCATCCCTTTAGAATATGTATACATTGAAGGGAAATGTTGATGGCACTGTTCAAGTCCTGTGCAAGTCGCTTGAAGCTGACAATGCGATTCAAATGCGTGTTGCAAGTGGTAGGTAACGTTTCATCGCTGAATTCCTGGCGTAGGGAGACATCTTGACGGCATCAGTTAACCAGCAATGGTGATGCAATGACAGAAGTCACCGACTGTTATGAAATACCTGAATTGACTTAAGGGTTTGTTGAGGTTGATTAGCGTGCTAAAGTGACGGCATTTTTGCAGCTCACAAGTGTTCCTCGATCTGGAAATGATTCTCACAAATGTTGTTGCATATGCAGTTCAAGACTGAATTCGTTAACACCATGAAATGCGTGAGTCTGAGCTTCCTCATCCAGACACAGATGTCTTCAGAAGATCGCTGGGTGATCGAAAATCAATGGCCGTTCACATTCAGAGGTATCAATGTGAAAACAGCACTAGGGCACAAGTGCTGAACAATGAAAACCCTAGAACTTTTCAAAATTAGGAAGCGTGAAGCATCAGTCACGTTCGCAAGCACGAATCTCTTGTCTCCCGAATATCACAAGGTACGCTTACAGTAATTCGAAAACCTTCAAACAGAGAAACGGTCAAAACTGTGGCATGCGCTGGACCACTTGTCGTGCAGAGTCTTCTTTACTTGCCAGAGGCTCGAGTCGCCGCGTTTACTCGTAGAGGCAAGCTAGGTCAATCCTCAGCCACGCATTTCCCATCTCCATTTGCTCTTCAGTCTTCGGTTTCGCGATTTCTGTGCGGAGGAAGTGCATGCACTCCACTTTATCAACCTGATAGAATGTAGTAGGACCGTAGAAGTTCAACACTGGTGTTTTGAATAATTCTGCAAAAAATTTCGACCTACAATAATTCACTAATTCTATGGTAGAACGTCAACGGTTGTGTGCCGAATGTGAATCATCGCAAGCATGAAGACGCACACCAACTGCAAAACATGTTTCAGAAAATATAATATTCATGAATATTCGGAGATTTTGCATCTGAACCTCAGACGTTTCGTGGCCTGTGACGTTCTCTTCAATATCCATCAAGATTCTTCGGAGATCCTGTAATGTGAGGTCATTGAATTCAGGAAAAGCTCACGTATTATCACATCATCGTTCTTTCATATCACTCTCACGAATGTTGCCATGTGCTCTGCACACCGCTGAGCTCTGATATTTTTACTGTAATTCAACTATTCAAACCAATAATTTTTCCTCACTAATTATAGTGTGCGCTAGGTTAAAGACATGATACGTCGGTCTGGGTTGTGTTCCCATTGTCGGACCTGGGCTTTATAGACCTGGGCTCCCAGCCAGTGGCAGCGGCAAGGGGAGCGAAAAAGGCATTTTTGCTTTCCGCTGTTCCTCATTTGGTAGTTGAGGGCCTGTCTGGTTTGTGTAGTTGCTTGGTTTTGAGTTTTACATTTTGGTTTCGGCCGGTCACAGCCATGGCTCTCCGAGTTGGCGCTTTGATGTACACTGGCCAGGCTGTGAGCGTCGGAGCTTTGTCGTTGAAAGATGCCGGGAGTAGTAGGAATAGCAGAGTTTGTGTGATGAGTTTTGGGGAGCAGAAGCAGCCGTGGAAGCAGCAGCAACAGGTGCAGGGTTTGGGGCATTGGGGATCGCCCATTATTAAGAAATCCGTGAGGCGGGTGCGGGCGAATACGTCTGTTGAGCCTGCCAGCGGAGGTGGCGGAGGTGGCAGTGGAGTGAAGGGTTACGGGGGTGGGGATGACGACGACGAAGAGGAAGGAGCGGGCGGCGCTAATAACCGCGAGGAGGCTCTCATGGTGTTGTCTGGGCTGGGGAAAACTCTGGAGAACTTGCCGGCTGATCTCGCCTCTGCGATCCAGGAGGGCCGCATCACGGGCGGCATCGTGAAAAAATTCTTTGAGTTGCAGGACTCCAAGTTCTTCGGCTGGTTGCTTAATTTCGCTGGATTTAAGGAGCGTCTTCTTGCTGACGACTTGTTCATGACGAAAGTTGGGATCGAATGCGGCGTCGGAATCTTTACCAAGGTCACATTTCCTTTGGAACTTATGATTTCACGTCTACTGTTTTGTTTCGATGGGGATTTATTTTTGAACGAAGCCGTATCATTCTACTCAGTCTGCTCGATGTCAAGTGCTCTAGTAGCGAGCATAGGGTTGCGCTTATTCTCTTAGTCTGCGAGTAAGTACCCGCTTTGAGTCCGACATCAGGAGATTATTGGAAATTTTCTTACCCTTATGTGGTGAAGATCTTGCTTGGTGTCAATGAAGCGTTTTGATGATTGACAGACCAATCGCAGCAGCCTTCTTTGTATTTTTAGGGAAATTTTCTGAGCAATGGTGGGTAGATTTTTTGCCAGTCTTACACATACCAGGTCTATCCGGCTGGATTTATTCTTCGTAATCTCATGAGGATGCTCGAGTAGCTTGTGTTTTGCAGCTTTTTCTCGTCTCGAATTCAGATTAAGACGAATTATGTCATTTCGCATACATGAAGAAATATCTCAGAACATAATTTTAATGTCTTCTATTATATAAATTGTCTTTCGTGAACTTTTAATTATAAACTTTGTCGGGTTTTGAATTTGCAGACAGCTGCCGAACTGGAGAAGCGGAAAGAGAAATTCTCGAAGGAACTGGATTTTGTCATTGCAGATGTGGTATGCTCATCTTTTTGAGCTCTTGTTACTTTATGGTAGAGTTATCTTAAACGTGCAGCAACCATGATTCACTAGAACAGAGTTTACTGTTTTCCAATTTATTGAAATTTATGACATTTACGACATTTCGTTGCGTATCTGCTCTCGATTGGGAAGTTGTGCTAATTTGCGATTCTGAGGGTGATATAACGTCACTAGAGATCACAAAGAATCATAAATTGTGCTGATCTTGGTTTTGTTTTCTTGGGCGGCATAGGTGATGGCTCTGATTGCTGATTTTATGCTAGTGTGGCTACCAGCCCCTACAGTGTCGTTACGTCCTAGACTGACGGCAGGCGCAGGAGGGCTTGCGAAGTTTTTCTATAACTGTCCTGATAATGCTTTCCAGGTGACCATTTCCTTCGTATGCTCTTTAAGTCTTCACGTGTTTGTCATGCAACGACGACTTTTGTACCATCTTATTTTACCCAAAGACGGCGAGCTGTTAGGCAGGAATCACCTACATTAATGTTACCCTGACCTATCGCGGTATTAGCTAATTTGCAGCACTTGGGTTGGTTCATCTATTATTTGCAGGTTGCAATTGCAGGTCAAACCTTCACACTCTTGCAGCGTGCTGGCGCTATTGTGGTAAGCTTTTGCTTCGCCTGGATAGTTGTGATTGTCATCCTGAAGCTGTCGGGTTTTCAAAACGTTTGGTTGGAAGTAAATTGTTGTCGAGGTCTGTCCTTCCATGTACTGAGAGAGTTACGCATGTTAATTTTGCAGAGGAACGGAACTAAGTTGTTGGCTGTCGGCACCACAGCCTCCCTGGTATGTTGTGACCTAAACGTTTCACTCGTAATGTCTGTTTCTTGTTTTTTCCTTCTGTGTTTGAAACCAACACATTGTTGCGCTTGCTTAGTTTCTTTAACTGAAACCTTAAGTTCTGATATGAATAATTAAGTCCGTGTTAGTTAAGGCTTGCTTTCTGTTCTGTGCACATAGCTTTAATCACTAATTCGGGTAATCTAATTAGACTGTGAAATCTTATGCAGGTTGGAACAGCGTCTACGAATGCATTAACTGCCGTCCGTCGCAAGCTTGATAAGAACTTTGAGGCGGAAGTAGAAGATCTTCCAATCCTTCAAACCAGCCTGGCTTATGGAGTATACATGGCTGTCTCCAGTAATTTGCGGTACAGTTTCAGACCTTTAAGACCACTGTTCTCGTACATACATTTCCAGTTATCTTGTTATAGCAGGTCACTAGGTCAAGTATAAGAGATTGGAATTGAAAGGCATCTTGGGTCATACAGAAAGGTGATGTACTTACTCAGTAAATACGTACCGATCCTGCATCACTCCCCAATTCAGTGCTATAGAATGGGGTTTGTTTGAGTTATGTTTTCTTACCACCAGTTGAAATATGTTGCAGATATCAAATTCTGGCTGGAGTCATTGAGCAGCGCATATTGGAGCCAATTTTACACAGGCGAAAGTTGCTTCTTAGTGTCATGAGTTTTGGTGTTCGCACTGCAAACACGTACCTTGGTTCATTGATGTATGGTTTCTCATTCTCCTTTTTTGAAGTCTTCGTGCATTTACACATGAAGTATGAGCTTTTGTACTAGTTTGATCTTGTGGGGGGTACAGGTACCCTTTCTTGTGTGCGCTTTAGTCATGGGTATCACTGCCTCTTCCGCTGGTCGTAACTTTTGGATGTATATGTGCAGGTGGGTGGATTATGCACGTTGGGTTGGAGTACAAAAAGACCGAGACGTGGAAGTCGCTTCAGCTATTGATCAGGCTGCTGCCGCCATTGGAGGTTCTACTGGAGCTAGCCCTTCATAGAGGTTTTTCCACCACTTCCATCAGTGAAGTTTTTAAGCAATCGATTCACTTCCTCAACACGAAGTCTCATTAGTGCAAGATAGCCACTCCTCGATATGTTTAGCACATGGAGGAGGTATGCTTTGATGAAGGCGAAAGAGTTGCTTCGTTACTGTAAGTCAGGATTTTAGCTACATCCAGTACATATGATGGAGATTCTTGTGCTTCATTCCCTTTGTTGACGAGATGGCACTTGAAGGAGATATTGCAGTGAGCTTGCCACTCACCACAAAGAGGCCATCCTTAATACACTTGTAACTGGGCTAGTCTCGTTCAACTCTCCATTCTTTCACCCCGTTCCAATCACATGGAAAACAAGATGAGTAATCACAAGCTTCACAAACCTGATTAAGTTTTGTTTTATGTCGAGGTTTGTAATGTTATATTTTGTCGTCACCTATTTTCTGGATTCCAACCTCAACTGCTATCTTTTAGTTGAGTTTTTTTAGGATTTTTTCTCAAGTTGGCTCAGCCAGCTGGTATCCATTTGATGAATGACAGTTTTCAAAATATCTCACAGTATCATTTGCAGTTATTTCAAAGTCTGATGGTGTGTTAATGTTGCTTTTGTAGAGACCGTTTAGCACTAGTTGCGTGTGCATTCTCCGTTGACACACACTGTTATTGTTTTGTTAAATGTGAAATAAATATGACTTTTAGAAATAAAAAAACATAGGCCTTGTTAACCTTGGAAGACACGGCCCTATCATGAAGGTAATCATCTAGAAATTATTAGGATGAATAAGTTCTGGAAATTATTTAGAAAGGCATTCTTCATTTCTACTAGTGTGCCCCTTTGCCATTGCCACAGCCAAAATAAAAAGTAAAAGTAGGTTTTTAATTTTTTTTAAACCAAAAATAACTCAAAAATCCATAACTTTTATACCGTGCTATTAAATGTTACAAAACAAAGTCTATGCACCCTTCTTTGAAGAGAGCTTTCAAATGGTACTAAGAACATGGCTTAGAGATTCATAGTTTAGGATCTTACTATAACAAACAAACAAACAAATAGCTTAACTTAAAGGATGTTGTGTGCCATTGCCACAATCAAAACGAAAGTAAAATTTTTTTACTCATAAAAACTTCAAATTTCAATATTTTTTATATTGTAGATCCAAATGTCAAGAAACAAAGCCCATGCACTCCTCTTCGTTGGTAATTTTTTAATTTTTTAAAACCAAAAATAACTCAAAAATCCATAACTTTTCTACTATGTGTGCAAGCACCATGAAGCAAAGCCCATGCACCCCTCTTCATTGAGGCCTTTTTGATGGTACCAAGCACACAAATGGGCAATGCACAATCTAGGAGATCTCACTATATCAATCAAACAAAACAAAACAAAACAACCTATCTTAATGGATGGATAGTTTCCTTGAAAGGCATTCAATCACCACTTTTAGTCCTCATCTTCCTTATTAACCCTTAAATGTTGGGTTGGTGACTATGGAAATCAGCCCTTTTGGAACTGTGTGACCTCACCTAGTTTAAAAAAACCAAAATTAATCATTGGAAGTCAAACTATTGTAGAAGATTTTTCCTTTCCACTTGAAATTCCAAAGATGAATAGTTGCATTTTTATTCTACACAAGAAAATTCCTTGTCATTCATTGGGCATCAGTGTCCGTGTCGACGTTCAAAGGTTAAGATAATCTTAAAACACTCCGAGGAAAGAAATTTGGATGTCATATAGACTTGAAAGGTCACACCAAACAAAGGATTCACATTTTCCATCAATCCAATTGTAGTGGATTGTAGACTAACATTCATTCTGGTTGCTTGCATAAGGATCACCATAGTCCCTTATCAAATTTGGCAATAGTTGCTGATATATAATCAATAAAATTTCAAAATTTCACTTCAACATAAAAAAATATTTACATCAAATTTCATCTTGGAACATAGTTAAATTCTGTCACATTTGGCAACTGTACCATTTTCTCAAAGAAATGTTGCAAAAATGAATGTTATTCTTCACTACTTTTTGCATGAAATGATTATTTTTTTCACCTCCTTATAGTGGAAGGATGTTGAATTGTATATGAGAATCTAGCACCAAAAGTAAGTTAACAAGATGAAATTGGAGTTGAGAAAGACAAGCTCTTTATACAAATTGGATGGTAGGAGATAAAACAATCCATGTGGGATATGTAAGAGCTCATAGTCATAGTCATGGTTAAGTCAAAAGCAAGAATTGTGTTCACAGTAGAATTTCAAACCTCATTTAGGTAGTGTAGAATAACTTTTTTCAAAACATTTTGAACTCAATTAATAAAAGTTATGAATAAATTTCACGGAAGAGTTGAAAGGGACAATTTCTTTGACATTTTCAAATATTCTCTTTGAATTTTGTTCAAATTTTTTTGGAGGAGGATCATAATCACAAACGTATTTTTGAAGATGAAAGTTAGATTTATTTTTCAACTTTTCTTAGTTCAAAGTTTTTTGAAAAATATTACTCCCTTTGTCTCATTAAAAACCTTCAAATTAGGCAAAATTTGTGTCCCACTAAACAGCTTTGTTTTCTACTTTCAACCATTGAGTAAGCATTGGATGTATTAAATGACCTTGTGGGAATAAGTGGCAAGCAATCAAGGAGCATTTCCTCTCCTAGCAAGCTTGGTCTTGCCCATAAGAGGTACCTTGTACTTATTACTTCCTCAAATAATAGTGTTGACAATGGATTTGGTAACCACTTGGATACTATGTAGATTTATTCTTGATAGGTTTCTTTGTTGTGGTATTTAGGTTGGGAGTATATATTTCTATAATCCCGTTGTTGCCACCAACATTTAAATCATTGGGATTGACAAGTTGGCAACATTTACAAATAGTGCTCAAATTTGATACTTTCTGCATAGATTTTGGATGCATGAATGATGGCACCTAAGCTAAAGATTTTGCATAGATCTAAAGGATGAGTTACTAGTTCTTGAATGTATGTATTATTGACACAAAGACTAAAAATATAGTTAATCTATCATAGGGAAGTTTTTTGGAGTTTTTTAGTAAGACAAAGGGAGTATTTTACTATGCCAAAATGAGGTTTGAAATTCTACTTTAAACACAATTACTACTTTCTGACAATGAGATAGTCTTTGGACTTACTTTGAACTTTCTTATAAACATTGGACATTTTTTTTACAATGGATGAATTGGGTAGGATCCCTAAATTCTCTATTTAATATATCTCTATTGATCTCAGCAATTAGTGATGTCAATTTTAAGGATTTTGCAATTGTCATTATGACTAGTATGCCTTGTGCCATTGCAACAACTAAAATAATAGTAAAAATCTCATTTTTTTTAATTCATGAAAACTTTGAAATTCAACAACATTCATACTATAGTATGAGAGTTTGCGTTCTTGGTACAAATAGAAAGCTCTATGTACAAAGAGGTCAAGGACTTTGTTTCATAGCTTTTGGACATGTGATATTAAAATTATGATTTTTTCAAAATAAAAGATAATTTAAAATATTTTTCAAATTCATAGAAACTTTCAAAACAAAACAAAACAAAAGGAACAACCTAACTTAAAGTACATCTATACCTTAAATTAGGCTGTTTGTTTTGTTTTGTTTATTTCTCACATTGAGATCTCCCGGACCGTGCGTCCTTAGTCGCATGATTGATATTGTCGGAAAGCTCTTAGCAAGGAGGCTTAGTTTTGTGGCATTTGGATGTATAGTGTGTGAAAGTTATTGAATTTTAAAGTTTTTATGAATTTATAAACTAAAAAATTAGAAAATTACTTTTACTTTTGTTTTTTTGGCTGTGGCAACGACACAAGGCACACTAGTACTTCTGAAATTACAACATCCTTAGAAAAAACAATTAATTTCTGCCGAAATTGAAAAGGGACTACGGTAATTGTTCAACCTAACGGATGAATGATGCTATCCCTGTATCTGTAAGGATGAACTTCTTGGACGGATGAAATATCCCCACTCCGTTCCCACCGCTGGTGCCACGAAAGCAATTGAACCCCATTTACACCATCCCCTTTCACCCGCACAAACAGCAGGCCCTGTGCAATCAGAGACTGAAGCTAGCAGCGCAGCCATCGCTGGCTCAGCGCCATCACCGGCGGCGTCCTCCGCATCTCCATGTCCCTCTCCCTCCTTGGCCTCACATTCCCGCCGCATTGTCACCAACTTTCGGAATCCTTCCACATTTCCGCAGGCCGAAGAGTGTGTCAGGTTTTGAAGCTCACCTCGTGGCTATGGCTTCCACCACTGCCCCTTCTCTCCATTCCTCGGCGTCATGGACCGGGCCTTCCGTGCGGTCATTGCGAGGTGCGTGGTGATGTAATTCTGTTGGGAGAGAGATTGATGTGCTGGAGAAGCCTCGTATGGGATTAGGGTTTGGGGCCAGATTCGTTGCTAATGGCAATGTGAAGGAAAATCAGAAATCTCATTCGAATTTGAATACTTTGGTTCTTATCTTGAATTGATTCTAAAGTCGAAGAGTTGTGTGCTGGAGGAGTGAGAGCTAGAGATGTAAGTTTGATATGGGTGGGTCGGTGGTTCGATAGTGGATTAGGGTTTGGGGTCTGATTCGTTTGTAATGGCAATGTGAGAAAAAGGCAGGTTCAAGTCAAGTACAATCTTATTCAAGTCCAAGTATACTGTTTCCTATTTTGAATTGATTCTAAATTCGAAAATAGTGGATTAGGGTTTGGGGTCGTGTAATAGCAATGTGAGGAAATAATATATTCAAATCTCGTATAATTGCATTCTAATGTTGCTTTTCTGTAATTAATTTTACAAATTAGAGGTTTTTGACGAGGTTTTTGATGAGGTCGTGGGAATGGTCGTGGTGAACTACCGTAGCTCATGGAACCGGTGCTCATGAAAGGGCTTCATTTAGGGTTACGCATTGGCGTACCTCGTACATTGTGGGATGCCGAGCTGTTATGTCAGCTGAGAATAGGTGAGAGAGCTTTTTTCTTTTCTTTTTGCAGTTAATAATTTTCGGGTTCTGTTTCTTGGTTGCCAATGCAATTTTGGTTTGGACTTGAGTGAGGGCAATTTTGCTGTTCCATCTACCTTAGGTATTCTTCATCTAGAATTGACGAAACAGTTAGCAGGGAATCCTCGTTTGCATCGCCCAAGTTGGAGAGAGAAGGGGATTTGTCTCATTCTGGGGGTGAGCAATCGAGGTTGGTGCTTGTCCCGTTCAATGCTGCAGTTTTCATGTCAATTGATGATTGAGCCTTGTTGTCCTCATAAAGGGGTGTGAGGGGCAGTATGAGATGCCTCATGCCATAAAGGGTTGAAAATAAATCTGCCATGAATAATAATTTGCGGTCTGCTTATCCATTGAGTTTGCGTTGTGATGTTTCTTAGTTTTGTTTGCATGTCTGGCTTTTCAGGCGCGTTGGAAGGGGCTCAAGATTGGTCGGTTCGGGGTCAGCTGTTCCGAAGATGCTTATCACGAATGACGAACTTTCAAAATTTGTAGACACGTCAGATGAATGGATTTCTGTGAGAACTGGAATTCGCAACCGTCGTGTACTTGGAGGTTAGCGATCTCTCGCGCGAAAGTCCTCTTGTGGCCCTATGTCTCTTAAATTGGGCTTTCACTTAAATTTGACTTTTGTACAAACTTTTAGATATGATAAACAGAGTCTTTTCCATGATTCGTGGGGAGCGCTCCCTTTGGTCACCATGATCATATGGAGGCCTCCCCTTGATACCTAGAGAGTTTTCTGTATAAGCAATGTGACCATTTGGGAAGCTTCCCCGTGAATCATGGGGAGTATTCTCGTTATGATGTTCTGTAGAACGTTCTCAAAGAGTTTAATTTCTTTTTCAAACCTTGTTCTTTGTACTTGTCAACAATATGTCGCCATATCAGCCTGTTGTTTAGATTAATCTGTATATATAGTTCTTGATGCTCTTTTATCATTTTCGATGCTTGCTACGCAAGCACTGAAGTTTCTGAATACAGTTTTAGATCATCACGAATGCTGGGGTGATTGACCATACTGAACTTGATTAGGAATCAGATAGTCTGAACCACCTTAATCTCTATTGATATTCATATCTGGAGCCGCAGCATGAGCCTTTCAGTTCTTTCGACCAGTGCAATGTTAGTGTACTCTTGAGGTCGGGCTATGCAGCTCATATTGTCAAGGACCAGTGCCTTAATTTCTACTTGAACAATTTTGGCCTAGTTCTTGACTTCCTATGAGTTTGATTCTCAAGCAGAGTAAACGAGCAGTGTGCTAATCTGAAGTCTTAAAACTCCGCAGAGGAAGAGACTGTGACGTCTTTATCTGTGGAGGCCTCGAGGAAAGCCCTTGAAATGGCTAATGTGAAACCGGAGGAAGTTGATTTGCTGCTGCTCTGCACATCCACTCCAGACGATCTTTTTGGCAGTGCTCCGCAGGTATGAGTTCTTGACGAAAATCCTTATCCTCGTGTAATGATTGTTGTGAAACTTAATTTGTGGGCAACTTCTGTACTACAGGTAGTCTGGAACCAACTTTGAAATTCTTTACTTTGCAACGACCTTGCTTATAATGGGGGACAACCGTTTGATGTTATGAATCTTGCTGCTGTAGTATCATGTAATTCTGGATAAATTTTCGTTTCCTAGATTCTGCTAGTATTGATTTGACTAATATGTTGAACAATTCATCTCTTTATCTGTCTTGCATTGAAACCTAGTGCTCCGTTTGTTGTGTATAAGATTGTCATGATTGCGTCTAGATTTGTGTTAAAAAGCTAGCTGTGTTTACCTGCTTTGGTATGAACGAGAATGTGCGATTCATGTATATTTAGTCTTCATTGTTACTGCTTTCAGGTGCAAAAGTTGCTGGGCTGCCATAACGCTTTAGCTTTCGATTTGACGGCTGCATGTAGCGGCTTTGTTCTGGGTCTTGTGACAGCCACTCGCTTCATTAGGGGTACTTCTTTCACTTAGTCCTTTGTGAATAGATACAAATTTCTTTTATGGTAAATTTGTATACCAAATTGGTAAATTTGTATACCAAATGCAGTTTAAAACCTTGGAAGAAAGACTCCGTAGGCACATGGCGGCGTGGATGGATTGCATTATTCTTCAAATGAAACTAGACATAAATCTTACTGTCTTCATTATCTGTGTTTCGAAACTTAGGGAACTGGCCGTCAAAATCTAACTCTCAAGTACTTCCAGGAGGAGGTTACAAGAACGTACTCGTGGTGGGTGCTGATGCCCTTTCTAGATATGTGGATTGGACCGACAGAGGTACATGTATTCTGTTTGGCGATGCCTCTGGAGCGCTACTATTGCAGGTCTGACTATAATTGCTACTTCTGCATCACCAGAAACATTTTTGCGTTAACATTGAAATGAGCACTACTTGTGCAGATTACCGATTTCTAAATTATTGTTTTTATTTCCTAATTTTTCCCGAGGTAAATGCTCATTGTTTTCTACTTTGGCTAGAGCACCATATACGGGTGTAATCTTGTTATGCTTGTAAGGATTGAATTTTTAATGATAGTTGGGATTTCTATCACAGGCAGCCACTGATGACCAGGATAGCTTGCTCGGCTTTGACCTACGTAGTGATGGAAATGGCCACAAGTGGGTTCATCTTTTTATCTCACCTTGTGTACCTAATAAAATAGATAAAAAAATTTGTCATTTTTCTGCTCACTTTCCTGGTAGATGAACTCTTCTTACAATACGATCCTTCTTTGTCTGACCCTATGGGTGACGTATTTCTATCCGCTATTGTTTTCTTGATATAGTAGAGTCAGTTTATCATGTCTCGGAACAAGTTAGTCAACTCGGGTTTTAGTAGCCTTATTGTTGACGAATACGGCTTCTACTCAGTTGTTACTCCGCATGTACTTGGGGACTAAATGTTGTCTTGGATATTGCAGGCATTTGCATGTTAATTTGGACAATGTTGAGGATTCTTCCTCCAGCAGTGCGGAGTCCAATGGATCAGCATTTAAATTACCCGGGAAGGCTTCATATGAATATCTTCAAATGAATGGAAAGGAGGTGTTCAGGTTCGCTGTACGAGCTGTGCCTCAGGTCGTAGAAGGAGCTTTACAGGAGGCTGGTCTCACTTCAGAAAATTTAGATTGGTTGCTCCTTCACCAGGTGTGTGGGATTCTACCATAGTTTTTTCTATTGCACTCAGCATATGGACAGTAAACATGGGCTGGGTCCAAGCAGTCTATGTCAACCAAATTGATTAGGCGTCTTTCTTTACTCCAATTGTAACAACAGAAAAACTATCAGTAAGTACAGTCCAGCAGTCGTACATACTTCTTTGGCAGGCCTTGGATGGCTCATTCATTCTGCTCATGGGGCTTAACATGAGGGATTGCATCTATTTGCTTGCAGGCCAATCAAAGGATCCTGGATTCTGTGTCTGACCGATTACACATACCCTCTGAGAAAGTGATCTCTAATCTTGCAAACTACGGGAATACTAGTGCAGCCTCCATACCACTAGCTCTGGATGAAGCTGTTCGAAGTGGCAAGGTAAAGGCTGGTGATGTTGTGGCTACGGCAGGATTTGGGGCAGGCCTTACATGGGGATCCGCTATTGTTCGATGGGGTTAGATCCTCTTCCTTGTTTGTTAACTGCAGCCGTACTTTTCTCCTTGCTGTCGATTTTTGCCTCTGAATAGGAAATGATAGAATTTAGCAGAGTCATACAAATTGTAACAACAGCGTAATTCTCTTGAAGTAAGGTTTTTTCTTCGCCTAGGATTATTTCAGAGACCAAAGATTGCAGGTGTTAACGAACAACCTGGTAGTGGGTAGATATCTGGGGTTGGATGGAAGCATCAATAGCCTGCTTTCAACAGAATATTTTTTCTGTGTCTCTTGAGAAACTTTACCCCTGGGTTTAGGAGCATTACATTACAGAGTTCAGGTGCACATGGTAACGGTTGCTGACCTGTTCAATTCTAGATGTAGACACGTCCTAGAACAAAGTTACTCAAGATCTTTGTTTTCTGGTAGCTCCCTTGGTGGTGTTCCCCTGATTTTGCAGTAGGTAATGGAGAAGGAGGCCGTGTGCATAACTGATATGGCAAGGTCCTCTGAACTGGTGACTTCAATTTTGACATTGATTTTGTATATGTACTACTTTGGCTGCACTATTGGTAATTGGATATGGTGCCATTTTGAGTCTATTATCTCTGCATTGCTAGCATGGCCTGTATTTGCGGCTGAGATTTGAGTTTAGTTAGGGATTCTGAGACTGTCCTGCAATTCTGAGAATTGAAGGAAATTTGTTCTACATGTGTACTTTCTACGTGCTCCTAGTAAAGGCTGCCCCTATTTCGTGATTGATTAGGGCGCACCTTTTTCAAGGGCTAATCATAATGGCTGCAGGCTGAAAAAACTACACACGTAGAGAAGATTACCTCTGAGAATTGTGTTCCAAAACTTTACAAGATGCAGGATAACAATGGAGGAGGAAGAACTGCTTGTGGAGATTTTGGTAACTTTACAAACTTGCCAATTGTGGAGCAGGAATTGCAAGTTCCGACACCCTAGTGGACTTGCAGTATGGTTTCTTTTATTCTTCCAATATAACTTACACAGTATCCTATTTCAGAAAATGAGATGTTAGCAACCTATTCAAAGGGTATGTTTTGCATCTCAGTGGTCTTGCAGGTCTGGAGGGAGGCTGGAGAGAATCTGGAATCTATTCTTCCTCCTGTTTCTCCTCATGCTGGCTGTTGCTTGGTTTTCATTTGCACTTTGTCCAATCTCAGATGTAAGGATCTGTACTGTAGAACGATCTTCATGAACTTTCACTGTCGGGTGCAGAGAGCGTTCAAAGATCTTGAGATGTTCATATTTTTGTGTTTCTGTGTTACGATTTTCATGTCCCACTTTTCCTTAGAACGGACATCCTTGGAAATTGTGATTCCACCTTGCCTGCAAGGTAGGTGCCACTTTTTGGTGCAGTGAACAGTTATTTTTATTAGGTTGATTAAATTTTTATATTTTCTTGTTTCCAAATGAAACGAGGTTCCTATGCACTAAACAATGTGACATTTGAATACCATATGCAAAG